>OY755238.1:91266618-91626626 GCA_963576725.1 Azorinus chamasolen | reverse complement strand
GTCTGACTAGCGTCTGCTCTGTTTGCTCATGAAATTATATACCTGCCATTGCCAAAAAATTCAGTATGTTCGTGTCATTATAAAAAAAACAATAAACCAATATATATCCATGACTTAATGATTCATTACATCAATATTCATGAAGGTAAGTTTTAAATACAGTAAATTCTCGATATAGTAAAATCTAGATACTACGAAATGTCAGTATAGAAGAATGTATGTCTTTGTAGACAGGTGGTTGCTTATTGTAGGGTGAAAGTCACCCTGTGGTAAGGTGCAACCTGTATTAACCCTTCGCTTGCTGAATTTTAACATACATATCTCCTTCTTTACCCAAACCCTGTAGTATAATTACATATATCTTCACTATATACAAGTATTTCACTGTGCAATCACTGCTGTGGAGTGCATTGGCTGCACAATCAACTTGTAAATAGTGCAGACCCTGATGAGACAGCTTCTGCAGGAGCTGTCTCATCTGGGTCTTCACTATTTACAGTTAGGTATATTTACACCAATAGCAAGCGAAGGGTTAAATATCAATAATGGTACTTATTTGAGTGTTCGTAGTGTCTAGCTTTTACTGTAATTATAAAGAAATTTTACCTGAAGACCCGGTAGCAAATCTTTAAGGACATACAGGTATGACCGACAGAATTTTGTTTTGAAGCCTACATCAGCATCTGTCGCGATACTTGTACATTCGTCATAATCACCCAGGAACTTTTGCTGCTCAAAGAAGACAACACGCCGTCCGGAATTTTCCCCATAGCGTCAACCACTAACAAAGGGTAAAGCAATAATAAGGTCCGTTAGAACAACACCAACATTTAGGCATTGCAAACACTATAGAACCAGATCAGCCTCAACGTTTAAAACGTGGCCTCTCATCAGGTTCTACACTGTTTGTCACAGAAGCGCGCACACAATAATTGGACAGATGGCAAACAGCGTAGTTCTAGTTGAACAGACGTCGCATTTAACCCATTTCCTCCGTGAACATTCATGTATGAAAAAATGATTACATGAATATTAATTGGATTAACTTTTGACGATGGCAGACACTTTAGAATCATATCTATATTATATCTTAAGAAAACAGAGCAGACCCTGGTCAGATTGCTCCTACACGGGCCGTTTGGGCTGGGTTTACTCTACTTGTAAACGTGTAGAAAAGCGTTTTATGGAGTAAAGGGTTAACCTATTCCCTCATATTGACGCCTTTTGACACCTCTGAAAAAATAACGTTTAGAAATATTTGTGATAAATGGAGAAGTTGTTCCACAGGAGCAACAATTGTTTCTAAGCTACACAACAAATTTCCCTTTCTCTACTTAATGACCCTGTTCGGTATATTTATTCAAAGAGCTTGGATCTATAAATAGGTTATGATAGAACGCATTTGCTGATCTTGTTCTACAATGTTTGCAAGCCTAAATATTGTTTGTCGTAAAGTTGGGCTCACATGCATATTACAATGTTGTAGATAAGACAAGCAATTGTCTGACTTGTATTTTTTGTTCCTCAGCCTGTCCCTACCTTATTAAGCTTCACTGTATACAAGTATTTCGCTGTGCAATCACTGCTGTGGAGTGATTGCACTGATTGCACAATCAATTTGTAAATAGTGCAGACCCTGATGAGACAGATCCTGCAGGAGCTGTCTCATCTGGGTCTTCACTCTTTACAGTTAGGTATATTGACGCGATTAGCAAGCGAAGGGTTAAGCGATCATTAATTCATTGAACAAAAGAGTCTTTAAAAACGTTTGCTGCTTAATGCAGTGCCAGAGTAATGCAGAGAGTTCCTATAGGAGTTTTCTTCATTACTTTTGACCTGTATTCGGCTATTACCTGCCTTAGATACCCATTTTGGCATTAATTTGATAATCGCTTAAGACATGTTCTATTGTAGTAACAAAAAACGGGTATTGCGGGAGAATAAAGAAAATAGTTTACATTTCCTAAATACTCCTCACATCTACTTCTCTGAACATGATAAGAATCCAATGTTTAATTAAATATATTCATTTATAGTGCTTTGATGATATAAGTTTTGAAAACTGAATACTGCTTAAGCTGGTGCTAGGGGCATGAATAGTGTTGCACTTTTAATTATTACTCATGAATAGACTCATTAAAACCGAGTCTGTAATTTTATCATTTAGTATTGCTACTTGTGCTTTCGATGGAAAGGTTATTTCCTCATCTCTTTCCTTCATAGAAACCCGGTTTAACGCATCTGGAAATAAAATAGACCACTATCAGACGGATCCTTTAGGTCTGCTCTGTTTGCTCATAGAATGATAAAGATAATAGTCTACAGTTTCTGTCACGCATTTTTGTATACAAACAAAAAGAGTTGAAACTTAATCAAGTTATTGATGCTTAATGTGCGCATACCGTGACATAACATATGACGAAGATCCTGCATGACCGATACCTCGGAATACCTTTCAGCAATTGTTTTAACTCCTTTCCTGATAAACTATTTTTAGATCCAACCTCAATGAATAAATCTAATGTAAAGGGGACTTTTAGATTTGAATAGCTGTTTAACTATTCTGATAATTAAGCCAATTACTCACATGGAGCAAATGCTCTATTTATCACAATGGTTTCAACATTAGACTTTTGCAAAGGCGTCAATATGAGGGAATTGGATAATTCTTTGACTCAACACCGATTAGGAATTACTAGGAAGGTTTGATGCGTTCGCTTAAATTGCTGAATTTGTTCGTGACGCTAAATATCTGATAAAACTGGTGTTTGAGTATTTCCAATAAATATAATATGTGAAAATGTCTTACTGATTAAGGAAACAAAATATTACTTTTAATTGCCCACATTTGCTGGGACATCAAGCCTTTGAAAATGGTCTGCAGATCATCCTGACAGCTCTGGCTGACACCGGCGGCCGCAAACCTCTGCCCAGCCCCCAATACCTTCGCAATCAATCCCTGACTACCACCCGTCACGCCCGGTAGCAAACCACTAAGTGGGTTAGAACCTGGTTTCGTATTTGTTAGTCCTTTCAACAGATTAGCTATGTTGCTTAACGATGGAGTACCCCCTTGGGTTGATGTATTTCCTGAAACTCCGGCAAGGGCTGATTTTAGATACGCCTGAGCCTCGGGTGAGGACATGATAGAAGTAATAGCTGTTAGGTTTCCAGACATAATTGCCGCCTTGATGTTTGGAGGCAGAGTCATCAACAGTCCTTGTACAGCTGGAGATGATAATAAAGGTGTAAGAGCTGTCAAATTTCCGGCCATAACGCTTTGTATCAAATTTGGTAGGCTTGTATTATTTCCGAGAATGCTTCCAATCAACGGACCCAGCTGTCCGATGGTACTCCCAGGTAAACTCGATGTAGCGCTTACCATTGACTGAAGATATTTTTTAGCATCAGGAGTGGAAAGCAGAGAAGCGATCGCAGATATATTCCCTGATGTCATTACTTGACGTACGTCTGGTGGCAATGCTTTAATCACACCTTGACCAACAGGAGAGGACAGCAGAGATGTGATACCCGTATAATTCCCATCACTTACGCTACTCAATAGCTGAGATGCAAAATTAGCAACGCCGCTGGCTGCTGATCTGGTGTTTGCTGCCATGCCCTTCTGTTGGCCATCAGCATCCTGATTTATGTTCAGAGTGTCCACTTTCTTTTCAACATTCTGTGCAAACGCTGGGGCAAGAACTCCAACAAAACACAGAAGAACAAGAACCCTTGACTTCATTTGTTGTTCCTATTGGCAAAGAAAACTCTTTTGAGCTTGACACTTATATGACACTAAAATCCACTACTTTTTAATCTTCCAATGAATTGTTTTTGTTTATGTTATTGTTTTGCATCCGCCAGTCCGGCTGGTTGGTTATACACTGATACCAGCTTAAATAACATAGTAGGTATGACCACGTATTGAGCTAGATTTTGCTTTATCCCGATATGTTATCCGGCGGGCATGAGGTTATACATTTTGACCCTTCTAGTGAGATATCAAAATTACATATAGAAGAAGAATTACTCATCTCCATCACCCTATGAAAGAGTTTAACCCTTACAACGTTGAATGTTCAAATGGACTATTCCAAAATTCAAACAGGTCACGCTTACGCTGAATATCTGGGTCTACACTGTTTGCAAATGACATCTATTTAGTGACTTCTGTGTAAGCTTTCTGTCTGACCTTCATTCTGCATACAGCAGTCACCAGCCTAAGGTTTCAAGTTTAAAATTTCAGATTTGCAAGGATTTACTGTATCCAAACCATGTTCATATGAATCATTCAATAAAGTTCGATATATTAACCCTTTGTCACATGAATATTCATGGAAGATTTGATAACATAATGATTATTAATTAGATTTATTCTTAGAATGGTATATTAATACATGTTTTGCTTTTGTTGAAACAGAAACAGTATTCATATTAGTTTAACATCATAAACAAACATCCTATGGGATCCATCTGGTCTGGACCTACTCTGTTTACTCTAGGCATAGAACAGCATATTTATAGAGTAAAGGGTTAAAATATCACATTATCGCCGTATTTGAAGAATGGACGCGTCCAATAACACACTGTAGCAAGGACGACTTTACATTGGCGTCTAGTAATAGTACATGTAGTGCCTAATCACTCTGTTAGTAAGTATTTGGACACCCAATCGTCAATCAATATTTGGTTAGTTTGGTTACTTGACTGTAGACTGACATAGTAGCAAATAGTGCAGATCATAATTAATCTGTTTGATCTGGGTCTGCTCTGTTTGTGTTAGTCTGCCCTAAGTTATTTGGGGTATTTAACATCATTAATCACGTGTTAACCCACATAACTTAATACGTGTATGTTTATATGGGCTGAACTAAATGAACCTTCATAGCGAATCCAATTTTCATTTGTTATAAAGGTCCATCCTAAATGAACGCTTCTCAGTGGTGGTTGAAATATGACTATTGCTTACATCCCTATTTACACTTTCTTTGTTCTACGTTTATTCCAAATTTCAATACCAACAGGATATTCGTGGACAAAACAGTTGCAGTGAAATGTGGAATGTTGTAGCCATTTCAGACAGTAAAACAGATATATCAAATTCCATAAGGAAACAGGGCAGACTCTGATAAGACGGCTCTTGTAGGAGCCGTTAAATCCGGATCTACTCTGTTTGCATATATTTGAAAAAACACATCTATATGAGGGAAAGGGTTAAGGGACCCTTGACACAAATAGGTAAATCTAAGTCGGAAATTCAGGAAAGAAGGTCAACTGTTTGTTATCATCGTAGCGAAACCCTCGTGACAATTACTTACATGTAGAACGGTGTAGCCAGATATCTTTCCAGATAGAACAGAACAATATAATAGACGTATATTACTTTCAACTTTAAATGCAATAATGGATTTTGAAAATCTTTGTTATAATCGGCTACCGATGTGTTTGTCCCTTGGTGTTGGTCTAAGCCGTTGGCATAGTAGGAATAAACATCGTAATTAGCGGATAAGTAAAAAAGATATGTGTATCGGTGTCCCACTGGCACTTGATCGAAACAGACTATAGTTTATTAATAGCAACAAGTACATTAATACACTACACGGTGCGGCACCCGGTTCCCCACCTGTTCCGTTCCGGCGGAAATAATATAACTCTAATATCACACAACTATAGTCTGTTTCGATCAAGTGCCAGTGCGGTATCTCTTAACAAAAGATAAATTTGCGTACTCTCATACTAACATCGTCCTTTCTCCACCAAACCTCGTGTTATGACGACCCTTTAGAATCGTCTCTTCAAAGAGACGATTCAAAAGGGTCGTCACAACATAGGATTTGGTGGATAAGTAAAGAAGTTTTTATCTCGAAAATGTTTTAATTTACGCATCTTATCTAGATCTCTGAATGTCCTAACATTGAGAGCGTCCCTGCACCAAACTTTGACAGTGACAATCTTAGTAAGTATATAAGTATGTCTTTACAACGCTGCAGCTCTACTTACTCTAGCACAGAGGTTATAACACATTTTGCTGCCTGAGGTCATTCTCACGCACCTAATTTGGTCTGATTTTAGCTTGCTCAAACCCTAACGTATGAGATACTTGAGAATCAACGCAGACTCAGACGTGGTGTGCCCTCGGACCCTGTTTCTTTAATTAATCGGTCAACCAGTCATCTCTCTCCACCAGTTTGTACAGTTAAATGAAAAGGTTTGGCACCATTTTGATACATAAGACGGACATATAAGCGAATAGTGTAGAACTATTCAGGGACCGTCTTATCTAGGTCTGCACTATTTACCTGGGTCTGCACTATTTGCCTAAGTGTGACTGTTCAAGTATTTAGGGTATTAGGACCTTTATTATCGTTAACTTAAGATTTCGGACATCCAGTCCATCGTTTCCATCAGTTTGTGAAGCTAAATAAGTCAGATTGACACCATTTTGACAACTTTAATAACATCTACATAGTAGAAAATAGTGAAATCGCTGAACAAACTGCTGCTTCAGGGTCCACTGTTTGCTTACGTTTATCTGTTCAATTACTAAAGGTAATTAGGACAGGCCATATTGTGACAATGAATGGTGATAAGTTTATTGAAGTTGATTGTGATATCAGATAGAACACTGGCAACAATGGCAATAAAACCATGTCCGCTTAAAACTGTCGCTGCCTTTGTCGCATCTTTTATTACCTATGCAAACAGTTTGAATCCAAATGAGACGCCAAGTAACCTCGGCGTCTCATCAGGATCCAAACTGTTTGTTACTGCGGCTATTTTATGGAACAAAAAGATGGGAAAATGAACATTTATAATTGTTGTGTACAACAAAATTTGGCAGCGAAATAGTTAAACAAACTGTTGAACATTTGGCATACGTCCGAACCGTTGAAGATTTTTCAGAAACTATTAATCAAGTGTCGAACGGCTTGGATCCTGACATGACATCGTCGAAATTCCCCGGTGTCTCAGAGTATAACCTCTCTAAAGGGACCAATAGGTATGGATGGACTTTAAAAGCAGGTGGTTGCTTAATGCAGGACGAAAGTAATGCAGAAACGCTCCCGTATGAACTTTCTGCATAACTTTTGCCCTGCATTAAGCTATTATTTTAATATTTAATACCTATTGCATATTCATGGACAAAATAGTTGCATGGCAGATGGAGTGTCGGTATTTTAGAAAGTAGAATCCTTCAATTACCATTAATAAACAGAGCAGACCCTGATCAGACAACACCTGGGTCTACTCTGTTTGCAAATGCGTGAACACACGTTCAAATGAAGGAAGGGGTTAAAGTAAATGTATATATGTCCACATGTCCATCCCTCATATCATTCAACTTTGTGAGATGGCGAAAAGAGTGTACCATGCTCTCAAGTTGTGAAACGTCTGAGTCTGGGTCTGAGTTCATTCTCAATCAGGTCACGACGTTACACAATGTGTTGCTCGAGTCTGAGATCATTCTCAATCATCTGTTTGGTCAGATTTTGAGCAATCAGATACTTGAGAATAAACACAGCCTCAAACCCATATATGTCACACCGATATGTCACACCGGTACTTATAGGACGTCGAGTCAGTTCGAGTCTCATCTGGACCCAAACTGTTTATGTATGTTGTAACCAACTCGTCCGAAGCAAGCCAATGACAAGAGAAACGCATCGAATTGGCACAATGTGTATGTATGCTCTAAAATAAAGCGTGTTTCTCTCATCAAGAGATTGACAGTGCATATGTATTGCCCTACATAACGACAGACCCCTAACCTATATACTGGCGTAACTTTTTGATATCGTTACTAATCTTTTAACCCTTTCCCTGTTCTATGTTTATTAAAAAACTCAATAACTACTGAATATTCATGGAGTATATAGTTACATCGAAATATGGAAGGTAGGACGTTGTAGCCATTTTAGGAAGCTAAGAAGCCTATCTTTCAAATGCTATTAACAAACAGAGCAGACCTTGATTAGACGGCCCCTGTAGGAGCCATCTGATCTGGGTCTACTTTGTTTGCAAATGCTCGAAAACACGTTTACCTGAAGGAAAGGGTTAACACTTTTCCCTTCTTACCTGACTCACAGTTATAAACAACCCGGATCCTAGTGAGACGCCGGCTATATCGATGTTTAATCATTGCAAACAGTTGCCGTCAGCGAACTTTTAATTCGTCATTGCAAACAGTTTAGATCCAGATGATATTCTAAGTAACTTAACGTCTCATCAGGAACCGAACCGCTCGAAGCTTACTACAGAACTTTTGCCCTGCATTTAGCAACCACTTGTTTTAAGACTCCTAATATGCTAATTAATAAATGACCGCCTAAGACAGGTTCTACTGTAGATGACATTTCAAAACGATAAACATTTAACTCTTTACTTCCTGAATATCCATACAAGAAAAGACAACACCGTGTGTATTTATTAGTTTTAAAATGGGTTATAAACGGAATTAGGCTGTGGCAGAGACTGGTAGAATCAGATCTACATAATATATAGACAAACAAAACAAAGTAGTAGAAAGGGGTACTTATGGAGTAAATGTGTAGAAAGAGGTACTTATTAGAAGTATTATTATTATTAATTATTATTATTATTATTATTATTATTATTATTAATATTAATATTATTATTGTAATATAGCGCTCTTTTCACACAGAATATGCGCGTTCAAAAGCGCTTCACATAGATACATTTTATACACAAAACAGGGTATATTCAATGTGTAATTATAGAATATTTAAAATAAAATATATTGAATACTTATATATAGATAAGAATAATAACAATAAAAAGAATGTATTTAGAACATAGGTAAACCAATTTCATCCATTCCGAAGTTTATATGTCTGTGTCATATTATGCTCTATTATATTGTGTCAACGTACTCACGTCATAAATAACAAAACTTGAATGTAACATTCTATGCACAGTGCCAGTACGTCACACAGTTTTTACTCAGACCCAACAGTTTTTGGCATACAACACTACACATAAAATATTGCAGAAAAAATTGGGTAACAGAACAGATCAATTTGAAGTTCATGCATATAAACTAAGTAATACAAACAAACAACTGTAATATATAAACCCCCTCCCCCCTGGAGTTACCAGAGGTACCAAGCATATAGGGATGTCCCGTTTGACAACAACACTCCCTCGGAATCCAACTTCTGTACAGCGGAATCCGGCTGACACAACACCCGCACGTACAACAGCAAGGGGATTCCCTAGAAGTCCATAAAAACTATGGATGAGATCTTTTTTGTTCGTTTATCTAATTATTTCTTCTACATTTGCGGAGCATCATGTTTGAAAAAAGGGTTTAAAATAGTCCCACAGTCATAAGTGAGTGGCAGGATCAACACGCTGTGGCTAATGCAGCAGTTATGATAACCGACAATTAGTAGCTACGTTTTCTAAATTGCCCTGATAACATATGTTGAAGAAATGCGTTTTCAGAAATCTTTTGAAACATGCCAGTGAGGTTTCATCTCTAATGCCTGATGGTAGAGCATTCCAGAGTTTCGTAGCTGCATGCATGAAACTTCTCTCACCGTATTTTACCTTGCGACCTTTTGGTACAACCAACGTCAAAGAACTAATTAAAGGTGTAGAAAGGGGTACTTACGAAGTAAAGGAGTAGAACGGAGTACTTATGGAGTAAAGGTGTAGAAAGGCGTACTTATGGAGTAAATGTGTAGAAAGGGGTACTTATGAAGTAAATGTGTAGATAGGGGTACTTATGGAGTAAAGATGTAGAATGGCGTACTTATGGAGTAAAGATGTAGAACGGCGTACTTATGGAGTAGAGGTGTAGAAAGGCGTACTTATGGAGTAAAGATGTAGAACGGCGTACTTATGGAGTAAAGGTGAAGAAAGGTGTACTTATTGAGTAAAGGGTTAAATGCACACTGTACATAAAAAGGTCAATCAAAAAAGAAATCAACACCGTCCGATATTGAAAAGTGATCCTGCAAGGTATGACCTTAAACCTACACAGTAACACTCGAGTGCCATGCGCCGTTACACCCCCTTTAAAATGCGTAGATCTATGTATAGTCTGCAAAAAGAATCACCTGGTTCAAATTTTCAAAAAACAATTGTCTTCAATACCTCATAAAAACAGCGTCTGTACCCTATAAACACTTAATTCTGATTAGATGTCGATTTATTCGGTGTCTAATATAGATTCAAATTGTCTGTAAAAGGTGTCATGGGAACAGTTAACCCTTTCGCTGCCAATGTCGCATCTATTATAACCTATGCAAAAAGTTTGGATCCAGATGAGATGCCGAGCAACTCGGCGTCTCATCAGTATCCAAGCGTTTTGTTGGTGTGACTCTTTAGGCAAACATGAAGAAAAATAAAAATGGAAAACAGTAGCAGATGACGATGTTTGCAGACGACAAAATTTGGCAGCAAAAGAGTTAGATAATGTAGGTCATAAAAATGCACTAGTTGTTCAACATGCACAAATTGGTTTTGGAGAAGTCCTAGCTTAACGCTTTGCACGCCAAGTAATTTTTCATCTGCAACAAGAGTCATCTGTTTCACTTCTTAAAATAAAAGTTCTCACATTTCTGTGCAAAGATATGATCAAAGCGTCCACCAGTTTCGATCCTTATGAGACGCTGCAATATGTTGTATCTCATCTGGGTCTAAACTGTTTGCACAGGTAGTTACGGATTCACCACCAGCATGCAAGATGGTTAATCCATTTATGTCTGGTGTCCTCAAAAGCAACAGGAGTTTAGAGATTAGAGTGAGCCCAACGGAGTCATCTCATCAGGTTTTACACTGTCGCGTCAAAAGCAATTGTCTAAAGGTCACAATTGCAAGAGACTTCTTGTAGAAACTTTCCATCGAATGAAGATTAGATTTATTCAGAATGCATATGTGGGCAGTTAAATGTAATCGGAAAATGAAGCTTAAATGGTTAAATTAAAAATTCCCCACCAGGTCTGAAATTTCGCGGTGTATATTTCAGCATTATATAAGGTTAAACTCATGCTAAATTTATCACATATATTTTAGTATTCCATGGTTTTAATGTTTGGTTTCCATTTCAGAAGAAGTTTTGAAGCAGACATTAAAAGACTTCCAACAACTGCAGTAATCACGTGCTTGTTTATTTTATTTAGTTTCTTTATCTATTTTGTTTCGGTCGGGATGGGTGTTGTTTCAAATTAGTTCACAATTAGTATACAAGCTAGTTTATTTATTAGTACGCATGCGTACTCATTTAACCCTTTCTCAGGTGAACAAGGTGTAACAATGTACATGTAAGAACTACTGTCATCATTATTGTCCATTAGGTTTTTTTATATAATGGCATATGGATACATGGCATTTTAGCTCAGACAAAAACTATGTAATCCTACATATATTCTAATATAATCAAACAGAGTAGACCCTGAGCAGACGGCTCATATAGAAAACATCTGATCTGAGTCTACTGTGTTTGTAAAGGCATAAAGAAGATAGGGTTAACTACTTCCATACTAAGGGTATTTTTTTATATTAAAACAAATCTTTGTAACGTACAATTCATTGACAGTAAACCAGGTCACATTGACCAATAGAGTACTTCATCGACAGTAAACCAGGCCATACTGATGAATGGGATACATCCACTGACAGTAAGCCTGGCCATACTGACCGATGAGTTATTCGGCGTCTCATCTGGATCCAATCTGTTTGCAACTTCTAGCCAGGTCACGAATTGCGGGACAAGGGTTATTATACTGCAAAGTAAAATCCTCACTTCTGATTGGTTAACTAGCCGTCTACATGAGTCCATGTACCCTGTGAGCTAACAGGGTACATAGAAATCCCCAATGGCAGGCCCCACATATATTATGGTCAGAAACCAAAAGACCGACTTCTCGACTCAGCTAAACAAAAGCACAATTCATAATAGACAACTATTGATACGTAAAGAAAACAATGCAGGAATGAATTAAAAAACATCATTGTTTGAAATGACCAATAAAACAGTTTTTAGAGGAGTTATTATATCGTCCAGCCATCTATAATAACACGAACGCCGATGAAATACAATACACACCACTTCGGATACCTTCGGGTAGAAATAAATGTAATTGGGCGCTTTTAGGGGAATTAGCGTGTTTAGTGATTCAACATGCCAAAATGAATTTATATAAATTATCCGAACTGTAAAACTTTGCAGTATAATAAATTCGTTATACAGTTCTTTCCCAGGGTACATGACGATTTATTCCCGGCTGGTAAAATCATGTAACCCTCGCCTAACGGATCGGGCAACATGATTTTCCTCAGCCGGGAATAAATCGTCATGTACCTTGGGAAAGAACTGTATAATTAATAATATGAGCTATTTAATCATATTACCACAGTCAACCTTCTCTTCGACCCTCGACTAAAACAATACTAATGTTCACCCTAAATATCGGGACACCTCTACCTTCCCTTTGCATGTGTCTGTATAGCTGAACATTAACCATTTACGCTACAGAGACGCCGTTTGTTGCATTTGCAAACCAAGTAGACCCAGATCAGACGGCTCCTATAAGAGCAATCTGATCAGGGTCTGCACTGTTTGCATATGAAATCATACAGATTTGATGTTACAGGTTCTGTCTCATGCTTCCATTGAATATTCGGTTAACACATACCCACGGTATCACTAGTTTACGTGATAGAACATTCAAGACGTAAAGGGTTAATAGAACTGGGTTCCCATTAGTGACTGGAAGGACTACTTTCTTCGTAAGTGTCATCTACTCGAAATTAAGTCATTTGGTATTCAACTCCTCAAATAATTCTATATTTTATTCTCATAGTGTGGATCCTAATCATTCGACAGTGTATCTGTAATCAAGTGTATGTAAGTGATATCTGATTCATGCTGGTAATGGGATACTTTTTACACACACTCGATGTCAAGGTATTCTGGGCTCTACAAACAATCAAAATACCACATACGAGCATGAGTGTCGTCTATGACACATATATTGCCCTTGTTAACCCTTTCCCTCATATAAACGGGTTTTCACGCATCTGCAAACATAGAATACCCAGATCAGACGGCTCCTATAGGAGCCGTCTGATCAGGGTCTGCTCTGTTTGCTAGTGGAATGTTCTAGATCTGTTTCTTTACTTCTAAAATGGCTACAATGCTCTACCTTCCATATTTCATTATAATTATTTTGTCGATGAATATTCCGTAGGTAATGAAATTTGTAATAAACATAGAACAGGGAAAGGGTTAAATCACGTGCTATATCGCATTGCATAGTAATTATCAGTATCCATATTACTGACCTCAGATTAATGACGATTGAAGTTATTTTGGGTGATGACAATATAGATCGTGATTTAGTATCTTGTTTCTGAAGTCTCAAGGGGATATGCAAATAACATAAATAAAATCTCTCAATGTTGACCACTCAACATTTGGCTCCACAACTATACCTTTTGCCGCCTTTCACCAGACTGGTCCAACGGGTCCAACAGGGGTCTACTCTGCTGGAAAATGCATGAAAACACGTCTATATGCGGGAAAGGGCTAATACAGGGTGAATGTCACAGGAAACGCTCCCAAAGGACATTTCTGTATGACTTTCAACCAACATTAATTAGCCACCTGTATAAACAGATCTAGATTCTTCTCTACTAAAATTACGGTTCAGAGGGGTTTTACAACAGTTGTATTTTTTTTGTAATGCTAAAAGTTAAATCTCGTCTATTTATTGATGCAATAGGAACAGCTTACAAAATAGCATTACTTCATCCTGGAAGTGTTCACTGAGATAATAAATTGCAAATAAGTAACACATATGGAGTTCGATTTTTATTACAACCAAGAGAGACCTAAATCAAGTATTCTGTAGGTCTAATAGTATTACACTAGCAACTTTAAGCATTTGTACTCCTCATCCGCTACATGGGCTTGTTTACCTGAATCAGTCAATCTATCACCAGTTTGATAACCACAGATCAGTAGTAGATATTGTAGACACTGATCATTCAGGATTAGTTTGATGTGGGTCAGCACTGATTGCCTAGGTTGACTGTCCGAATACTAAGACTATTAAGGTACCACTGTAAATAATATCACTATCACCAATGCAATCATTTGGGATCCGGATGAGACACTGACTAACTGGGCACCAGAATACAAACATGTTGATTCTCTAGATAAATGTCTTACAACACATGGAAGGAAAACATGAACACTACAATGATTCACAGATTCTTAAACCACTCAGCGCTGATTTTCCACAGGCCAAGTTTACTGTGAATATTCTTGGACGTTTTAAAGGAAATGTGAAACATGGCAAACAGTGAAGACTCTGATGAGAGGGCTCCTCTAGGAGCCCTCTCGTCTGGGTCTACACATTTTGCAAAGGACATTATTGACTCGTTTCAAGCACTGAAAGTATTTGTATTGAACAGGTTTATACAGCCAAACAAAGTTGTTTTCCACAATATTTAAACACTGAAATATAGTACAGTAAAACCCCACCAAAGCGACCACTTAATGAAGACCTATAGATGCCTTTATAAGCAGGTGGTTACTTAATGCAGGACGAAAGTAATGCAGAAAGCTCCTATATAGATTCTGCATTACTTTCGTCCTGCATTAAGCTACCACCTGCCTCTGCCATCCATAATTATTCCCCTTTTTGGTGGTCGCATAAGAGGGGTTTTACTCTAATACACAATATCAAATATCTAATGATATTTACACAGTATAATTATCAGCATATTGCTAATTAGTGATACGGCCTTAACATATGTTCGCTAACCATTCGTGTCCAGGTTAGACATTAATTAACCAGGCGATTGCTTCAAATATTCAAAGTGGAATGCCTGACCATTTACTATGCAACTCATTGCCTCATTCTGACACCGTTTAATGCATATGTAAAAGTCACTGTTTAAAACCACCGTGATTAGCAGAGTAATAGGAGCAAATGCTCTATTTATCACAATTGTTTCAAAACTACACACTTCTAAAATGTTCATTTTCACTGGTAAATGCTCCTTTTCAGTAGATTTATTCAAAGAGGTTGGGTCTCAAAATAGTCTAGGAGGGAATCGATTAACTACAGTAAAACCTTTCTATAACGGCCACTAAATTGCATCAAGTAGTTTGTGTTAAAGGCAGGTGGCTGCTTAAAACAAGGTGAAAGTTAAAACAGAACGCTCCTATAGGAGCGTTCTGTTTTACTTTCACCTTGCTTTAAGCTGCCACATGTCCTAAATACGAACTAATTAACACAATTTAGTGGCCGTTATAGAGAGGTTTTGCTGTATAGATTTCATTCAGTGCGAAATAATTTGGGAAATATGACAATGACAAAGAGAACGGATCCTGATCAAATCACTACTCTTTGAGACATCTGATCTATATCTACAATGTTTGCAAATGTCAATATACACGTTCCCGTATTCAAATACCTAATCCATCATAGTTTCAAAAGGCAACTACTTGACATTCAGCCTGTACGTTTATCATGCAAATGACACTATTTAAACAGAAATAAGATGTCAGTCAAGAGTAGACGACAATCTGATCAAAAGATTACAGTTGAACCTCATTAAACCGGAATTTTAGCAGAGAAGAATTTAGATACAATGTACTCTTAGGTAGATGGCTGCCTAATGCATGGCTGCCTAATGCATGGTAAAAGTCATGCAGAAAGTTCCTACAGGAGCTTTCTGCATAAATCTCACCCTACATTAAGCTGCCACCTGTCTCCAAGACTGATATCTATACTAAATTGAGCGAAGGTCCGTTTAGAGGGGTTTTATTGTATGTGTTCATCTTGCTAAAGATGACACCAAACCAATTCTCCGTTGATAGGCTTTGTACTATTCAGGCCGCATGCGTGTCTGTAAATTGCGTCTATGCTTGTTCTTTCAGTTATGCTCTATATGTATATCATTATTGTCACTGAAATCTGTTTGAAATCATGCTAGCTGTATATTATATCCTTGTTCATTGTGCTACAGTATAAACAAAGACATCTATCACTAGCAAATTTACAAGCTAAATATGTAGTGAAGCTTAGGCAGAGCACAAGGGCGTACAGGTCAAAAGACCAAGTAATTACAAGTTAAACATTTATAAAAGTTTTGGCAAAAACACAAGAGTACATAAACGAACGAGCAAAGCCGCTAAAATAAAACTAAAAGTTGATCCATCTTCATTTTCCTTTCTTGATGAACGTTTTCTCTAGGCCCATCATTGGCGATTCAAAGGCCAGCGATACAATAAAAGCAGCACCATATGACGCCACGAGGTGCCCGAGAAACATGTATGCCTGTAAATAGAGAAAATAGGTAGGAAGTTTGATAAACCACCATCTCTCAAGGGACATACATTGAGACCAGTAAACATATATGGCTGTAAATAGAGAAAGGAAGTTTGTCGATTCTCCATTTCTCAATGTCATATTTTAGACAAGTAAGCACGGTACAGAAATCAACTATTACTGAAAATGGATATTTCAATCTTCTAGAAAATATGTACCATTACAGTAGATCCTGTCTTAAGCGACTATCAAAAAAGATGTTTAAATATGGGTCTGTAAACCAGGTGGTAGCTTAATTCAGGTCAAAATAATGAAGAAACTCCTGTAGGGGCTTTCTGTATTAGTTTTGTATTGCATATCTAAAGTAATACAGAAAGCTCATGTTTGCTGCATTAAGCAATCACATGTTTTATCAGGCTCCTGTGTTCAATAACTGAATGACCGTTTAAGATGGTTTCTACTATATAAACATACATTGAGACCGGTGCACATGACACCAACTGTTACTAAAAGAATCGTCTCGAATAGATGATTCTAAAGAGTGATCACATCATAGGGTTTGTTGGAGAAATAACGATATTTGTATTTAAGCACGCACCTTTATTTATTGCTCTGCTCTATTCGGCGTCTCATCAGGATTTTCTTAGTGATGTTGGTGAATTAAAAAAGAAATGAAAACAATATTTGGAAAGTTGACTAAATAAACTGACAGTTGAATATGGTAAATTTACAAATAGCTGCTGTTACTTACCACCTCATAGTCTGAAAAGTAGGTCAGTTGTCGCCTACTGTTGAGGAAGACGGACATGACCAGTGGATGGATCAGGTAGGCACAGTAGGTCAGCCGACCTAGAGGCACAAATGCCTTCCAAGAAAGAATCTGGCTGATCCAACCTGCAGAATATACACACAGTGTATTTATGATGCCATTTATACACTAATATGCGGGAGACATTCATTCCAATGCTTTTCCACAGAAATCATGTGTTTGTTCGTCTGAACGGGAGTCATTCCCAAACCCGCACAGAATTCAATGAATGTTCGGTGCGCCGCCTTATCCTCTGACGCCGCCTTTTTCACAAAATTTCGATGTAGGCGTGCAAGCTAAACTTATCTTCACGGAATTGTCTTACACGAATTCAATTGAAATATAGTTCTAAATGACGTCATAATTACTGATGTTAACGTTCGCGGACATTTTGCCGTCTAGTAGAATGGATTATTAAGACAGATGTCTCTAATTCTATATTATGTTGTTCTATATACGACAGCGTAAAGCGTTAACTCGGGCGATTTTGCGACTGCGCCGGTCGCACGTACCAGGTTTTATAAACATGTTTGCATTTAGTAATTTCGCGGTTATCGGCAGACTGCTTTAAAACAAATAGCAACTGATCAGCTTAAACGCCATGTAACTCGGAGTTTTATCAGGATCCACATACACAAATGCGTGTCCATAAAGAATAAATCTACAACTTGAAGCAGACAACATTTATTAATTATCCAGACGCAACATTACGAATATCTGAACATTGATTTCTTGTGTATATAGATCTGTGTTTTACTGTTTTGTATTTTGTATGAAATGCTTGTTTTGAGGGCCTCAAGGTAGATTAGTCATTATGACTAATTGAGCTACCCTCCTTAAATAAATAAAAAAAAATAAAGTCAATTAAATTTCAAAATGAAAGGACGTCAATCAGAGGTTGCAATTAAATGTGACGTCACGCTAGTTCGGGACAAGCCTCGTATAAATGAGTTGGACTCTAATAACGAAATTTATCCAGTCACCAGGCCTCTCTAGTGACATAATAAAGGGGTGCAAATAAACTTAGATTTATTAGGTTACTTCCGGTAGTAGAAGGTTTATTAGGTTAGTAGATTCTATAACCATGGAACTATTTTAATTTTCTGTAAATATGCATAAACATGTTGACGGAATAGATCTAACAGAAAATTCACCAATATAATAATGAATTATTCAAATAAGAAAAAAGTAGGGAAAAAAATGGTTATAGCTGGATTCAAACCCGCGCCTGATTCTACAAAAGCCAAATCTAATCTCTCTAAGAGACGTCGTTCTTACCGATTACGCCACTTAGTGATTGCCCTACTTTTCCATCCAATCAGCGAGCCGCATTTTTGAAATTTTTCAGACTCTAATCCTCATAAATTTTATAAAATCGACTCTAACTTTCGAAGACAAACCTTCCAGTGCGCATGCGCAACAAAACTCCGCCCACTACTAGACAAATCGAACGAGTTGCTGTTATGACGCTATCGACACGTGAACGAGTATACACAAGTACACGTGTGTAAAACGTGGGAGAGGAAGACTATGTAATGCAAACAACTGAGAGGCAGAATTATAGACCCAATAGAAAATGGACAAATAAATCACGAAACATCCCACCTGTTGAAGCAGGATTATATTGAAAAAGGACTAATGTAAATAAGCAAATAAATCAGGAAATAAGCGCAAACATGTATTTGAAACCGTAATCCGTTCAACAAAACATAAACAATCAAACTTGTAATACTTTGTAATTATTCTTATTTCAATATTCTGATAATAATATAATGAATGTTTGGGTTTCGGTACCAGTGAAGATTTAAATCTGTGTAAACCGAGTAGACCCTGATTAAACAGCATAGGAGTTGTCTGATCTGGGTCTTCTCGGCTTACAAATCTTCGTTAGATAAGTCTGCTTGCTCGATGCCAGAGAGCAGGCCAACGGCAGATTGTTGTCATTAGGCTATTGTTGTTATTATTTTGCCTCCAGAAAATTGTGCCAAACTGTTTTACACATAGACGGGGAATATTTGATTACGTAACAAAGCCAAATATGGCAATGTTTACAAGAAAAAGGCGCGAAATCAGTTTCACTGTGTAGGATTTTCAAAACATAAACACGTGAGAATATTAACAAAGACAACGTTTGTTTGATTGGTGGGTTTTCTGGGTATTTTGCATAAACGGATGATGTTTTAGATGTACCATAATCACGTGACTATATACAAGTTTGTCATTGCTCAGTGGGCGGGGCTTATAAACTCAGCCTGTTGAAAAGTAGGGCAATCACTAAATCGGTTAGAGCTTATAAACTGCAGTCTTCGAAAATAAGACGGCCTAAAACGCTTCGCTTCGCTCGCGTTATCGGCCGTCTTATTTTCGAAGACAGCAGTTTATAAGCTCTAACCTATACTGAGGCCACATACAAAGTGACGTTGATTTATCAGTTTTATTAATTTAATTCACCGCTGGCGAAACGCGTTTTTGATAAAAATCAAGTCAGGGAGCAAAGATTTACAGATAAATAGTAAATGTTTTTTCTTCACTCTCATAATAATTTGATTGATAAGCTCTTACAGGGGCGACGATTATCATAGACCTAAATATAGACTGTTCAGTTCCATCGATTTATGAGTGACGTTAGCGGTATCTAAAAATAGAAACCGAGATGACGGAACTCGAATTTGACCAGAGAGCCTCCAGGAGTATATTATCATGTCTGTTTGAATTAACATATCGACTCTCGATTCAAATGATCTTATTTTTCAAATTCAACCACGCTTTCCCCTCTTGTAATTAAAGAGGAGGTCCCTACAATGATCGCATATTTTCAATAATACCATAAAACTTGGTATTTGTTATGCTCTATCATTATTATGAAGGTTTCCAATTTGAACTTATATCAAAAAATGCCCATGTGATACAAATAAACCGATTTCATCAATAACTGATAATTTTTGTTCTACAACACAATATTATCGGCCTTTTCCGTAGATTCTTCCGCGTTTTGCCGATGATCACCCGATCCCTCCATTGTTATAGCTTTCTCGGAAGTGGTCGGAGAACCGCGAATAGGGCGAACAGTTACGAAACTAAAACTCAACCCGAATAAAACTGAAACATCGGGGTGTAAAACCGGGATCGGCGATATCAAACACATGGATGTTTTGTCATTATAAACGGTAATTGGATGGGGCTTTTTGTGATATACTACTTTTCAGCATATAAACAAATGAGTTTTGTATATTTTAAGTGTTTATGAAACGCGTCAAATGCAGGGACATCCCCTTTAAGTATCGAAACTATTTTCCTCTGCGGTAGCTCATCATTTACGTCTCTAGAATGGAAATGAAAAGGGAGGTCCGTTGATCGAAAAACCGTGTTTTCAATGCAAATTATTTCAATATTCGTATGTTTTATGAGTCTATGAAAAAAGATATAACTAAATTGACTGGATAAATAGAATAATAGGTTAGTGCCGTAGATGGGACGCCTTTATCCGACTCGGAGAGAAAACAGTTGAGGCTCGGCAAGCCTCGCCTCAACGTTTTCTCCCCTCGTCGGATAAAGCGTCCCATCTACGGCACTAACCTATTATTCTCTATATAAACCAACCATTTGGGCATTTTCTTGCATGGTCAAAACTTTTGTCACAGTGATATTACAAATTTTCAGTTAACAAATATTTATGGAATAGAAGACCCACATTACATCAATAAATATCAATAATTGAAATGGTTAAGGAGGACAGGAGCAGTGTATCAGGCGGTTCAAGGGGTACATTTATACAAAAGCATTCAGTAACACATTTGGTTGAATCAACCCACATAAACCTATACATGTATAATATTTGGATGCTTGGTTTGAGAGTTGCAGGTGCAATTTGCAACAAACCTTTTTGTCCACCATTAGACTGGTCATAGTAGTCTACGATCAATCGCATTTGATCAGATTATCATATGTAAAATACAGTAAAATCTCTCTAAACCTGAATTCTAGTAGAGAAGAATTTAGATACTTATAGACAGGTGGTTGCTTAAAGCATGGTGAAAATCATGCAGAAAGCTCCTAGAGGAGCTTTCTGCGTGACTTTTTCCTGCATTAAGCTGTCACCTGTCTCCAAGACCTATCTTTATACCAAATTTAACGCCCGGTTTAGAGAGGTTCTATTGTACTATTTCGTAATTGTTATTAACTGAAATACATATTCTACAGTGTTTTGCCTGACTCTTTTCTCTTTGTATGACATTTTTCTTCAATAATGTTTGCCCTTGGGTGCCAGTAAATTTTGAACCCAACGTGTTTTCGGTGTTTATTTCCAATTATCCCCCCAAGCAACACGAACAGATAAACAACCATACCTCCATGACCACAGGCACAGGAGAACACCATCCAGCAGATGGCCACGCCCCATCCGGTCCTGTGTAGGGCGTTAAATGCCGCTGACTGTTGAACCGTGAATATATGGTTGTCCTCGTACGAGTAGGGGCCGTACACCACGGCACAGCAGATGCCAATACTCAACAACCACAATATCAGGTTGACGACCTGAAATAGAATAACGTAGAAATTATGTTTGGTTTAGACATATCTTACCCATTCATCCCCCATGATAATCGTAGACTAATCCAAATCTTATTATAGAACATGTTCATTGTCATGTTAAGGGACAACAGCAAAGTTTGCTAGGATAAGCCTTTGGAATTGAAAGGTTCGGCAAACAGTGCAGACCCTGAGAAAATATTCCTCTGATCTGGATCTACACTGGTTGCCTATGTCCCTTTCAAGGCGCACTTGGCACAAATGTGTTAAATAAACAGTGCGCGCGTACTGCGTATTTATATTAGATTGTATGTCAGTTTAGTATCCAAACACCCTTTGCAAACAAAGTAAACCCTGACCAGGTGAATCTGATGAGGATCTGTTGTTTTCGTTTGGATTGTACATGTATATTGATCTCTACAGTTTTTGTCATGGAATATAAATTCCAAGTTAATACATCATTATACAACTCGGCTAATACATATTCAAGGTTCATAATGTTATTATATTTTACACTTAAATTCATGAGTTAAAAAGTTAAATAATGACTAGATCTTCAGAATATGTGGGTTATAGATCTCATTATAAAACTCATTGGAAATAGAACATAAGCTAGGACAAGTAAAACAGTGTTAGCACTTACCTCGCCGTGATGCTGTTGACCCTTTCCCTGTTCCATATTTAGTTCATTTTTTCAATACCTACTGATTATTCATGGCCAAAAAAGTTATAATGAAATATGGAAGGTGGAACATTGTAGCCATTTTAGAGAGTACAGAAACAGATAGTTTATTCCTGTAGGAGCCGTCTGATCTGTGTCTAGTCTGTTCGCAAATTTGTGAAAAGGCGTTTATATGAAGGAAAGGGTTAACATAAGCATCTGATGCATATATTACTACAGTGAAACCCCTCTAGATCGGATATACAATTTAGAACAAATATCGGTCTTCAGAGACAGATGGCAGCTTATTGCAGGGGTGAAATACGTACGGAAAGCTCCTCTGGGAGCTTTCTGCATAACATTCACCCTGCATTAAGCAACCACCTGCCTAAACGTATCTAAAGTCGTCACTACCAGAACTCCAGTTTAGAAGGGTTTAATCGGCCAGTTTTGTATGCATTAACACAGGCAATTTGTTTCAAAGGATACTCCTACCCGCAATGAAAAACGAAGTTCAGATCTGGTGGAAATGCGTCTACGTGTAGTTCTGATTTGATTAAGCTTTTGTGAAACTATTGGCGGATTGTCAGACAGCTTGAATCCTTATCTCATCTGGGACCAAGCTGTTTGCAATTGTGAGTCTGATCACGAGAAGTGCGTTAATAGGACCATTTCCATCTGCAAAGTCCAAATGCTTAAATTCATTTAAATCAAGCGGTACATTCTTATGGACGGCTCTCTTTGTCTAACTTTGGTATCCGGCAATGCCGCTGTAACCTGTTCAGTAGATAGCCCACCGACAGGCCTATTATATATGGGCCCATCCTCGTGTAACAGGGCATGTATAGGTTGTCTTACCTTTGGTATCCGGCACTGCCGCTGCCACCTGTACAGTAGATAGCCCGTGAACAGACCTATTATACATGGGCCCATCCTCGTGTAACGTGTAACGGGGGATGTATAAGTTGCCGGGTCTTTTTGTCTTACCTTTGGTATCCGGCACTTTCGCTGCCACCTGTACAGTAGATAGCCCGTGAACAGACCTATTATATATGGGCCCATCCTCGTGTAACATGGGATGTATAAGTTGGTTGACTCATCTGCATCTTTTCTAAATAAGCGAACGAAAACGTATCACCCCACACGTACAGAACAGTTTTACTCTGGGTAGACGACTTTGGCAAAGTAAGTAGGGAAAGAAGGTAGCAGATTATTAAACATTAAAAACTCACTAGCTTTACACAATTAAGGCAGATTTGTTTTCATTTCTTCTAAAACAATTCAATAGCATAGTGAAAAACCTTGCCTGCACGACTATTAACCATTTACTCCATGAATACGCCTCTAAGCCTTTTTAAGCAGAGTTGACCCAGATCAGACGGCTCCTGCAGGAATAGTATATATCCGATTATACAGTTTCTGACATGGCAAAATTATTTTGTGTTCATTAGATATTACAAAATTTAATCCAATAGTCATGATATCATTATTTCTTACATGAATATTCATGGTGTAAATGGTCAATGCAATGCATTATCGAATACCGTGTTTGTTCAATGTCTAGATAGCAGAGTGCCAAACAGTATCATACGAACAAACCACCGAAACGTAGGTGACACGAAATGCAGACACACTGATCATTGTATTTATCACATTATGACTTCATTTACAGCTTTCGAAAACTACATAATGGTAGAATATTCAGATTTAGGTGCGTGTGTGCATTTGTGTGACAGTGTGTAGTTGTGTCCTAACTGTCTTTACTACTTATATACTTCCTGTTTACTTGTCCTGTCTCTAATAGCGTCTGAGACACGGATTTGAACAACAATGTTCTCAAACATGTTTGCCTGGTTGAGAATAGTTTAAGAACCGCCTATGTGTCTGCTATTACATGCGGATAGACTGGTATGTAAACAGTCAATGTCAACTTACGGGGTAGGAGCGTACGGCAGAAGGCCCTGCACTGGGTACTCGTGTTTGTAGGTGATGACGCCAGCGGCTGTCACTGTACCCGCTAGGAAGATCAGGCAGGTGCCGATACCCGCGGCCGCATGACTGAAGAAAATACATACTGGTTCTCCTAGCAATTGTATATTATAACACAGTAATAGTTATGTACATTAACTGTACAATGTATGTAGATTTCAAATACATGTTAATATACAATGCAGATGTGCAAAACATGTAGAAATTCAATCACATAAAGGGTTCGTCATATCAAAATCGGTTGTGCACTATTTATGCGGATACTAATAATGAAGGAGGCTTACTACATGAACCTTATTTTACGGAACAATTAAGTTGACCATTCGCTTGCTATTCACGTCAATATACCTACCTGTAAATAGTGAAGACCCAGATGAGACAGCTCCTGCAGGAGCTGTCTCATCAGGGTCTGCACTATTTACAAGTTGATTGTGCAACCAGTGCACTCTACAGCAGTGATTGCACAGCGATATACTTGTACACAGTGAAGATATATGTAATTCTTCAAAAGGGGGTGGATAAAGAATGAGAAATGTATTTTAAAATTCAGCAAGAGAAGGGTTTAAACAATATATCGGATTAGAGCGTATCGTATGATTCCGTATACATACATGGATGTTAAGGTAGAAATACCTCAGTAGAGGTAAGGAACAGTGCCATTTCACATGAGTATACAGTTCAGAATTCATTTTGGTTAATACGGCTATCTGGAATGTTACGTTCGTTAATTATGAGAACTTGTGTGTGTTGATCCTTTATCTGATAAAAAATGTGTAATAATTAATGACTGTATGAATATTAGTTGACGGGATCTGTACCATAGCTTTCCGAAAACGACACTATTAGATAATAGGTAGAAACTGTAACAATATATCTGTATAATTCCATAAGCAACCAGAGCATACTATATTTGCAAAGGAGTACACGTTGTATGAAGTAAATGGCTTGCGCAAATGCTATATTAAATAAGAACACCCGGCGTGTTTCGGTTATACGGGTAAGACGGGATTGTGTGATCAGTAGCATTTTACAAGTTTGAGACTGTCCAAGCTGTCCGACTCCGTCTAAATAACCAAAAAGGAGTCGGTGAACTTTCTAACCGCCTCATTCAAATTTTACAACTCACAACTTCCGGCTGCCCCATCCCCGTGTATATAATTAGTCGGGATTACGTAATTATTAACACTTTACAAGCCTTTAAACGTTTGAAATTACCACGGCTGTCCTTACCTGTCTATATAATTAGACGAAATTACGTAATCATAAGCATTGTAAAGGCTATTAACCCTTCGCTTGCTGAATTTTAAAATACATTTCTCCTTCTTTACCCATGCCCTGTTGTATAGTCATATATATCTTCATTGTGTACACGTATTTCGCTGTGCAATCGCTGCTGTAAAGTGCACTGGTTGCACAATCAACTTGTAAATAGTGCAGACCCTGATCCGGGTCTTCACTATTTACAGGTAGGTATATTGACGTGAATAGCAAGCGAATGGTTAACGTTTGAGATTACTTAAGCTGTCCACATTCATCTATATAATTAGAAGTGGTTCAGCGAACTTTCTAGCTGCGTCAATAGCATTTTACAAATCCTTACATCTGAGACTATCACTGGCACTAAGATTAATCATAGGCCAAAAAGTATGTGCTCAAAAGAGCATTATTCGTTTAACCCTTTCTTTCATATAATCGCCTTTTTATACATTTGCAATGAGAGTCGACTCAGATCAGCCGGCTCCTGCACAACTAAATTTGATAGATCTGATGACATCTCTCTACAAACTTAACCAGATAGGTGCTGCCTGTATTTATGCCCAAAATGAGGACTTCTTTTAGTGGCTAATATTAACTATTTCACTACCGAAGTCGCTGACAATGAGCGAATCTGTGATAAACCCTTACAGCGACCCCGAATAATTCGGCTTTAAAACAGGATCCAAACTGTATGATACACCACTTACGTTCTAATAGAGAATAAATGGAAGGAAAGTCCACTGTTAAACTTAATTCAGACGACAGTATTTGCCATATGAGTTTTTATTGCACTTACTAGAAAAGTGGTAGAAGTATCAGCGGACTGATGACGTAGAACTGCATGTCATTGGCCAAATACCAGGACCAGCCCATACACTGAAACGAAAACAAAAGTTTGGACCACAGAGCAGGACCACTGTACAGCTTTATTGTGTTTCACATTTAAGTATCCTCATTAGGACAGATACATTTAGGGTAACTAGTGCAGATCCAAATCAAATTGTTACTGAAGGGTCCATTACAGTTGGGTTTACACATTTTGTTATTATGTCAGTCTAAATAAGGGTATCAATACTATTCCATGTTGACGTATGTAGCTATATAAGACGATAGAAAAAAGCTGGGTATCCGAATTCTTCAGGAAACAATTGTAAATCTATTTACATCCCTCTTTACAAGTTTCCTTAAATGTTCTGATTTTTACTGCACGGAAAAACTTGACCTTAACTATTGTATTCAAGAATTTATTATTATCTTGCTTCAAACGGATTGAAAAGCTAATTACACATGCTAAAATTTGAAAAGATTGAAACAGACAGTATTGCAAACCCTATCATTGGTTTATCGAATCACAGATCCACTCATAACGCGAAAAATGTAGCATGACAATGAATGACAACTTACGAGCGAGTCCGCCTTCACGAGGTTGTTCACATATAGCAGATTTGTCCACCAGGTTTTTCTACAACTGGCCATAAACGGAAGATCTTCATCGTATGACCACATGGGTCCAGTGGCGACGTATGGAAGCAGAACTGTGCCGACCATTAGAACTAGCATGTATGGTGGCGTCAACCTGCCAGATGAGAAATGATACTATATGTATAAACCCTTTACTCCGTGAATATTCATGTAAGAAATAATGACACCATGAATATCAATTAGGTCAATTGTTGTAGTACATGAGCATGGGAATGTTCGGCCATGACACAAAATGTAAAATTATAACTATATTATAGCAATAGCAAACAGGGCAGACCCTGATCAGATGGCTCAAGTAGGAGTGGTCTGATTTGGGTCTTCTCTGTTTGTAAAGGCGTAGAATTCCGTATTTATGGAGGAAAGGGTTAAGGACAGGACACATCCTATTGTGAACATTAAATGATGTATTGCCATTAGAACGAGCTTCCAAGGCGGTACTTCGATGTGCCCCATATTGTTTTGTCTTTGTTTTGATAATTATATCCTTTGGTGCTACATGACCTGTTCAGTGTCGCAGTGCCCTAGACTCTAAACTATCCACTTATTGTTGCAGTGCCCTAGAGCTAGCCCAACCGACATATACTTTTCACTAAGATATTTTGTGAAGTTATGGCGTCACATCTTGTCTTTTGTTTTCGATGCGTTCGAGGTGGAATTATGTTTACGGCGCTATGAATTTGATGTTGATGTTGAACAGAAACGGAAAAGTTTGTGAAGGCTGTGTGTGTAGGTATGATGGCGCACTTCAGTTTAAACATATTTTATTGCCAATATTTGTTTTCATTGTCATCATACATAACACGAAAAGACGAATAAAAATATACAAACAGATCATCAAAAGGATTGGCCGCAAGTTCTAGCAACATTAATTACGACCCGTCCCTTTAGGTTGGCTACATTGAAGTAAGAAAGTAGTTTTCAGTAACGTCATCTTACAAAGTGTTGACAATAAAGTTCAATAAAACGGGTCCAGTATTTAGGGAAACGAATTAAAGAGAACTGAGTAAAGCAGAAACTGATGAACGAGAAGATAAGGAGTATAGAAAGAGGATAAAAGTCTCAGCGTTGAAAATTGCTGTTAATTGCAAATCTGTTGGTATCCTTAATGTATGTTTGGACAGATGAAGCTATGTCTACATTTTCTTCATTGCAAAGCTCGGTTAACCAAAATGTAATAAACTGACGTTAAGAGGATGGAATGAATGCGTTTTATGAAATACTTTCAGCCTTGCATTGACACTATAAGTTAATTCACACTGTAATAGACAATATTCGGCATCCTCTCATTCGGAACCCCATTCACATTGCCCCCAACCACTTTGCCTCAGATTATTTCTAAACAAATTCAAATTCAAATTACTATATTTATTGCGCAGTCCTTCATGAAAACTAGAGTTACGTTTGTCACCAGTGAGGAAATGTGGTGGAATGCTATCAGATTCGAAGACTGTCTGTTTCAGACTATTCTTGAATTGAGATAAACTTCATCTGTGCATCTGGTGTTGCTGTGGGCGTTCTTGTATCATTTGATAATTACCTGCCTGACTTTTGTTCTATTGTTATAGTGAAACTTTACGGTATACTAATTTCATATTTTGGCTTTGCATTAAACTACCACATACCTTAAGGATCAAGAATTACACTTCTTTGAGCGGTCTGCAGTCCTTGAATAGACATATAATTACAATCAATTTTACCATGGACACAATCCGTATAAATATAGAATTCTAAATCATTTTGCAAAAGCATCCATTTGTAGTACTGCAACCAGTCTGCACGGGATAAAGAAGAGACAAACGATCTACACGGTATTGTTTCTTACCTCCAGAAACGGTGAAAGTAGTATAAGAGCCAATTGAAGTTCCGTGGTCCTTTCACCTTGTTCAGCTCTTTGAGGGTAAGATATGCCACCAGTAATCCACTATAAGAAAGCAATAACAAATATGAATTCACCTGGCTCATTATAACTTTGCTTATATTCTGGTAATTACAGAATATATGTACCTACTAAATCATTACGATGGAGACAACAATAGCTAGATTGTACGAAATGAGTATCGAATAATCAAGCAAGAGTTAGGGCAAAACTGTGACAAAATTTACAATGTTGAAATGGAAAAGTAGTAAAGTCAAGCAGGCAAAGCCACATACAAGACGCAACCACCACCAAAACACCGATAGACAGCATGACACACACACACATGCACACACGCAACCACACACCCAAACGCACACTCACACACGGGATGAACACAGAAAACACCAACAGACACACAAGAACCAGAGACAAACACTCCACACATGAACAAAATCACAAGCACAAAGACGCATGGCAAACCAAAGGAAGGGTGACAAAGAGAGTACCGCATTGGCACGGTCAGTAGCAAAAACATCACTGGGGGTTTAAACCGGTTTACGGACGTCCTAACCTCACATTTCTCTCAAAGTCACCCTAGCTTTACGAATAGTGTAAATAAAGGAAGGTGGTTCAAGATTACGAACCGGACGTAGTCAAATTATCACCAGATCAAAATTTTAGCCGACGTTGTTTTTTGTCACAGCTTGGTAAGGGGTTTATGTGTATACGTTGAAACAACTGTGCATCGTTTATTACATAAGAAAATTATGAAACAAAACTGCTGCATTCGAAAGGCAGGCAATAGGTTACCTACCTTGTGGTCTAGTTTCAGTGTCAATGATAGGCTACAAATGCTTTGTAAGCTTCTCTTGAATGTACATACCTTAGGGCAAAGAAGGAGTCGACTGCTACCGATGCATATCCGATGCTCATAAATGTCCAATGGCTCATCTTGGTGGAGAAGTGAGAAATCAAGTTTTCTGAAGAAAGTAAGGAATATTGTAGATCTTTAGAAAATAATCTATTTGGAAAAGGTTACACGTCCTTCAGATAGCTCGTTCAGGATTCTGACATGCTTCCGTCTCGCGTTTGTTTTTCATAATTCATGTATGTTAACGCATCTGTCGCCGTATATGGGTGCATTCTAACAGTATACACCCATACAAAAAGGTTGCTGGAGACTTCTGACCGGGGCCTGTCCCGATTCATTCAGAAATTAGTTTAAAAACTCAAATCAGTTAAACTTCTTTCTAATTTCTTCGGAATGCTTCTCAAAATGACAATTCGACTTATTCAAAAACAATGTTTGATCTCATTTAACTAAGATATGATGGTTACAATGTGTTAATGAGAAAACATGTCCTTACTGCTGTATCCTAAGGCAAAAAAGTAGGTGTGTCCAAGAATGACCCATGCCATACTGAGAAAACGGATACCGTTGATGGCCCCTAGAGCCCCTGGTCCCTGATCCGTCCCAAGGATCTTCACACCGTTAGTGTAGACGGAAAACGATAGAAAGATCTGCTCAAGGACAGCTGTGAACATATATATACAGAAAGAGATCAGAAATATTTGAGAATTAATCTGCGCAAACCAAAACATAAACTGACAATGTTGTACAGTTGAAGGCTTTGAAACATGTTTCAAAATTAGATTTTGCTGGAGACAACAACAGTTACTGTGGAACTTGACAATTATGGCGAAGCATCGAACGACGTATCATACTAAAACAACTCACTCATGATCAGCTCCGATATATACCATACGCGACAACAGTCATTCAATAACCTTTTACACTCACTGATGCGCCTGTAAATGCCTTTGTAAACAGAAGATACTCGGGCTAGACAGTTCCTGTTGGATCAGGGTCTTCTCTGTTTGCTCATGATATAATATAGTTGTGATTCGATACTTTCTGCATTGGCCAACCATTTCTGTGAATATTTGCTATTATAAACAGTAATGTTATTAATATTCATGATGTAATAATCATTTACATTAATATTTATAAAGTGAAGGGTAATTTAAAACGATCCGATTGTAAAGGGATACTTATTGCAACTTGCAGTGTATATTTAGAGCAATCAATATGTGTTAAATGAGACCCCGCACTATTAATACTCACCACCTGCGTTTTTCGTTTTCTTATTTTCGTGACCAGAAACATAATAAATTCTTAACCTTCGCTTGCTATTCACGTCAATATACCTACCTGTAAATAGTGAAGACCCAGATGAGACAGCTCCTGCAAGAGTTGTCTCACCAGGGTCTGCACAATTTACAAGTTGATTGTGCAACCAATGCACTCCAAAGCAGTGATTTCACAGCGAAATATTTGTACACAGTGAAGATATATGCAATTATACAACAGGGCATGGGTAAAGGAGAAATCAAGAGAATAATTAAAGTTGGAAATCCTTCGTAAGCAAAGGCAGCAATGGGAAAACAGAAAATTGTAGACTCGTTTTGTTGAGCCTCTTTACGGGTAGACATTAAAAGTGCACCACTGCTCACGCCCCTAGCACTGACTATTGGCTACCTGTTTTGCAAACTGCCATTTTCTTAACACTATTTCTGTCACAGAACGGTTCAATAACAATATCATGTTCGTTTATCACATTATACTGAAATCAGTGTCTAAACTTCAGTTCAGTGTAGGATACTTAAAGTTATTTTTCAACTACTGTGGGCCAGCTAGTAAGTAAGTGGCAGAAGCAAAACATCTTACTTCGTTGTTTTTCGGATACGCTGATCAGTTTTGGTGTTTCGATATTGTCACTGTTACTTGTACCACTAGTCTCCACCCCGTGCGTCTCTGTATCAGCATTGCTTATTGATTTGTACACAGCAGGGAAATCATCGTCCGTAGTGGTGTGTTCAGCTTTCCTTTTATTCACCATATCCATCGATATCTTTGTGTGTTCTGCACTTATGTTCCGTTCCTCTTTCATCTGTTTCAGTTTCTCAGTGGTATTTCCGTCGGTTATCACGTAGCTTTGGTTAACGACACCCTCTGAAAAGTGCGGGTCGTTGTGCTTAACCTCCCCGATGCCGAGTTGAACGACCAAGACATCGTACAATGTGCCGATCACCATTAACATCCCGAGCACAACAAGGATGCATCTGAAAGCGATGCAATGTAATTACAGTCTAGGACGAGTTGGTGGTAAACTTAATTTCGCAAGCAGTTCAGATACAGATGAAACGGCGTATTACCAAACGTCCACCAGTACGACTGAACATTAGAAGGAAATGAAATATAATCTACTTCGTTACGATATAAAGCAATGGGAAGTATATAAGCGGTTGTCAACCTTACATATTATAGTTATAATAGTTTACATACGTTTACACGTACATATCATTTCACAGTAGTGCATTTACTGTCGTCTTATTAACTTTGGAACTGTGCAGTTTTTAAAACCATTGTGATAAATAGAGCTTTTGCTCCATAAAAGCAAATACTCTGTTTATCACAATGGCTTCAGAAAGTGACTTTTACAGTGCTCTCAAACGGCGTAAATATGAAGGAAAGTTTGTGCCGGTAGGCAACAAAGGAGCATTGTTGGTCAACACCCGTACGAGGGGCATGCATTGCATGGTTTGTTTTATTGTTTGTTTTGTTTTACTGTGTGGTTTGCTTTTACTGTTTGTATTTTAAAGCCCTGATGTATTTGCTGTCTGAATTGACACTTTCTTACAGGACTATCACAGCATCAGTCTCCAGTTGCCTCTCTTCTTCACACTTCGTCTCCATGATAAACGGCAATGTGATGTTGGTAACCGTCTCCACTGTACGAAAAAAGACACACTGTTATAGAATATTTATCAACATTGGCAACATCGATATCTCTGACCAAACTTCTAGTATGGTTTACCTGGTAATTAATTATGCTCGAAACGTATTTTGAACATATAGCATATCACTGTAGCCTGTTTAATCCTTTCATCAAAGAATATTCATATTGGAAATAATGACAGCATGTCAGTATTAATTAGAATAATTATTATAGTAGTACAAGGACACATGAATAGTTGGCCTTAACAGAATCTGAAGAATCATAGCTTTATTATATCATCAGAACGCACAGAGCAGATCCTACAGGAGTCGTCTGGGCTGGGTATACTCTGTTTGCAAAGGCGTAGAAAGGCGTATTTATGGAGTAATTTGCTACAATAAAATTATCTTGAAAAATTCACAGTTCTTTAATATTTACCTGCTCTGACCATCCCATTGATATCCGGGGCTTTACAAGCACTTGGGACACACGAGCCAAGGACCAGTGGATACTGTAAGAAAAGAAATGGAAATACAGACGGACAATTTTTGAGAGACATTTATCTATGACACAACACAATAACTTAACAGCAAAAAAAACACCTACTGCAGAGCTCGTCTTAGATCTTTTGTTTGAGATCTACACAATATATGTCTACAATAAGGTTAACATGCTATGTCCTCTTGTTGATATTCTTTGTCTATTTCATCCATAAGGGGCATTGAGAAAGAAGTAAACAAAGGGTTCAAATCCCGGTCCCTCTTGGAAATTTCAGAGACGCTTTTCCGTGTCTCCGACTTTCACATCATCTCCGCCCATGGGCTAAAATGGGTACATATGATGGTCACTCGTCGGTACTGCGGCTGCATCATTGCGCCATTTGTTAGCAGTGCTCAATATTGTAGGACAGTGAATCAATGAACAGGGGAGTAAATGTACAGTCGGCTGATCGGTCATTCGGACCGAAAGTAGACTATAACTAGGTACGTTACTTTTTAATTCGAGACAACCAATCATAATTAAGACCATCCCATCGTTTTTCAAAATTAAGAATATCCGATTGTCTGTTTTAAGTACAGGTACACTATTTGTGATTATAAAAAATTTTTTCGGACCTTTATATTGACAATAAAATTCCTAATAGATGCAATTATAATTCCTCTATATTCTGTTACTCCAAGACTGGTTATGTTATTACAGCCAATTGTGACATTATTGAAGACAAATGACTTCGTACCTTATTAAAGGACTAAATATAGACTACCTTTTTTATCTGATTTCAAAACCTGCTGTAGCACGATCGTAAAAGCATCGGTAGACTTCGGTATCAGATCGTGTCGACGGTAACATGCTGGCATAAATGCGCTCCCAGAGTGGATAAAACATTGTTTCTTACATAATTGATACACGTATTCCATTTTACAAATCTATCAATTACTTTCTTCCGCGTAAACCTAGAAAACAAGCTCGTATCGTATCTTAAGAAAGGTATAAAAGAATTTCACTCTAAATATGTGCTTGTTCCAGCTGATAAAAGATCAAACAATGTAATCATCTCTATATTATCTGTATGTTTTGGACCAAAAACACAAAATCATACACTGTGGTCCCTAAATCTGAACATGATATAAAATCTGAACATGCTGATAAAAGTAAACGATTCAATGTTGATATGATAATCAGAAACCATAAACTTCCAATAATGTACTGGATACCTAAACTGCATAAAACGCCATATAAATTACACTTCATAGCAAACTCGGTCGCATGCACTACTATAACAATATCCAAACTAATAGCATCGTGTCTAACATTTGCTTGAAGCTTGCAGTGCGTTAGGTATTAGACATTCATGAGTACATTGGCGAATGTACTGCTGCAGTACATTAGACATTCAGCACAACCTTCGGTATAAATAGGTTTTCAGCGAACCCACTGCTGCAGTTTGTTAGACATTCAGCAGTACGTTGGCGACTGTACTGCTGCAATACATTAGACATTCGGCAGTACATTCGGTGCAAATAGGTTTTCAGCGAATCCTCTGCTGCAGTGTGTTAGACATTCAGCAGTATATTGGCCAAGCATACGGATTACGACAGGAAAGGTAAACAAGTTATCAAATTACTTATCCAACAATTTGGATCCTGAAGAGAGCCGATTTACCACAATTACCATGCAAATGTCACCATGACCATGGCGGAATCAACAAACAGGGTATACTCTGACCAGACAACTCTTCCTGGATCTGGGTCTTCTATGTTGTAAAGACGTCAAACTGTGATTTTATATTGTCCCAGAAAGCGTAACCAACAGTTTGAATTTATATGAAACATTGTGATTCAGTGTTTCATTAAGATTCAAACTAGTTGACACTGTATTTCTTAAAATTAACACAAAATAAATGTGTGTAAGAAAGCGTTTGCTACTGACTATACTTACTTGACAGAGCCACAGATAAATGTACGTACTGTCATACTGAACTCGTCCTTTCTCCGCCAAATCCTATGTTGTGCCCACTCTTTAGAATCGCCTTGAAGAGACGATGCTAAAGAGGGATAACAGCATAAGGTTTGGTGGAGAAATAAAGAAGCTATTCTTGGAATTGTTTTAATTTACACATCTTATCTGGACCTCTTCTGTTAAAAATGACATGCGAATTTCATTCAATGCATAGCATTGAATTAAACTGAGGAATCAGAACTACTTTTATAGGCAAACAGGGTAGACCCTGATCATACGACTCCTTCTGATTCCTCTGATCTAAGTCGAATCTCGTGTAAATGCGTTAAATGGCACATTATTTGGTCGAGGTTTAACCTTTTCACCACCTTTGTCGCAAAAATGCACGCAAACAAATAGTGCAGGTCAAGATCAGACGCCGCCTTGGCAAGGCGGCGTCTGATCAGGGACTTCCCTTTTTGTCTAAACGTCTATTCGATATCTGTGCTTTATTCCTTTGAAATTTGTATTTATTTATATAATTTCCTTAATTTATCGAATTATTCAACAAAATTGGTTTGCAGACAACAATTAGAAATTTGGCGTGGAAAGGGTTAATGCAAGAATTAACGACGGGAGAAAACCTATTAATATCTGAGGTCTTTATGAAAGGAAATAATTCTCACCCCTCCTAGTATGTCTGGAATTCCTGGAATTTTAAAGGAGAGTCGACAATACTTTCCATTAAAGTACTCAACAGATACGTCATCCTTGGTCCCAGTTGCCGTAATATCAACACATTCGTCATAACTACCCAAAAGTTTCCATTGACCGACAGAACCGAGCAAATTGCTGCTTAGTTTGAAGTTTGCGTCAATCACTGAAAGCAGAGAAGCAATGGACTCTGAATAAATGGTTTTGAAATTGTGCTTAGCAGGGTTGGGTATTATGAAGACATGTAATAAATCAATTTAAAACTGCAGATCTTCTAAATAGTGGCCACTTCAGGAATGTATGGCTTTATAATGGAGGCGATGTGTTAATGCAAAACAGAGGTAGTAAATAAAGCGATCATACCTTCTACGCTATGCAGCCATTTTAGAAAGGTTTTGTGTATTTAAAAGATAAGGAAATTAGAAAAGGGACATTCTGTTCAATTGCAAAATAAATACAATGTTCCATTGACATGTAAAATGGTGTAAATATTATTCTCTGCATCCACTTGCTATCCGTCTGAATTCATATAATCTGCTGGGCTACCCGTGTTTTCATATTAAAGAAATATAAACGACATGCTATGGCATGGATATCAATTAGTCCTCATTCCTCTAAGCGCGACCTGGTTCGAATTTGCAAACAGCTTAGATTCCATCATGAGGTGCCAATTAAACGAAGCTGTTTAACACAATATACTCGTATTATCAAATGCTTGGTCGAATTTGAAGTATTCAAAATGAACCAGATTTAATTGTTTAATTTGTTTATAGTGGAGTAAACATTAGGTATACATGGATTCTTACTTTGTAAAGCCCACTGTTGTTGAGATATCAGTCCTTCAATCAATTGTTTCAGACTGTCTTGACATGTATAACTCACGCGGTTGTCTTTTAGGGTGGTCCCGACATACGTTTTAACAAGTGTACTAACAACAGTCAAAGTTTCCTGAACAACAGTAGAGTTTTGAAACAGGCCTACTGGTGTGCTCAGAGTGGTGCTCAAATTCGAAAGATTCTCCAGAAATTCGGTTAAATTCATGTCGGTCAACACATCAGTTAAATTCCCTGAAGTTCCTCCGGCCAGGACTTGTACCAAAACTGTTCTAAGTGCCGATGTATTCTGAAGCATATTAACCAGGTTGTTCAGACTGGTGCTCAAGTTCGAACTGAACAGATTCTCTAGAATCTCAGTCACATTGAGACCAGCAAGTAATTTCGTTAAATTTACTGTAGACCATCCGGCTAAGATCTGTTCCAAAGCTGTTCCAAGTGCCGACGTGTTGGCCAGAAGTTCCATAAAATCGCTTTCAATAGCCACTCCATCGCCAAGTCCTAACCTACTCAGCGCAGATGCCAATTCATCTTCAGTTACAGGGTTGTTACCGTTTCCTTGATTAGCAAAAAGTTGCTGTAAAACATTCCCGATACTGCTATTATCAGACAAAGCCCGGATAATCACCTGTACAAGTTCTGGGCGATTTTCTCTGACGCTATTCTGTAAAGCTTGCAAAAGTATGACAACAGTTGATGTTTGGTTATCAGAGGGTCCAAACAGTGAGGTGATAATTCCGTTAATATTATCGTTGCTCTCATCAGTAAATGAGCCTGAAAATAAGCCATCAACCAGATTTGTCACTTCAGGAGATGTTAGAAAGTCTGTGACGAATTTGTTAAATTCCGGGGACAAAAGAATTTCCGCTAATATTGGCGGGAACGTGTTGTTTATTACTTGGTTTATTGTTTCAACTATATACCGTTTAAGCTCATTCTGAGTACGTGATGTCACTTGTGTTATCAGGTTTGAAGTAGCGTTTTGAATTATTTGTTGTAGTGCTGTCTCGCCAGTGAAATTCTGTATCCCTCTATCAGACAAGTATTGCTGCAACTGATTTAAAATGTTTGAGTCAAATCCAGACAACAATCTAGAAGTTAAATTTTGTATCCGTTCCTCAAATTCAGCAGCGATGGAAGAGTTTCGGAACTGGCTGGATGTTCCGCCGGGAAACGTACTAGCACCCATTGAAGAAACATTGGTCACACAAAACAAAAGACACAAACACAGAAAAGACGCTTTTGCCAAAGCCATTTTAGCAGTCAGTCAGTGGCTTAATGAAGCCTCGAAAGCACGTTCACCGCCGTTTTATGCTGTCGAGTTAGGCTCGGTCCGCTTTTATAATTTTCTCAGTGTAAACAACTGTGAGTTCTTTTACTATTTTTGGTAGGGCTACACTGAGAGACCGTTATGAGTCAGTGATTTCGGGAGAATGTGCAAATACTAGCTCGTCCTGTTTTGAAATTATACATATTGGAAATCAGCTTCGAAAATCAAGTTATAACGCTGCATATGACACATGTTTATACCTGCATAAAATACAATACGTTATTACAGTAAAACGTCTTTAATCTGAACATTTAGTAAAAACAGAATTGAGATATTTTTAGACAGACTGAGACTTAATGCATGGTTAAAGCTATACAGAACGTTACCCCTTGAGCTGTCTGTTTATTTTTAACTGTGCATTATGCTAAAATCTTTCTTAACCCTTCCCATGTTCTGCATTTACTCCAAAGTGCAATACCCATCGACTAGTCATAGACATAATAGATATAATAATATATGGAAGGTGGAATATTGGAGCTATTTCAGAAACCAAGAAAAAATATCTATTAAATTCATTTAGCAAACAGAGCAGGGGCATTCTTATCACGGTCTGCTCTGTTTGCGTAACCTTTTCCCCACAGAATATCCATGTAAGAACTAAGACAATCATGAATATCTATTAGCTGATTTTTTTGATAGTTGTATCATTTATGTACACAAGATATTTTGGTTTTGCAAGAAACAATTTATTGTAGAGTCGTGTCTATTATAATTTCATGGATAAAAAGAGGGGATTTTATCAGATTGCTCCTACAGGAGCCACCGGATCTGTGTTTACTCTGATTGCAGTGGCATACGCACAGTAAAGGATTAATAAAAATTTAGCCCTTCTCTTGCTGAATTTTAAAATACATTTCTCCTTCTTTACCCATGCCCTGTTGTATAATTACATATACGAGTCGTATCTTCACTGTGTACAAATATATCGCTGTGCAATCACGGATGTGGAGTGCACTGGTTGCACAATCAATTTGTAAATAGTGCAGACCGTGATGAGACAGGTCCTGCAGGAGCTGTCTCATCTGGGTCTTCACTATTTACAGGTAGGTATATTGATGTGAATAGCAAGCGAAGGGTTAAACTTCGTTTTCTTAGCCGTGATGAATATTCTTGTAGGATAAAATACCAGCATTAATATTAATTGGATTATATTTATAATGACATGAACACATGACATATTTGCTTATGCCGAAACTGAGGGATCAGATGTATGCATAAAACAACCACAGCAAACACTGATCAGGCAACTCCTATATGCATGGCTCTGCTCTGTTTGCAAATGTGTCAGAAGGCGTTTATAAGAGGGAAAGGATTACTGAAAATTCATTTAAGAATGATATTTTTTAAAATAAATTAGCTAGAGTATGAAATTGTTCAACATGTGAAGCACTGTAGAAATCATATCGCTATCATTCTTTCAGGAAAGAAAGATCTGATTGCTAATGTGTACATGTGCGTCAATATTCAAGAGTTAATAAATAATAGCCTACCCAATCCTCGAGAGTTTTACAGACACTCGAGAGATATGACTCAAGACGGAATTGAATAATTAATATTCGTACATGTGTTGAAAAATTGGTCTTTAACTCTTTGCATGCTTAGTAATTTTGTCGTCTGTACCTGTGTCGTCTGCTGCACAATTGTCATCTGCAACATTTGCAGAAGTTGAGTCTGAGAGACAATCAGTTTGGATTCAGATAACGTCCCATAACGTGGGACCTGATCTGGATCCAAACTGTTTGCATAGGTAATATCAAGAAGGCAATGTGTCGCGCGAGGAGCACATGTTTACTTAAAACTGTCCATGTCGAATATATTAATGTTAGAAATAATGACAACATGAACATTCATTGGTTGAATTTTTATAATTGCATATATACACATACTGGGGTGTAAGATCTATAATGAAGCCATACGCAAACAGAGCAGACCCTGAGCAGGCGGCCATATAGAGTCATATGTAAGACACGGGTGTTTAAATAGACGTGAAGAAGATTTTATGTCAAAGATAAGGGTTAGACAAAGTGTTTTCACTTTATTTTCAAACTACCATGTATTGTAAAACCTCTGTACACTGGACGTTAAAGTTAGTATAAATATTGGACTCGGAACAGGGGTTGCTTATTGCAGGGAGAAAGTCATGCAGAAAACTCTTCTATGAGATTTCTGCGTGACTGTCACCCTTCATTAATCGCCACCTGCCTAAATGTATCTAAATTCTTCTCTACTAGAATTCCGGTTTGAAGAGGTTTTACTGTACTGTAAAATCGCTCGTAAGCAACCATTTAAACAGAGGTCTAACCATGAGTTTTATAGGCTGGTGGCTGCTTTAACCCTTGCCCTGTTCTTTGTTTATTCCAAATTTCAATACCTGAATATTTATAGACAAAATAGTTATAATGGAATATGGAAGGTGGGACAATATGGCCATTTTACATGTAGAAACTAAATAATTAAATCTACCCAAAGTAAAGAAATAGATATATCTAATTTCATTAGCAAACAGAGCAGACCCTGATCAAAGGGATCCTATAGGAGCCATCTGATCTGGGTCTACTCTTGTTTGCTGATAGACGAAAACACGATTATATGAGGGAAAGGTTAATGCCAGACGAACGTTCTGTTCAGAGTTCTCATAGATAAGAGTTATCTGCATTCCATTCGCCATGCACTAGCCTGTAGGAGTCGTCTGATCAGGATCTGCTCTGTTTGCTTATGACATAATATAGATATGATTATACGGTTTCTGCTATGAAGAAAACTTTCTGTTTCAATGTGCTATTACAACAAATGTATCTAAATTATATTCATGACTTTATTATTTCTTAATGAATATTCCTGGAGTAAATGATTAAGCAACTACCTGTGCATTTAAAGACATTCATATTTATTATGTAAGTGGTTGCTTTATAGGGAAGTCTATTATATGTTTATTGTTTGCAAATTTGCATCCAGAATGTCAAACAATTTTGATCTTAATGGCAAACCATGTGTCTCAAATAAATCCAAAGTATTTCCATAGACAATGAACAACATTCCCGGAGCAGATTAGAGGCGTATTAACGCATTAGTGTCCTGTGTCTACTATAAGGGTCACATGGAAGCTGCGTAGACCAAGACCAGAGGGCTCCCGAAGTAGCCATTCTGCAATCTCGGCGTCTCAACCGGATCCAAAGTGTCTGACGCGATGTTTGTCTTTCTTTAAAGCCATCGAAGAAACGTCCACTCTAAAACGCTAATCAGACGAAATTGTGTCCAGCAGACGACAATGCTTGTATTAAATGGGTCAAAAATTACACAAATTGTAAACATGAATTATAGAATGCTATAAATTCTGCATTTTTCCGACAGTGAAATGTTGGATTTAAAGTTTGACGCGTTTAAAAAATAAATTAACTAACCCTTTACGCCATAGATACGCTTCTGTATGCCTTTACAATCAGAGTAGACCCAGATCAGACGGCTTATTTAGGAGCCGTCTGATCAGGGTCTGCTCTGTTTGCATATGAAGTTTTATATATATATATATATATATATATATATGTTTAAGTTTCTGCCGAGGCCAAAACCTTCAAGACTGTGTTTGCATGGCATTGTAAACTTTCGGTGTGATAAATACTTAACCCTTCGCTTGCTGAATTTTAAAATATATTTCTCCTTCTTTACCCATGCCCTGTTGTATAGTTACATATATCTTCACTGTGTACGCGTATTTCGCTGTGCAATCACTGCTGTGGAGTGCGCTGGTTGCACAATCAATTTGTAAATAGTGCAGACCCTGATGAGACAGCTCCTGCAGGAGCTGTCTCATCTGGGTCTTCACTATTTACAGGTAGGTATATTGACGTAAATAGCAAGCGAAGTGTTAAGACGTAAAGGGTTAACAGCACTGGATGCCCTGTAGTGCTTGGAAGGACTACTTTCTTCATGGGTGTCATCTATTCGAAAATAAAAGTCATTTGATATTCAGCTCCTCAAATGATTCAACCTTTTTACTTACAGTGTATCCTAATTATTCGGCATTGTATTTAAACAGTAATACCCCTCTAAATGGAATTCTAATAGACAATATGTATACGTTTTAGGCAGGCGGCTGGTTGGTGCAGAGTGAAAGTCGTGCAAAAGCTCTTATAGCTGCGTTAAGCTGTCTCAAAGACAGATATTTATAATAAACTGAACGCCCGGTTTATAGTGGTATTACTGGATTTGCAAGGACGTCTGATGTACGCAGTTAATCTGGGCTATACAAACAGAACGAGCAGGAGTGTCTGTCGGGTGTCGTTCATGATATAGATATTGCCCTTGTAAACTGGGATTGCAGAACACGCATCAGTTACTGAACTCAGACGAATGACGATTGAAGTTTTTTCGATTGTTGACAATATAGATATTCATTCAGTTTTTTCGTGCCTGATGTCTCAATGTGATATGCAAAAGAAGCCTTCCGTACCGAACACTTAATAATTCGCTCCAGAAATATAACTTTTGTCTCCCTTGTAAACAGAGTAGACCGACACCAGACGACTCCTATAGGTAGCTGCTGATCAAGTTATTATGTTTGCTTATGGAATTATATGAATCTGATTCTGAAGTGTCTGCCCTAGCAACAAATATTATGTCCATAAACCTTTACATTGTATACAAATGGCATGAACATCATGTTGTCATTATTTCTAACCCTAGTGTTTATCAGTTAAAGGGTACACCGATAGGCCTAACTTGTTTTCTGCTAAAACCTGCATATGCGTTTATGTAATGGAAATGGTTAATGCATTCCAAAGGACATTTTCGTATGACTGTCATCCTGCATTAAGCAGGCATCATCTATAATACGTCTTTCTATGCCTTTGCAGAGTAGACCGTGATCAGACTGCTCCTAGAGGGGTCGTCTGATCAGGGTCTGCTCTGTTTGCTTATGAAGTAATGTAGATATGATTCTACAGTTTCTTCGACGGCCACAACTCCATGTGTTCATGAGCCATTGTAGAAAATAATCTTATTCATATTTATGACGTCATTATTTCTTACATGAATATTCATGGAGGAAAGGGTTAAGCAGTCATCTCTATAAAAATCTAAGTTCTTCTTTACTACATTTCCTGTTATTGCACTTGTAACATTTTGTGTAGATAATGCTTAATCCATTTATGCCCACATTAGGAAATTCCATTCATGCCCATATTAGGAAAATCCATTTATGCCCATATTAGGAAATCTAGTTATTTTTGAAATCACTCATGCTGAAAGGACACAGCAAACAACATATTTGCTGATACAAGGCATGCACATCGATGGGTTAAAAACAGTACATACCCCCATCAGGGGACTCAGGAGACCTCTGATCTAAGTCTACAATGTTTGCCTGTGTCCCTTTTAAAGGACACTGAGCTCTAATGGGTTAAGGTTAAATCTCATCTATATGCACAACACGCATATAGATACAACATATTACAAATAAAATACAGTAGAATCCCTCTAAACCGGAATTTTGATAGAGAACAAGTTAGATATTTTAGACAGGCGGTTGCTTAATGCAGATTGAAAGTCATGCCTATATTATTGCACAATATCAAATATCTAATGATAATTACTTAGTATGTTTATTAACATATTAGTGTCATGGCCCTGACACGTGTTTGCTAACAATCCGCGTCCAGATTTAACCTTAACCCATATCTCCGATTGACAAATTCTGGCCCCTCTGTAAAAGTTACTTTTTGAAACCATTGTGATAAATAGAGAATTTGCTCTATATGAGCAAATGCTCTATTTATCACAATGGTTTTAAAACTATATGATTCTAAAGCTTTCATTTTCTCTAGTAGATGCTCCTTTTCGGTAGATGTATTCAAAGAGATTGGGTCTAAGCGTAGTCTTGAAGGGAATGAACGAATGCTTCAAATATTCAAAGCGGAATGAGTCTATTCAGTGCGAAATCATTTGGCAAATATGACTATAACAAGGAGTGTGGATCCTGATCAAATCACTACTCTATGAGACATCTGATCTAGATCTACACTGTTTGCAAATGTAAACATACTCGTTTCCCGTATTCAAATACAATTAAATCTCGATTATTCGTACACTAAATACATCATTATCGATATAAAAGACTCTAGAAGCTTTCTGCATGACTTTCACCATGCATAAACAACCACCTGCCTAAATGTGTTTAAATGTTATTAGAAAAAATCGGATAACCGAGATTTTATTATATCTAATCTAATGTAGTTTAAATGTCTACACTGTTGGAATTTAGTATTTATGGGGTATTTGGTTAAGGGTCATATCTTAAGGGTGTTGTACTGATCAATACTGATTATATCACATATTTCTTATTAAATAACGCTTTTCTGTTAATAACGCTACGAGAGATTTTTCGCAAATCTTCAAAATCACATTTTTATTCTAAGAGAAAAAGTAAACAGTCTTTAAAGCCACAGATTATCAACGTTAGATTGAAATGTATATCAGATGAAAGGTGCTATATGAGTTTTTTGCATTACTTTTACCCTGCATAAAGCAACCACCTGCCTCACAAACCCATAATTATATAGACTCTTTGTGGACTATTCTTGATTTCAAACAGACCAAGCTTGTAGTGATTATTTAGGGATATTTCTAAAGGAAAATGTAACATGCCAAACAGTACAGACCCTGATGAGAGGGATTCTCTAGGCGCCCTCTTATCTGGGTCTACACTGTTTACAAAGGACATTAGTGATTCGTGTCCCGCATTGTAAGGGTTCAACGTTTTAACCCTCCGCTTGCTATTCACGTCAATATACCTACCTGTAAATAGTGAAGACCCAGATGAGACAGCTCCTGCATGTCTCATCACGGTCTGCACTATTTACAAGTTGGTTGTGCAACCAGTGCACTCCACAGCAGTGATTGCACAGAGAAATAATTGTAGGCAGTGAAGATATATGTAATTATACAACAGGGCATGAGTAAAAGAGGAGAAATGTGTTTTAAAATTCAGCAAGAGAAGGGTTAAAATGTAATGCAAATCTGCCATGCACCTGTAGTGTCAAACTGCACCGAGCGCAAGCAAACACCCAGGGTATATAATTACGTAGGGTTCAATCTTAATCAGTGTCATACTTTAATACTGTGCACATGTAGCTAGGTGCACTTTTTCACCAGACGACATTGTTCACCATTTATGCATATCGGATGTACGTGTAATCTCTGGACGGGTGGAAAAACTGTCTGCAAAAAGTAGTTGTTTGCCCAATTTCTCAAAGCAAACATTCCCTCCCCTAAAAGTTCATATGAACTTACAATAATGAAAATAATGTTTTCTCGCTTTCAACATCGTCTAGTACATACCATAAAGCCTATCTTAACCCATTCCCTTATACTGATGCATTTTGACGCCTCTGTAAAAGTCACTTTTTGAAACTATTTTTGTGATAAATAGAGCATTTGAGAGGAGCAAATGCCCTATTTATCGCAGTGGTTTCAAAACTACACCATTCTTATATTTTCCTTCTTGTTAGTGTTCCTATTCAGTAGATTTATTTAAAGAGGTTGGGTCTTAAACTAGCTTATGTGACTATTAAAAGATGTCTAAAACTGGGCCTATAAGACAGGTGGTAGCTTAATGCATGTCGAATTTTATGCGGAAACTTTCTATTGGAGTTATCTGAATTTCTGCGTTACTTTTGCCCTGTATCTTAAAGACTCCTATGTCCAATAAATGAATGGTCGCTTAAGACAAGTTCAACTATATCTAAAACCATACACTTAAGATGTCTTATTTCTGCAAACTTTTCTCGACATCTCGTGCAAATCCAAACAGTGTGCAAACGTAACGACAAATTCACCCTAGCGACGACTACTCTTGCACGACTCTTTCAAGTTTATTCTCGCTCAGCAATGAAGATTAAAATGGCACACAGTGTATACCACTGAAGTCTATATATTATCTAACGGTTGTATCGACATGTATACATTTTGCAGTTTCAGGTGGCGGCGATTACTATGTCAATATAACCCTTCATTCCATGAATATTCATGTAAAAATGATGACATCACAAATACTAATTTCAAGAAGGCATTTCAAAACATGAAAGTGTTGCCAAATAAAAAACAGTAAAACCAGATCTACATGTATATTGTTCCGTAAGAAACCAGCAGATCCTGATCAGACGGTTCCTATAGGAGCCGACTTATTTGGAGCTACTCTGTTTGAAAAGGCCTAGGAGTATTAAAGGGATAATGCATTAGAAAAAGTAAGGATCCATGCTTATAAAGCTTTTTAGTTGAGTCTGAGTTCGTTCTCAAGCTTTTGATTGGTCAGATTTGAGTTCTAAAGCTTTTGACTGGTCAGATTTGAGCCAAAGGCTCAAATCTGACCAATCAAAAAATTGATAACGAACTCAAACTCAACTAAATGTTTTATAAGCATGGACCAAGTCTATGTTATACTATAAGCAAACATAGTATATCCAGATCAGACGGCTCATATAGAAGTCATCTGATCTGTATCTACTCTGTTTGCAAATGCGTAGAAAGGCGTATTTTTGGAGTAAAGGGATAATGGATTAGGGGTCAAGTGTCACACATTTGATTCAGATCAGAGGGATTTCTGACCAGAGTCTGCTGTATTTACTTATGAAATTCATATACAGTTGAAATTCGATTTCTCGAACTTCAAGGGACCATACAATTTATTTCGAGATAACAGAAGTTATCCGTTTTCTGATCTGGCCATGCAGGTCTAAAGTAATGCTCATGCAGGTCTAAAGTAATGCTGAAAGCTCCTGTTAGCATTATTTTAGACTTGCGTTAAGCTGTCACGTGTGCTTCTAGGTGTGCGTAGTGATACATTTTAGTGCAATTCTGTATTGTAAGATTTGGAAGGACCGAATTTTTAACTCGAGTTACCCCTAAGTTCGAATTATCCGAGTTCGAGATATCGAAGTTCAACTGTATCTTATTCTTTAGTTTCTGCCAAAATGTCCTGCTTATATGCCATTTGAACGCAGGAATATTCATGACGTCATTATTCGTTACATGGATATTCATGGAGTAATGGGTTAATAACACTAGGTGCCCATTTGGTGACTGGAGGGATCATTTTCAACATGACTGTCGTGCATTTCAGCTCCTATTATAATACGACTTTTGGTTCTAATAATATGGATCCCACACATTGGAAGATATAGTTATAATTTGAAATCAAATTAGTAGCAGATGACATCTGATTTATGCATACAGTAGAACCTGTCCTAAGTAGCCATGAAAAAGAGGTCTAATTATTGGTCTGTAAGACAGGCGGTAGCTTATTGCAGGTTAAACGCTCCTTCAAGAGTCTGCTGAATTACTTTTGTCCCGCATTAACACATTATCCCCTAGTGACGCATGTTTGCACATCTATAAAAGTCACTTTATGAAACCATTGTGATAAATAGAGCATTTGCTCCTATAGGAGCAAATGCTCTATTTATCACAATGGTTTCAAAATACAAAATTCTAAAACTTTCCTTTTCTCTAGTCAACGCTCCTTTTTGGTAGATACGTTCAAAGAGGTTGGGTCTGAAAATAGCCTAGGAGATAATGAGTTAAGCAACAATCTACTTTTAACACTCAGAATATGTTCAAAAAATGAATGACTGCTTAGGACAGGTTCTACTGAATGCTCCTCCCGAGTTCAAGGTATTCTCGGCTCTACAAACAATGTCGATATCTCAAACGAGCATAAGACTCAGACGGGTGTCCTCTGTCATACAGATATTGACCTTGCAAAAATTCGATCTATATCGGATTGCATAATACTTACAGTTATTGACCTCAGATAAATGACGATAGCGGTTATTTTGAAATATAGCAAATCCTCTTTAAACTGGGTTTTTCATAAAGAAGAATTTATATCTTTTTAGGCAGGTGACGGCTTAACTCTTTCGCTGCCAATGTGTGATTACGTATGCAAACAATTTGGATCCAGATGAGACGCCGAGTAATTCGGCGTCTTATCAGGATCCAGACTGTTTGTTACTGTGTTAAAACAACAATTTTTTTTAAAAAAAAAAAATGAAGAAAAATAGAAAAAAGTGAAGATTGTAGCAGACGACAAAGTTTGAAGACGAGAAAGTTTGACAGCAAAGGGGTAAATGCTTTCTATGTGACGTTCATCCTTCGTCAAGCTGCCACTTATCTAAATCACTGACTCCAAGGATATTCATGTAAGAAATAATGACCAACATTTACATTAAGTAGATGAATCGTTATAACAGCACATGGAGGTGGCATGTTTGACCATGGCGGAAACTATAATATACCAAAGTAAGCAGTGCAGACCCTGATCAAACTGTTCATACAAGGGGTGGGGGGTTCTGATATTTGTCTACCCTGTTATAAAAGGAGTAGAAATGCGCATTTATTTGTGAGTGAGTTGGGCTTTACGGCACTGCGGCACTAAATTATGCATTTATGGAGTAAAGGGGAAAAGACAAGCATTAACACTATATAGAACGTCTGGTTTAGAGGGATTGTACTGTAATGAACATTCAGTAAAATCTCTCTAAACCGGACATCTGGTAGTGAAGAATTTTAGATTCTTTTAAAGTTGGGTGAAAGTCGTGCAGAAAGCTCCTAGAGGAGCTGTCTGCATGACTTTCACCCTGCATTAAGCTGCCACCTATATCCAAGACCGATAACTATATCAAATTAAACGTCCTGTTTATGGAGGTCTTACTGTATCGCGTATCTGAGGTGTCATTGGCGATATACAGATAAAATACAATAGAGTCCCTGTGTAGCTGTCACTTAGCCTTTTACTCTATACATGTATATCCTCCTTTTTACTCCTTGGCAGAGTAGAACCAGATCTGTGAGAGAAAGCTGGTCAGAATCTGATCGTATTTGGTTATGGAATTGTATACATCTATGAATCTACAATTTCTGAAAATTATCAAACATTCTTTTGGTCAAATACCATTACATAATATTCATTGTGTCATCATTTCTTACATGAATAAGCATGTGGTAAAGGATTGGTGCCGTGTCCTTCGCGTGACTGTTAACTTTTAACCCTTCGCTTGCTATTCACGTCAATATACCTACCTGTAAATAGTGAAGACCCAGATGAGACAGCTCCTGCAGGAACTGTCTCATCAGGGTCTGTACTATTTACAAATGGAAAAGTAGTAAAGTCAAGCAGGCAAAGCCACATGCAAGACGCAACCATCACCAAAACACCGATAGACAGCATCACACACACATACACACACACAACCACACACCCAAACACACACACACACACACACACACACACACACACATACACACACACGAAATGAACACAGAAAACACCAAAAGACACACAAGAACCAGGGACAAACGTTCCACACATGAACAAATCACAAGCACAAGTTGATTGTGCAACCAGTGCACTCCACAGCAGTGATTGCAAGCGAAATACTTGTACACAGTGAAGATATATGTAATTATACAACAAGGCAAGAAGGAGAAATGTATTTTAAAATTCAGCAAGCGAGGGGTTGATTAAAACAGTAATGCATTTAAAGGCAGTTCGCTACAGATTATAGTCCTTTCTGAAGACACAACCGGCCTGAAAGTCCCAGAAACAGACAATCTGTTTCGGTGGTCGTTGTAGAGAGATTCTTATCTAATCCTTTCGGTACCAGCTTTGCTGTCTGCTGAACAGACTTTCGTCTGCTTTAAGTGTTAGAATGGGCTCGTATTCAATTTCATTATAATAAAATAAACAGAATGTCAAACAGTTTGGATCCTGATGAAACGCCGAGTTGCACGGCGTCTAATCTGGGTCCAGACTGTTTGCATTTGATATCACGGATTCGTCTTCATGGCACTGAAGGGGTTAAACTGTATTATATATTTTACTCTGTGCACATATAGCACAGAGTACAATTTTGATAATACACTGGATGGACAGACTGTCTCAATTGAATTCAGTGCTCATTAAAGCGTAACTTATTGCGTAAAGTGTTTTCTGCTCGGGTTCTGTCAGTACCAACTTTTAAATAAAAGCTATGTGTGCAATAAACTCCCTCTAAACCGGACCCTTTAAACCCTCTAAATATCGGTGTTGGAGACAGGTGGCAGCTTAATGCAGGGTGAAAATAATACAGAACTTTCCTCCAGGAGTTTTCTGCATGACTGTCACACTGCATCAAGCAGTCACCTGCCTAAAAGGGTATATATTCTTCTCTACTAGAATTCCTGTTTAGAGGGATTTTACTGTATGTCATTCTTTAAATACATTTCACGTGTATAACTAATTACTGATGAGGGGCCGAAGTAATAATATTTTAACTGGATAAAAACATTTTTCTTGCCCACGTTTATGCATGTAATCAACCATACATACGTACTATCACAAATAGAATACATCAGAACCCCTCTAAACCGGATGTTAACCCTTCGCTTGCTATTCACGTCAATATACCTACCTGTAAATAGTGAAGACCCAGATGAGACAGCTCCTGCAGGAGCTGTCTCATCAGGGTCTGCACTATTTACAAGTTGATTGTGCAAACAGTGCACTACACAGCTGTGATTGCACAGCGAAATACTTGTACACAGTGAAGATATATGTAACTATACAACAGGGCATTGGTAAAGACGGAGAAATGTTTTTTTAAAATTCAGCAACCGAAGGGTTAAAATTGGTATAAATATCGTATCGGTCTTTGGAGACAGCGAGCAGCTTAATGCAGAGTAAGAGTCATGTAGAAAACTCCTCTATTAGCTTTCTGTATCGTGGGATTCTTTAGTATATTTAGGTTGGATGTAATTTCTATCATGCTGTACTGAACGTGCTATATCATCTACTTTTCTGAATCTATCCTTCGTTATTATTGGTTTGACTGTGTGCTGTTCCTATGTATTTTTGTGTTGTTATGTACATTTTGTAATTGTCATTGGTTTCCTGTACATGCACAGTGAGCCCTCGTTATACCGGCATTCGTTACAATGGCACCCTCGTTATACCGGCATTATGCCTTGAAACAAAATTAGCGTTGCGTCTTTGAAACAACCACTGAATAAATATGTACAATACCAATAAGACATGTGATCGCTTAATGCAGAACGCAAGAAGTGCAAAAAGCTCCCAAATGCATTCTGCATTAAGCGTTCATCTGTTGGTATTAGTTTAACACTGGCCATATGGTTCCTTTCATATTTAAACTCGTTATAACGGCAACCTCGTTATACCAGCAAAATGTCTGGAAACAAACACCTCCGTTGTAATGTGGGTTCACTGTATTTGACTTTGTATTATGTTCTACGTATGTGTTCTATGTAGCTCTCCATGAATGGAGGTTAATAAAGATCTATCTATTAAGCAGCCACTTTCCTAAAACTATCTCAATTTTTCACTACTGGATCTCCGGTCTAGAGAGGTTTTACTGTACACGCATAGCAATTCCATGTGACATTACAAGAATCTACATTTAATCTACAGTAGAAACTCGATATTTAGAATTTAGGACCATATGAATTACTTTCGAGATAACGACAGCTTAAGTCAGCCTATTTCTAACTTGGAAACATTCTCGATATAAAGAAAAGTACCTAGTTATAGTCTACTTTCAGTCCGAATGACCGCTCAGCCGACTGTACATTTACTCCCCTGGTCATTGAGTCATATGCCTACAATATTGAGCACTGCTAACATGTGGCGCAATCATGCAGTCGCAGTACCGGCGAGTGACCCTCACGGGTACCCATTTTAACCCCTGGGTGGAGAGGATGTGCGGGTGGGAGACACGGAAAAGCGTCTCTGAAATTTCCGGGAGGGTCCGGGATTTGAACCCCGCTCCTCCGGACTGATAGTCAAGCGCGTTACTACTAGACCACCGCCACCTCGATATGACAGCTTAATGCAGTTCGAAAATAAAGATGAACGCTCCTGAAGGAGCTTTAAGCATTACTTGCGTCCTACGTCCAGCCGTCGCATGTCTTTATAAATGCGTGCAGTGGCGAAATTTACAATAATTCTGTATTACACATTTTGGAAAGAATTGAAATTTTAATTCAAGTTTATTCGAAGTTCGAGTTATCCGTGTTCGTGATATCGAAGTTCCTACTGTATAATTTATTTTAATAATACATGTAGTATTTGGAGCTGGATCAACAATGATAAGATTCAAGTAGCAGTCGAAAACCATTTTATTCTTCTTGTATAATAGTACAATATGCGATGTATAAAAATATAAAAAATATATATACATATTTCAAACTGCGTTACTTAACCCTTTCACCGCCGCAGTCGCATAAATGCACCACGACAAATAGTGCAGTCCCAGACCAGACGACGCCTTTTCAAGGCGGCGTCTGATCAGGGACTTCACTATTTGTCTCAATCTATATGTCTATATATGTGCTTTATTCCTTTGAAATTTGCATTTATTTATTTCATTTCCTAATTTTACTGAATGATTTAACAAACTTGGATTGCAGACGACAATTAGAAATTTGGCGCCGAAAGGGTTAAAACAATCGGACATCTTCGTCTAATTCCGACAAAGATCGAGCAGACAACTGGCAGACAATCGCATGTTAACATGAATATTAATGAAAGGTAGACCTTACAAAATATACATAACATCATTGATGTGAAGTGCTCAAGATTCAGTGTCACACTGTTCTATACCCAACCCATTTTATATGTACAGTATAACCTGTCTTAAGCGGTCATCAAAAATAGATCTAACTATGGGTATATTAGACAGTCGGTAGCCTAATGAAAGTCAAAAGTAATGCAAAAGGCTCCTATAGGAGAAATATGTATTTCTTTTGCCCTGCATTAAACAACCACCTGCTTTTTAAGATTCCTATGTTCAACAAATGGATGGCCGCTTAAGACAGATTCTACTGTATTTTGGCGTGTACATTTGCTTTGTTCATCTGCTTTGGGCTTTTGTGCGACATCTCTGGTCTGACGTTCATTTTATTTTGTAAATATATGGTGGATATAGATAGTGATAGGTGTTCAAGTCTGCAGAGGCCAGGAAATAACATTCTGTTTGCCCAATAATGTTACTCTCTAAGTACTCCAAGTATTCGGACATTCAGTATCTCTTAAACATGTTGTAACCCCTTACTCTATAGATAGGCATTTCTAGGCCTCCTTTGCAAACAGAATAGACCCGGATTAGACGGCTCATATAGGAGACTTCTGAACAGGGTCTGCTCTTTTTGATTATGATATAATATAGATATGATTATTCAGTTTCTGCCATGGCCAAAAGGTCATGTGTCCATGTGCTATTTTAAGAGTTTAATCAACTTAATATTCATGACGTCATTATTTGGCACAATTATGATAATTTAAAATTAGATTCACATACAGTGGAACCTGTCTTAAATGGCAATTCATTTACTGAATATACGAGTCTTTAAAATCAGGTGGTTGCTAAATGCAGGAAAACAAATAGGTGGAAATCTCACTTTTGACCTGCATTAAGCTACCACCTGCTTTACAGACCCATAATTATACATTTCTTTAAATTGCCGCTTAAGACAGGTTAAAATATAGTAGTAAATAATATACACCTTGATCAATCTACTCCTTTAGGAGTAGTTTGGTCGCGGTCTGCACGATTTGCCTAAGGGTATCTGTCCGATTACTTCGAGTAAGAAGGCCATCACTGTAAATGAAATCGCCAAATCCTATGTAAACAGTTTGGACCCCGATGAGACACTTAGAAATTGAGTGTTCCAATATGATACTGGAAAACCTCTCTAAACCGGAATTCTAGTAAAAATGAAATTACATGTAGATACTGTTTAGGCAGGTGGCTGCTTAATGTAGGATGAAAGTCATGCAAAAAGCTCCTAGAGGAGCTTACCTAATGACTCTCACCCTGCATAAAGCTGCTATCTGTCTCCAAGACCAATAGTTATACCAAATTGAACGTTCGGTTTATAGGGGTTTTACTGTGTTTAACTGGACAGCAATATCTTCAGACGAAAGTGCCATGTGTCTTAATTTGCAACACAAATTAATTTCTTCATAGAGTATTTTCTAACACTGCCCTTGATATAACAGGTTGTGTCAAAATTAACAGTTGAATGTTGCCCGGGGAAAGGTTCGAATATTCAAAATAGAATGACTGATCCATAAATGTTTAAGTAGGGGTTTATTCATTGCTGCTATAGAATTTTGAATGACAAAGAATGCAGTCGTTGCCCTGGTTCCCCTCTGTAAGTGCCATCTGGCGGAGGCTGGTCTGGTTATACACTACTTGTTTGCAAATGTTAATACACTCTTTTTGTGTATTCAAATACATAACCCGGCATATTTTCAGCAGTCAAACGGCTTGATTTTCATTTTGTACCTATGTTTTCAACAGGAATAAGACAGATGACATTCTGAGCAGAAAACAATCCCTAATACTGGCGCCTTTTGAAATATCAGTAAAAGCCACCATTTGAAATAATTGTGATAAATACAGCATTTGCTGCATAATTCTAAAAGTTTCCCTTTCTCCAGTAAATGTTTCTTTTCAGTATATTTATTAATAACAGAGGTTTGGTCTGAAAATATCATGTGATGGAGTGAGGTCAACAGTACTCTTGGCAGGCTACTATACTCATCGTCCTAAATGTGACCATAACACAGGATACTCTTACAGAACATCCGAATATTGAATGAAGAAGAATTCACTCTGCGTATAAAGGTGTTGATGAAAGTTGTGTCCTTTCTCATTTTCTTTTCTTGATGAACGTTTTCTCTAGGCCCATCATTGGTGATTCAAAGGCCAGGGACACAATGAAAGCGGCACCATATGACGCAACCATGTGCCCGAAAAACATGTATGCCTGTAAAAAGAGAACAGATGTAAGCAACGTAAGAATCATAATTTCTCCAGGGACATCCTTTGAGACTTGCTACGAAAATGAACTGTTACTGGAAATGAATACAGTAGACTCCTCTAAACATGACATTAAATTCTGTACAGATATCCATGTTGGAGACAGGTGGTGGTCAATGTAATCTAGGAGCTTTCTGCATTACTTTCACTCTGCATTAAGCAGCAAGTACATTGCTTTCACTCTGCATTAAGCAGTAGTATGCCTAAAAGTATCTAAATTCTTCTATAATAGAAGCCTGGTGGTTAAAACGTTGTTACTGTAACTGCCTGTTGTAATATACCATTACAGGCATATTTTGAGGCCGGTAAACATGGTTTGGAAATCAACTGTTATTGAGTATGGTTAATTATAGACAAGAATGGTCTGGGGAAATGTATGTACTTGACTGTATGAAGAAAATCTTTGTAGAAAAGTTATGAAGTGTCCATATTAAGATATAAACAAAGGTATTCCAACAATTTATGTTTATATACAAGCCAATTTGTACAATGTTAAAACACCAAATGAATAGTCAGTGTCTCATCTGGATCTAAACTTTTCGAAAGACAACAATAATACACGAGCTTAATAATGTTGGTGGAAACAGAATATATCAAAAACTAAAATTAAACACCAGTATATTTTTAAAACAAAATGACTCGATAGACTGAAAGAAAAGGAATTAAAAATTTACAAATAGTTGTCGTTACTTACCACCTCAAAGTCTGTGAAGTAAGTCGGTTCTCGCCTACTGTTGAGGAAGACGGACATGACCAGTGGATGTATCAGGTATGCGCAATAGGTCAGACGACCCAGAGGCACAAACGCCTTCCACGAGAGAATCTGATTAATCCAACCTGCAGAATATACACACAGTATATATGAGTTTGAAACGAATAATGAAACATATTTAATCGTTTGGACACTGAAATCGTTTTGTTTTAACGGTGTAGTTCAATTAATTCGAAAAGATTACATTTGCTAGTTAATTTTGAGTAACAAACGGTGCAGCCCATGCCAAAGGTTTCCAATAAGAGCTGTCTATCCCGACTTTTTACTGTTTGCAAATGCCAATTGAATCGTGTTCAACATTTACCTCAGTGTCTGTATTGAGTGCTTAAATAACGTTATAGAATACATTCTATATTTGCTTTCAATGTTAACACTTCCCTTGTAAATGTGACATTACAATCTTCCTGCAAATCCTATCAGCAATTATCCATAAGGGAACGAGTTAATCCTTTCCTTCATATTAACGCCTTTTCACACATTTGCAAACGGAGTAGACCCATATCAGACGACAGCTTTAGGAGCCGTCTGATCAGGGTCTGCTCTGTTTGCTAATGGAATTTGATATATCTGCTTCTTGGTTTCTAAAATGACTACAATGTCCCACCTTCAATATTTCAGTATAATTAGTTTGTCCATGAATATTCAGTTAGTACTGAAAATGAACTACATATAGATCAGGGAATGGGCGAAGTGAGATATAGCCAGGCCGCCGGGAGGTACAAACGATATAATGGTAAAAGTTGGTTGAACCAATCTACATCAACTTAGACAGTTTTAGGTTGGTTTGGGTTGAGAGTTGTACACATAATTTGAAACATGTGCTGTCAATCATTAGACCGAGCATGGTACGATGAACTTTAGTTGATCAAGCTATCATCTGTAACGTGTAATTCCTAATTATTAAAAGTTTTAGCTAACATTCTACAATACATCGCCTGGCTTTATGAGAGAGGGATTTCTACGATATATTTAGTACTCTGTGACAGACACTTTGGTGCCCAAACAGTTTGCAGTGTTCATCACAGATACATGCCACACTGAGACATAAACTCCAAACATACCTCCATAACCACAGGCACAGGAGAACACCATCCAGCAGATGGCTACCCCCCATCCGGTCCTGTGTAGGGCTTCATATGCCGTGGACTCTTTAAGGGTCATTATATGGTCGTCCTCGTAGGAGTAGGGACCGTACACCACGGCACAACATATGCCAATACTCAGCAACCACAAGACCAGGTTGGCGATCTTAAAGGTAATAATAAAGTAACAATTACAGGCAGATGTATCGAATAGAAATACACGTGGAACTTACATTGGACCCTAGTGTGGCCTTGATCTTTCAAACTGTCATATCTGATTTGGGTAGGTCAGCAGCAGCATCCAGTCTGACTCGTTTCATCATGTACATTACAAAATGTGTTTGAAACAGCTACCTGTGGTAAGAACTCATGACATTGGTAATAAGGCTTCAAAGTCCGCGAGTTTATATACTGAATGGTCGTATTAAAAGGGGATATACAGGATGAAATAATGCAGATATATATATAGTAGAACCTGTCTTAAGCGGTCATCACAAATGTGTCTAATTGTGTGCTTGCAAGACAGACCGTAGCTTAATACAGGTCAAAAGTAATGCAGAAACTCCTTCTTTTGCCCTGCATTAAGCAACCACCTGCTTTTTAACACTCTTATGTTCAATAAATGAATGGTCGCTTAGGACAGGTTCTACTATATGAACTTTTATCAGTTTTACTTATAACATTATGGCGCTCCAATCATAGTACGCATATATAATAACGTTATCCCCTATTGCGTTTATCCTCGCCGATTTAAAGGAAGAATTTCATTAAAGCTGTGTTTACCAAAGTTTATTATTTAAAACAGGCGTCAAAAGTCTTAACGCATTAACTGTTAGTATGTTTCATAACTCTTGTCTTAAATGTTTGACGTCTACTTCAATTCCAAAAGTCAGCCTTTCTTACATTTCTGTTCAAGGGTACAGTCAGAGTGTTAACCAGGCTGTGCCCGATGAAACGAAACGTTTCTCGCCGCCTCAATCCAGATACAAACTGCCTGCACAGGTTAACACTAATTCGCCGCTAGCATTGAAAGAGTATGTCATAAGAAGAACAAGGGTTTCAAAAATGATTCTGTTTGATTAACACTTATTTAAATAAACGGAGTTCGCATAATGAGTATTTATATTAGATAGTTTTACGTTTTACCTCTTTTAACACTTTTTAACACCTACCGATATAATTAATATAATTGACCCAGATCAGACGGCTCTTATGGAATTTTATACACGTGATTCTACAATGTCCGTCATAGACAATACGTTATGTGTTGCTATACAATTATAAAGGTCAGCTAACACATATTCATAATGTCATTATTGCATACAAACCCATTCACAGGGTAAAGGGTTAAATAACGAAGCGATCTTCAGAAAAACTGGGTTACATATCACATTACAAATACCACTGGAATTAGAACATAAGTTAGGACGTAATACAGATCTAACCCATAAGGACCCAGCTGTGGAAAAACTTATGATCCAATTTGTTTTTCTTTTGGATGTTTACTACTATTTTCGTATGCAATAAACCATACGGATCTGTTTCAAAGTGTACTATTAACACATACCCCACAGTGGAAACGTAATGTCTGTTCAAGTTTAGATGTATTGCAATGTTGACTAATGTCGTTTTGTCGAGGTTTCTTTGAAACTATTTGCCGAATGTCAAAGGGTTTGAAGCTTGATGAGGCGCCGACCTACTCAGTGTAGCTACTAGCAAATGCGAGTCAGCTCGCGCTTAGCGGAAATCGCGTAAAGGCTTCGGTTGATGTCTCAAGCGCCAATATGGTTGCTAAGGATTCTATTCTAAGTTTGAATAGGGAGACAATAATTTAAAGCAAACGGCACGATGTCAGGGTCAGGTCATATTTATCTTACCCGTGGTATCCGGCACTGTCGCTGCCATCTGTATAGCAGATATCCTGTGAACAGACCTATAATATATGGACCCATCCTCGTGTAACAGGGAAAGTATAAGTTGTACATCTCATCTTCATCTTTCCTGAAAACGCACAAAAACGCATCACTCCCCGTATATTAGAAGAAGCTTTACCCTTAGTATAACGGCATTAATCTAGTAAACATGAATTTATCCATTACCCCTTTCCTTTCTATACGCATTTACACGCATTTGTAACAGAGTAGACTCAGATCAGACGGATCCCATATATATAGGAGCCATCTGTTCAGTGTCTTCTCTACTTGCTTATGAAATTATAAATGACCTGACTTTACAGTTTCTACCAATACCAACCATTCATGTACATTATTTTGAACACTCAAAACCTCCCGTAATCCGAACATTCAAAGAAGCATTGCTACTAGGTTTTTCAAAAAGGTGGACTCTTACCACATGGTGCAAGTCGTTCAAACAGATCCTCCACTCGGGGTCATCTTCTTCTCTACTAAACGTTCGGATTATCAGTGGTTGCCATATACAGTAAAACCTCTCTATAACGACCACTAAATTACACCAAGTATTTTGTGTAAAAGGCAAGTGGCTGCTTAAAGCAAGGTAAAAGAAAAACAAAACGCTCCTATAGGAGCGTTCTGTTTTACTTTCACCTTGCTTTAAGCAGCCACCTGTCCTAAATACCAACTAATTAACACAATTTAGTGGTCGTAATAGAGAGGTTTTACTATATTTATATACACCAACTTTCTAAATAATACTTACCCGAGGCCGACTTGCAATCAGTAGAAAATAATTCAAGCCTAATCTTATATCCCAAACGTGTGCAATGTCAGACAAATACCAGTCGGGCCTAAATATCTCCAGTCGGGCCTAAATATATGGCCAGTATGTTACCAATGTCAGACAAATACCAGTCGGGCCTAAATGTCTGGCCAGTATGTTACCAATGTCAGGCAAATACCAGTAGGGCCTAAATATCTGGCCAGTATGCTACCAATGTCAGACAAATACCAGTCGGGCCTAAATATCTGGCCAGTATGTTACCAATGTCAGGCAAATACCAGTCGGGCCTAAATATCTGGCCAGTATGTTACCAATGTCAGACAAATACCAGTCGGGCCTAAATGCCTGGACAGTATGTTACCAATGTCAGGCAAATACCAGTCGGGCCTAAATCTCTGGGCAGTATGTTACCAATGTCAGGCAAATACCAGTAGGGCCTAAATGTCTAGCCAGTATGTTACCAATGTCAGACAAATACCAGTCGGGCCTAAATGTCTGGCCAGTATGTTACCAATGTCAGACAAATACCAGTCGGGCATAAATGTCTGGCCAGTATGTTACCAATGTCTGGCAAATACCAGTCGGACCTAAATATCTGGCCAGTATGTTACCTGTGTCAGACAAATACAAGTCGGACTTAAATGCCTGGACAGTATGCTACCAATGTCAGACAAATACCAGTCGGGCCTAAATGACTGGCCAGTATGCTACCAATGTCAGACTGATAGAAGGTTATCAAAATGGTGCAATGAATTAGGTGAAACTGGATGTCCGAATTTTTAAGGCAATTAGGGTCGATTTGTTTCCCTCTTATAACGTTCCTTATATATAAAGACTCAATGCCAACTTACGGGCTAGGTGCGTACGGTAGAAGGTTCTGCACATGGTACTCGTGTTTGTACGTGATAACACCAGCGGCTGTCACTGTGCCCGCTAGGAAGATCAGGCAGGCTCCGATACCCGCGGCTGCATGACTGAATAAAATACAAATTGATTCTTTGAATGCCTTTGCATTATAACACAGAGATATTTATAAACATACAAAATTGTACAAAATACATTTATATGTACATGTACAAGTAAAACAAAGTTCGTCTTGTTAAATTGATCTGTAGTATACACATGGACCCATACTGATTTTTTTTTACTTTCTGACTTCTGTTCTACGTTTTTCTATAGGATACAAACCACATAGTAATGTCACGGATGTCTTAGTTTTCGTATATGTAAAGGTAAGGGTAAGAATTTGGTTTATTTTAATGGAATATGTGATTTCCCTTTGTGTATATATCTTACCTTATCGTTTGAGTTACAGAGTGGTAGGTGTAATATTCTTCAACATTTGCTGTTTCGTGTGCAACGGTTCTTACAATGGTCTAACCAATGCTGACAGTGTTTATGTAACATTATATAGACATATCAAAACTGTTCTAAAGAGGTTATATGTTCGGATCACATGGGTCTGTAAAGTTTCAACATATGCTTATATTAAGCTAGGATTTTATCAACAGTTCAAAACCGGCATTTGTTTTATCTGTACCCCTTGCGTACTATATCCGGTTTAACGATTTCGATATGTATGTAGGAATAAAATGAATATATCTTTTTTCATTATTAGTCAGATATTTCCATAAAGGCATCATGAAGAAGGGTTGAGCATGGTACAAACTTTAGATCTGTTATGTTTTGCAACCAAACAGAACAGTCGCTAATCAGACGGCTCGAACCGGGTCTATTTTGCTTGCGAAGGCGTCACATGGTGTCTTTATGAGATAAAAGGAATATCAAAAACAACGTAAGACGGGTAACGTAAAAGTAGCACCGTTTAGCGCTTTCGGTGCCAATTGTCGTCTGCAATCCATGTTTGTTAAATCATTCCGTAAAATAATGAAAAAGGAATAAAGCACAGATATAGAAATGCAGTTTGAGGCAAAAAGTGACGTTCCTGATCAGACGCCGTCCTGAAAAGGCGGCGTCTAATCTGGGACTGCACTACATGTATTTGTTGTGCATTTATGCGCCATTGGCGACAAGGGTTAATGGGTCGCTGCATGTCGTCCAGTGCCGTTCACCTATGTCTATAAAATTAGACGGGATTCGACAAACGTTTGAGACTACTCGTGACACTGCGATGTCACATGACACTGCGATTGATTAGAAGTCTAATAGGTTTTTCTAAAGGGCACATTTCGTGTAACCAATTCCCTCAAAGACTGAAGGAGCATATTTTCTAGAAAAAAGAATATCGTAGTATTGACACGATTGCGATAATAGAGCATTTGCTCCTATGGAGCAAACGTTTTAATGTTCTATCTATCACAATGGCTTTAAAAATGTCTTTCACAGAGTCTTCAATGCGTCTATACAGGGAAATGGGTTAAGCGAACTTTCAATATAGTGGCATATGTCTCCATACACTTACCAAGATAACTACCACTTGCCTTTAAGACCAAGCTAAAGATTAATTACTCTAGATAGATTTAACGTACTTACTAGAAAAGTGGTAGCAATATCAGCGGACTGATGACGTAAAACTGCATGTCATTGGATAGGTACCAGGACCAGCCCAAACACTGAAACGAAAACAACACTATGGTGTAGAATAGACCCATTGCAGAACCTCATTACCTCTTTGAATAACTTTCAAAGCATCTTAATTACCCTAAATATTCGAACAGATAAATTCAAACATTGAAAGAGCCATCTGATCAGGGTCTACACTGTCTGCTACTTTAATAGTCTAATGTAAGGTACTCAAAATGGTATCATGTGAAAGTATGCAGCATTACAAACTGACAGAGAAGTTAAATTGGGTGTCCAAATACTGTTAAAAGAAAAAGTAGTAAAGTCAAGCAGGAAAAGCCACACACAAAACGCCACCATCACCAAAACACCTACAGAAAGCATAGCAATCTATACTCATACACACATATACAGTAGAAAGTCACATACAAGACGCAATCACCACCAACACATCAACAGACATCATGTCTCACACACACACAACCAAACACACGCAATTCGAATTCGCTCCATATTAACTAATTTCCCAATAGGCTATTGTTAGAGCCAACCTCTTTGAATAACTCTTCTGAAAAGGACACTTTTTAAGGAACATGAAAATTATGGAATGTGTAGTTTTGAAACTATTGTGATAAAAAGAGCATTTGCTCCTACGAAGCAAAAGCTCTATTTATTGCAATGGTTTCAAAAAGTGACCTTTACAGAGGCGTCAAAAAGCATCAAAAGGAGGACTCATTATACAAGGTTTGTCCCACACCCCTGCAAAATCACAATCAGATAACTAAACAGTTTCAGAAAGCGGACAAATGTTCCATAAGTGTCATCCTGCTAAAGCCAACATGAAAAGCGACCAGACTTGCTATTGTATTGGCCATATATTATGATATCAAGTTAACCCTTTCCTTTTAGATACACACTTTGTCGCACATTTGCTGTTACAGGAGCCGTCTGAATACATTCTACTCTGGTTGCTAATGGAATTTGATAGTTCTGTTTCTTTACTTTCTCAAATCGGCACAATGTTCCACCTTACATATTTCATTACAACTATTTTGTCCATGAGTATTAAGCATGTATTGAACTTTGAATTAAGCACAATAGAACAGTGAACGAATTAGCGCCATGAAATTAATTCATTTAGTATAAGCAGTTATTTTAATTTGGATTCAAGCTGCAAAAGGGTATCAGAATTTCGAAATATGTTCCCCAAATCACACATTCACTCATAATGTAGAAATTACAGCAAAGTTTGAAGGCTAACGTACGATTTCGTCCGCCTTCACGAGGTTGTTCACATACAACAAGTTTGCCCACCAGGTTTTCCTACAATTGGCCATAAACGGAAGGTCTTCATCATATGACCACATGGGTCCAGTGGCTATATACGGAAGCAGAACTGTGCCGACCATTATAACGAGCATGTATGGTGGTGTCAACCTGCCAGAATGAGAAATAACGTGACCTATATTTACAACGCTCAACTAGCATTGAATCTAATTCATTACGTATACATGTAAACGTAAAAAAAAACTCTGACAATCAATGCCTTTGTGAGCAATTAAAGCAATGTTCGCGTTATTATACGACATTATTGAAATATTTTAAAAAGTAGGTGTAAATTAAACATTAACTAAACATGCATGCTATTCAACGTATTGGGGCATTAGCTTGTATCTTTCCAACAGTGCTAGAACTGAAATGATTTCCCGTGGATCATTCGGATAAAAGGCTAATTATTGTGTTTCAATAAACCTTTAGCCCATTCCCTCATATTGACGCCTTTTGACGCCTCTGTTAAAGTCAGTTTTTGAATTCATAGCGAAAAGGGAAAAAATAAATAGAATAGAGTATATTTGAAACCATTGTGATAAAAAGAGCATTTACTTATATGGAGAAAATGCTCTATTTATCACAATGGTTTCAAATCTACTCTATTCTAATGTTTTCCTTTTTGCTAGTAAATGTTCCTTTTCAGTCGATTTATTCAAAGGGGCTTGGTCTCGTAACAACAGCTTATGGATGAAACAACAATATGGTAGAAACTCTATAAAGTGACCCATAACCTATAAACAAGTGGCTACAAATGATTAATGCCGAACGAACGTAATGCAGACTGTTTTGCTTAATTGTGTCTTGCATTAAGCTACCGCATATTTTAAATACATTTTTTGAGCGGCTGTTGTAGAGACATTTTAAAGCATTACAACGAAACAAATGTGTTGATTTTACTTCGGACACAATCAGTCTACAGTCTGTCTTCTTAGCCCTTTTAAATCCTACATTTTCAAAAGATAATGCTCTTTAAATGTATAACGATAGAATTAATTCAGTAGGAAATGGTAATAATCTGCATGAAAAAATAAAATAACATATAGCACAGACGCATATCAGATGATTCATTTGGGAATCCTCTGATCTGGGTCTACACTGTCGGCTAATACAAGCATATTCGTTTCCAACCTTCAAAGAAATAATGCCATTGTCTGACGTAATCCTTTGCAAGTATGTCCGTGTCCTACAGATACATCCTAGTATTTCAACCTGTTTGTACCTGGTAAAAAAAGAGACAAACGATGTGTAACACATTGTGTCTTACCTCCAGAAACGGTGAAAGTAGTATAGGAACCAATTAAAATGTCGAGGTCCTCTCACTTTCTTCAGTTCTTTGAGGGTAAGATATGCCACCAGTAATCCGCTATAAGAAAGCAATAACAAACATGAATCCACCTGGCTCAATATATATAAATCTTTGTACATGCATATTCTTAGTAATGACGATTTTATGTCTTTGTATGTTGGTGGTTGCCTAAAGCAGGTTGAAAGTCATTGAAATTCATGCAGAAAACCCATAGAGGAGCTTTCTGTGTCAAATACCAATAATGATATGTATATGTGTTCGTAGTATCGAGTTTTTGCTGTATACCTAAATAATAACGGTAAAGGCAGTAATAGCTTACTAGTACGAAATTAATAACAAAATGATAATAGCAAAAATAACGGGAAAAATATGACGAAAGTAAGACTACTTGATTAGTTAAAGTGGTAATCTCTATTTGCAACGCATACAAATGTCTAAAATTGCATAAAACATTTGTTAATCTGTTGAAAAGAAGTATATAGCAAGAACACAAACCGAATAACCGCTAAAGCAGACTAAACTCTCACGAGTTTTGTGTCGAGGTCCCGATGTTATTCGCCAATGTATGAGTATTTATTCGGGTAGCGTTTTAGTGTCGTAACTGTTTGCCATGGACCGAAAACAATTATACAAATAAGAATCGACGGAAACGGTTTATTTTTGTATCACACACAGGAGCGTTTTTCGATACAGGTTCAAATTGGCAATCTTAATAATAATCACTGAACATGACACATACAAAGTTCATATATATTTCATATTAACCCTTTTCCTCATATATAAACACGTTTTCGAGCATCTGCAAACAGAGTAAACCCAGATCATATGGCTCCTATAGGAGCCGCCTAATCAGGATCTATTCTATTTGCTAATTAAATTTGAAAGTTCCGTTGCTTTACTTTCTAAAGTGGCTACACTTGTCCACCTTTCATATTTGTTGTAACTATTTTGTCCATGAATATTCAGTAGGTACTGAAATTTGGAGTAAACATAGAACAGGGAAAGGGTTAAGATAATTTATGTTATTGTTGTTGTTATTTGTTTATTGAAGGGACCATCAGTTAAGTTAAAACTGAACCATTTTATGGGTTTAACCCTTATCCTACTATTCGCGCCCTGGACTCGTATTTGCAAACAGCTTAGATCTAGTGTTTGACACTCGGTAAAAAAGCTAAATCGAATCAGAAATAAGCGTTATTTCAGATTAACCATTCGCTTGCTATTCACGTCAATATACCTACCTGTAAATAGTGAAGACCCAGATGAGACTGCTCCTGAAGGATGTAATTATACAATAGGGCATGGGTGAAGAAGGAGAAATGTATTTTAAAATTCAGCAAGCGAAGGGTTAAACCGTGAGCAGAAACTATGTTTTTACTGATTGGAAAGGGTTATTGAGTATACATATGAACTTTAATATCTCGATCTCGGATAACCCGAACTTTGGGGTAACTCGAAGCAGAAGCTTAGTCCCTCCAAAATATACAATACACACTTGTTCTAAAATGTATCGCTATGCTTATCTAGAAACACATGTTATAGCTTAGTGCAATTTTAAAGTAATGCTGAAAGCCCCTATTGGACCTTTCAGCATTACTTTAGACCTGCATTAAGCAGTGAACTTGAGAAATTGTTCAGATTAGAAACCTGATTACTCGAACTTCTGTTATCTCGAAGTAATACGTATGGTCCAATGAAGTTCGAGACATCGAAGTTCAACTGTACATTGAAACAATGTGACTCTTGTAAGACATAAGAAAAATGACTAAACAAAGCTGCTACAATCGAAAGGCAGACAATAGATTGCCTACCCTGAAGTCCAGGTTCAGTGTGAATAATAGGTCGCTACAAATGCTTTATAAGCTTTTCTTGAATGTGAAGAATACCTGAGTGTAAAGAAGGAGTCCACCCCTACTGTAGCATAAGTGATGCTCATAAATGTCCACTGGTTTATCTTGGTGATGAAGTGAGACACCAAGTTTTCTGAAAAACAAATTCTATATGATACAAAATATTTCAATATAATATGAGATATTTCAATATGATACGATACATTATGAAGCAAACCGTTCAGACCATTCAGGTTGTCCCTTCAGGGGCATGCACTGCTTCCTTAAACCAATTTAACGTATTAAACAATCGGTATACAAATTTTTCATACAGTAAAACCTCTCTGTAACGACCACTGAATTGGGTTAATTATTTGGTATTTTGGACAGGTGGCCGCTTAAAGAAAGTTAAATGTAAAACAGAACGCTCCTATAGGAGCGTTCTGTTTTACTTTCACCTTGCTTTAAGCAGCCACTTGCCTTTAACACAAAATATTTGTTTAATTAATTTAATGGCCGTTTTAGAGAGGTTTTACTGTATTAAATTATCCCAAACTGTGCTATGAGTTAATCAATTTAAACCGAATGTCTCCAAAGACTGGACGCATGCACTATCAGGGCTGAACTCATCCCATGATCGGGATCTACACTGACTGGTCAATAACGTACTTTAACCCCTTCAGGCACTTCACTTTGTGCCTCAAACTTTAGTTCTATATCTGTGCTTTATTCCTTTGAAATTTGCATTTATTTATTTCATTCTTTATTTCACCAAATGATTTAACAACATTGGTTTGCAGACGACAATTAGAAATTTAGCACCGAAAGGGTTAACATGAGATGATGACGACTTACTGTTGTATTCTTGGGCAAAATAGTAGGTGTGTCCAAGAATGACCCATGCCATACTAAGGAAACGAATCCCGTTGATGGCCCCTAGTGCCCCTGGTCCCTGATCCGTTCCAAGGATCTTCACACCGTTAGTGTAGATGGAAAATGATAGAAAGATCTGCTCAAGTACAGCTGTGAATGTATTATAAAGACATCACTGACGTTTGTTATAATAAAGTAATATTTGATAATCAATCAGTGCAACGCAATAATAATTATACACTAACAGTGTCAGTTGAGCGCTTTGAAAGCATGTTCCAAAATTAGATTTTCATTGCAGACAATAACCGTGGAACAGGACATTTAAAGCAAAGCTTCGAACTAATTTTACTAATCATTTTGTTCATGATTATCACTTATCATATCAGATCATGGGTGACTTGGGTCTACGTGTCATGCCAAATGCCAGTTCCTTAACATGTTTCCTTCGTACAACGGGTCAATAACAATATTAAATTCATTTATTACAGTTTACTGAAATCAATGTATAAAATTGGTCTGTAAAGTAGACCAGATGAGCAGCATGTAAGAGAAACATCTTACTTCGTTGTGGCGTTCTTTGATCTTCGGATACTTTAATCAGTTTCGGTGCTTGAGTGTTGTCAGTTTTACTTGTACCGCTAGTTTCCACGCCGCTTGTTTGTGCTTCGACATTATTTATGCTTTTGTACACATCGGGGAAACCATCGTCAGCGGTATAATCAGCTTTCCTTTCATTTAACATATCCATGGTCGTCTTTGGGTGTTTTCCACTTATTTTCCGTCCCTCTTTCATCTGTTTAAGTTTTTCAATGGTCTCACCGTCGGTTATCACATAGCCTTGGTTCACGAACCCGTCGGAGAAGTGTGTTTTGTCGTTTTTAGCCTCTCCTATATGCATTTGGACGACCAAGACATCGTATAATGTGCCGATCACCATTAACATCCCGAGCACAACAAGGATGCATCTGAAAGCGAGTGCAATACTAATGTAAATACATTCTATGACGATCTGGTAATTACTTTTGTTAACAGTTTACATATAGATGAAGCTCAGAGTAATTTGGCGTCTCACAAAATGCCAATCCGTTATCCTTACGAGTATTAGAGGGGAAATAACCATTTCGCCTCCAAATTTCGATTTGTTGTCTGCAATCCATGTTTGTTAAATCTTTCAGTAAAATAAGTAAATGATATAAATACATGCAAATTTCAAAGGAATTAAGCACAGATATGGAAATAGAAATTGAGACAAAAAGTGAAGTTCCTGATCAGACGCCGCCTTAAAAATGCGTTGTCTGATCTAGGACAGCACTATTTGTCGTGCTGCATTTATGCGACCTTGGAGGTGAAAATGTTAAAGAAGATCTCCTTGTTTAATTTTGAAAGTAATGGAAAGTATACTTGGACTTATATACGTTACAGATTATAATTAAATATTTTAAATTGAAATAGTTTTTACAAGTGTATACAGAGCGGCAGATAAAGCTGCGTGTCCATAAAACTAAATTCATCATTTTTCCACCAAACCCCATAATGTCACCACTCTTTAAAATATAAAGAGTGGCCGCTGTTTAAGGCTTGGTTGGGAAATACAGCAGCTATTCTTGAAAATATTTAATTTTACTCTCTTTGCAAAGGCGTTATCTAAAGTTGTCATTAACAGGTAAATGGTTAAGTCGGCCACAAGAGTCCACTAATGGTTGATGGTATCGGCAAAAGAGGCATTTACTGCATGATTTGTGGAAGTCTTACATGACTATCACAGCATCACTCTCCAGTTCCCTCTCTTCTTCACACTCCGTCTCCAAACTAAACGGCAATGTTGTGTTGCTAAAGGTTTCCACTGTTGGAAAAGAAGTGAACAATGCCAGGAATATACTGTGTATTTATCAACATTGGCAATACCAACATTCTTAACCATTTTGGTTACTCTTGTTTGCTTGCTTTCTTATTGTGTGTTTTATTTTAATTACGATGTTAATATGGTTTAAATGATCAATGCACCGTATAAGGCATATACAGCAAAACTATTTCTAAAGATGTACAGTATACATTCCCTTATATGGACGACTTTTGACGACTCCGTAAAAGTCACTTTGTGAAACCATTGTGATAAATAGAGCATTTGCTACTATAGGAGTAAATGCTCTATTTATCACAATGGTTTTAAACTAAAAAATTCTAAAAAAAATCATTTTCTTAAGTTAATGCTCCTTTTCGGTAGGTTTATTAAAAAGGGTATCTAAAAATAGCATATGAGGTTATGGGTTAAATAGTCATCAGAAAGAGGTCTAGTTATGCGTCTGTAAGACAGGTGGTAGCTTAATACCGGTCGGATGTAATGCAGCATGCTCACATAGCCTATGAAAGCTTTCTATAATACGTTTGCCCTGTATCTGATTTCAGTATGTTCAAATAAATGAATGACTGCTTAGGACAAGTTATACTGTACATATAAACGTTGTGTAGTTGAATCTGACCTAATCCTTAATACGTGTGATCACCTGTTGGTGCAGACATTTATCATGTTATTGTAGCGCCGAACAAGCATGTATGAAATAGTTTTCTACAGTAATAGTCTATTTATGAACGCATCTTTATATGGATCCATGGTCTATTATGACGTACCCGCTTTGATGATCCCTGTGACATCCGAGGTTTTACAGGTGCTGGGGACGCATGAACCAAGGACGAGCGGATACTACATAAAAATTAAAAAAAAAAGATTTATAAATTGTCGAATCGCTTCAAAGTTCGGTTTGGCAGGCTTTACTGTAGTGAACATGCAAATTAACCACAAACAATTAAAAAAACCATGGATTTATTGGCGATTTTATACCATTTACAAACTACATATTGCGGTCCAGGCGATCTGCCATGAATCTGGACTGGCAACCAGATCTGAACATGTGTACCATTGACATGCCACGGACGAACACGTGATGACCCCAATCCTTCATATAATGAGCATTCTAGTAAGAAATATTGACATCATGAAAATTTATTAGCTGAATGTTTTGGGAATGGCTGACACTGTAGACTCAGATACAAACAGAACAGATTCGAGTCAGACGGCCCCTGAAGGACGTCGAAAGGTGAATCTATGAGGCAAATGATTAACAACGGTTTGGATCTATATAATAAACACTGTGAATCAGTGTTTAGTCTAGATCCAAACTTGTTGACACTCTTTTGTTTATTTCCTTAGATTAGATAAAATAAACAAGTATACAGGACTTTTCTGCTGACGGTACTTATACACAGGAATGTACGCTTGACCATGGCAGAAACTGTAGAACCATACTTATATTACCTCTCTAAAAGTCACTTTTTTGGAACCATTGTTATAAATAGATAATTTGCTCCATAGAAGCAAATGCTCCATTTATTACAATAGATTCAAAACTACCCAGTTAAAAAATCCTTTTATTAGTAAATTACCCTTTTCGGTAGATTTATTAAAAAGTTTGGGTCTAAAAATAGCCTACGAGGTAATCGGTTAAAGGAGAGAAAAAAATGATGGAAGAACCTTAACAGTAGTGTAGGGCCTAAAGGAAATGATTCTCACCGTCTCTCCTGGAATTGATGGAAAGCCAGGGATTTTAATAGAGTGTCGACAATACTTTCCATCAAAGTACTCAACTGATGCGTCATCGTTGGTTCCAGTTGCCGTAATATCAACACACTCGTCATAACTACCCAAAAGTTTCCACTGGCCGATGGTACCCAGCAAATTGCTGCTTAGTTTGAAATTTGCGTCGATCACTGAAAGCAAGGAAGCAATAAACTGTGTATATCAAAGTGCAGTTCACCTGGCCATATACAACCTTCCAAATAGGGGCCACATAAGAAATTAACATGTGTTACTGTTTAAAGCTGGCGGTTGATTAATGAAGGATAGGTGTAATACAGACAGTCGAAATATGTTCTGCGTTATGCAGACCTTTTTAGTATCAATGTATTTTAAACGATAGAAAAAATGTGAAAATGGATATTTCAATCTAATTTAAATAAAAACCAAATATTGAAGCAATGTCCCATTTATATGTTTGAATCCGGATCAACGACCAGCTAACCCTTTTTATCTAAATGTACGGGTTTGCTATGGTAAGTACGGATATCAATTAGCTCTTACTCCGTTAAGAGCAACCTGATTCGCATGTACAAAGAACATGGGGCCAGTTGAGACGCCTAGTAAGTCGGTGTCTCATCAAGATCCAAGCTGTTCCACATTATTGTTTCTCAAATGCTTGATCGAATTAGATGACGTCAACGTTGCACTAGATCCTAAACTAGCGCTATTTTACCTATTTCTTCATACTTTTAGGCTTTTTTTTAGACCCAACCTCTTTCAATAAATCTACCGAAAAGGAACATTTAATATAGAAAAGGAAAAAATAGAAGTTTGTAGTATTGAAACTATTGTGATAAATAGAGCATTTGCTCCATTGCTCCATAGGAATAAATGTTCTATTTATCAAAATGGTTTCAAAGCGTGGCATTTACATATGTACATAGGCGTCATAGTGTATGGGTTAAGGAGTGTGTATAAATGATTTCTTACTCTGTAAAGCCCACTGCTGTTGAGATAGCAGTCCTTCAATCGATAGTCTCATCCCATCTTGACATATATCACTCACGCCGTTGTCTTTAAGGGTGGATCTTACATAACTTTCAAAAAGTGTACTAGCAACAGTCACAGTTTCCTGAAAAGCTGTAGAATTTTGAAGCATGCCTACCAATGTGTTCAGAGTGGTGCTGAGATTTGAACCGGCCAGATTCCCTAGCAGTTCTGTCACATTGAGGCCGGCCAGTAGTTCTGTTAAATTTCCTGTAGACCCTCCGGCTATAATCTGTTCTAAAGCTGTTCCTAGTATTGACGTGTTGGCCAGAATTTCCGTAAAAATATCGTTTCCAATAGCAACTCCTTCGCTAAGTCCTAATGTACTCAGTGCAGCGGCCAGTTCACCTTCAGTTACAGGGTTGTTACCATTGCCTTGATTGGCGAACAGTAGCTGTAAAACATTCCCGATGATACTATCATCAGGCAATGCCCGAATAATTGTCTGTACCAGATCTGGAAGGTTTTCGCTGACAGCATTCTGTAAGGCTTGCAAAATTATGACAATGGCTGCTGTTTGGTTCTCATCAGAGGTTTCAAAGAGTGTTTCGATAATTTCGTTAATGTTGTTATTGCTATCCCCAGTGAATGAGCCTGAAAATAAGCCCTCAACAAGATTTGTCACTTCAGGATTTGTCAGAAAGTCTGTGACGAGAGTGTTCATTTCCGGGGACAATAGAATCTCTGCTAATACTGGCGGGAACGTGTCGTTGATTACTTGGTAGATTCTTTCAATTATAAACCGCTGTAGTTCATTCTGAATACCTGTTGCCACTTGTGCTATCAGGTTTGAAGTAGCGTTTTGTATTATTTGTTGTAGTGCCGTCTCGCCAGTAAAATCTTGTATCCCTCTATCAGACAAGTACTGCTGCAACTGATTTAAAATGTTTGAGTCAAATCCAGACAACCATCTAGATGTTAAATTTTGTATCCGTTCCTCAAATTCAGCAGCGATGGAAGAGTTTCGGAACTGGCTTGATGGTCCTCCGGGGAACACATCGGTACCCATTGAAGAAACATTGGTCACACAAAACAATAGACACAAACACAGAATAGGCGCTCTTGCTAAAGCCATTATAGCAGTCATTCACTGGCTTAATGAAGCCTCGAACTTAACAAGCACGATTACCTATGTTTTCTGCTGGCGAGTCAGGCCAAGTCCGCCTTTTGGTATACCGGGTGGCTCAACATTTCTTAATGCAAACAAACGTGTGTTCTTAACCCTTTCGCTGCCAACGCCGGATCTGTCATTACCTATGCAAACAGTTTGGATCCAGATGAGACGCCGAGTAGCTCGGCGTCTCATCAGGATCCAAACTATTTGTTAATGTTAATATGTTTTTGAAACAAAAATGAAGATGATCAACAGAATTAAAATTTATAGCAGATGACAAAGTTAGCAGATGACAGAGTTTGGCAGCGAAAGAGTTAAGCTATTTTCGGTAGCGGTACACTGGGACACGGTCATGATTCAGTGATTTCGGGAGAAGGTGCAAATATTAGCTTGTCAGATTTTGAAATTCTACATTTTCGCATTCAATTCAGCTCTAAGTGTTCGGATAAACGAGGTCTTGATCTTACTGCAATCAAAAAAACTAACTATATCAACGTTTATTGTATAACATTTTGTCGTTTAATTGAAAGTTTCGTTATTAGTCTATTAGTTGAATAGTAAGCGGACTATTTGATGCGATTATAGATTCGTGAATTCAGTTACCTACATCTTGTTTGTTCATAATACAGTAAAACCTCGATATTTGAAATTTTAGTTCAGAAGAATTGAGACCCTTTAGGCAGGTGGCTGCTTAATGCAGGGTGGAATTAATACAGAAAGCTAGCATTGAGCTGCCACTTGTCTTAAAGCCCCATTACGATAGGTATTTGAGTGTTCGGTCACTCGAGATTTGACTGCCTTAACACATTCCCTCCAAAAGGCCAATTTTTGCGCCTCTTTAAAAGGCACATTCTGAAACCATAGGAGCAAATTTTTTAATGCTCTTTAATCACAATGGTTTCAAAACTACACAATTCTCAAATTCTCCTTTCCTACAGTTAATGCTTATTTTCGGTAGATTAATTCAACGAGGTTGGGAGTCTAGGAGGGAATGAGTTTAAGCGACTATAGTTATTAACTCTTTACTTCATGATTTAGCTTAATTGTGACAATGTGTCCTGACCAAGAAATGTTTAGTCATGGCAGAAACTGTAGAACCAAATCTATAGAATTCAATAACCACATAAAGCATTCTCTAAATAGGCGGCTCTTACAGGAGCATTCTGATCTGAGTCCACTATGATTTCAAAGGGGTTACAACGTAAATCATTAAGATAGAACGCCAGGACCGTGTAGATCAGTTGACTACTAAATGAGGAGGGGAATGCTGAATTGTTACATAGCACAAAGAATCCGGTACTTAATACAGAACAGATTTGCTACTGTCAGACATGTTTTTATATATTTAGCAAAACCCCTAAACCGGACTTTCAAGTTGATATAAATTTCGGTCTGGCAGGCGAACAGACTTATAAAACAAATATCATTACTACATGTATTACAAATAAATCATTATATAATTAATAATTATATCGAATACATAATATAGTTTTAATAATATGTACTCGATAATACATTATAATAGTGTGGTTATATTGTAATATAATATTTTATTACACTGTCATTGATCTTAATCCTCCTCTTGCTGAATTATAAAATACATTTCTCCTTCTTTACCAATGCCCTGTTGTATAATTACATATATTTTAACTACGAAAGACCGGCGGATATATTTCCACTGCAAGATTTCCTGATTTCACGATTTCACAATTTCACAATTTCACGATTTCACAATTTCACGATTTCACGATTTCACTTCAAAATTTCACGATTTCACAATTTCTCGATTTCACGACTTCACAATTTCTCGATTTCGCAATTTCAACCTCGTGTAAAATCTTTTAGTCACGTGACACGCTTGACGTATAATAAGGCAACAGAGTGGCTCTCATCCTTGAAATCAGGATGGCGATTTGAGAACCATAAATACACCTTTCTACGCTTTTGCAAACAGAGTAGACCCAGCTCAGACGACTCCCATAGGATTTAATCTTAATTAAAATCCATGCTGTCTTTTTTTTCTTACAGTTTATTATTAGTTAAAGTATCCTCCAATACAGTGTTATACAAACATAAGACAATGATTTAACATCATAAACACATACTTTGCAATTCTCATACATGAATATTCATGGAGGAAAGGGTTAAACAATCTTGATAGTGGACCATGAGCACATGCTACATGCCAAGTATGAAAGCCATCGGGCCTGCAGTTCTGGAGAGGAAGATTGTCATAGTTTTCCGCCGTTTCTTTTTCGTGGCTTTTACTCCAACGCTGTGATTTCCCGCGTTTTGTTGACGTCATAACAATTAGAATGGGCAAATTGAAATCATGAAATCGTGAAATTCGTGAAATCGTGAAATCGTGAAATCGTGAAATTGTGAAATCGTGAAATTGTGAAATTGCGAAATCGTGAAATTGTTAAATCGTGAAATTGTGAAAATTTTAAGAGAAATCGTGAAATCGTGAAATTGTGAAATCGTGAAATTTTTGAGTGAAATCGTGAAATTGTGAAATCGTGAAATCGTGAAATCATGAAATTTGAAGTGAAATCGTGAAATTGTTAAATTGTCAAATCGTGAAATTTTGAATTCAATTGCAATGTGTGAAATCTTGAAATGTAAATGTCACCGCCGGCCTTTCGTACTTAACTGTGTACAAGTATTTCGCTGTGCAATCACTGCTATGGATTGCACTGGATGCACAATCAACTAGTAAATAGTGAAGACCCTGATGAGACAGCTCCTGCAGGGGCTGTCTCATCTGGGTCTTCACTATATACAAATAGGTATATTGACGCGAACAGCAAACAAATACCCGAGTTAATCGATGTCTCATCACAATTCATATGATTTGAACTTCTATTTCGTGCAGAGAAATAAAAAAAAAACTATAAATACTGTACGTGTAGTTTTTGCAGACGACACTCTCTTAGCATGCAAATCATTAGCCCTCATCCCACTGTCCTCTAATATGCATCTGCAAACAAGTTGGATCAAGATGAGACGCGAATTAACCCTTTCGGTGCCAACTTTCTAATCGTTGTCTGCAATCTATTTTTGTTAAATCTTTCAGTAAAAAGGAAATGAGAAAGTGAAGTCCCTGATCAGATGCCGCCTTGAAAAGGGACTGCACTATTTGCCGTGGTGCATTTTTGCGACATTGGCGGTGAAAGGGTTAACTCTTTCTCTGTTCAATATTCATTTAAGAAAATATGAATATCTATCAATAGCCATTTTATAATATAAACTTTTCAAAGGAAATGTTTGCTTTTATGAAAATGTAGATTAAACCTATACCGCCTCAAAAGCAAACAGAGCAGATGCTGATGCTCCTATAGGAGCCGTCTGATCTGGGTTTACTCTGTTAGCGAATGCGTGAAAAGGCGGTACATGAAGGAAAGGTTAACTCTTCGTCTCATCCGGATTCACGCTCCTTGACGAACCAAAGTTCAACCAATATCAGTCAAAATTGCACAAGATTTAGATTTGAGTATACATGATTTTTACAGCGAGGTATGGTTTTACAGTGTCAGTGGCAGAGAATGTTTGTACTTGTCACTGTTTGCGATATCACTGATTTCGCAAGTACATGTAGCTGCCTACATTATAACTAGTCTCAAGCGACAATCAAAACTAAGTGTCTGTAAGGCAGGTGGTAGCTTAATGCAGGTCAAAAGTAATGCAGAAAGGTCCTATAGGAGTTTTCTACATTATGCTTGCCCTGCATCAAGCAATCATCTGATTTTTAGACTCGGTTATTCAATAAATGAATGACGGCGTAAGACAGGTTCTACTGTGTACAAATGTAATGCGATATATAAATATTAGAACAACGGGCGTAAACCTTCTGTACGAACAAAGCACTGCCCTCCTTTGGCAAACCTACCAACCAACCGTTTGATATTGACAATATGCCTCATCATCTTTGAAAATACCTGCAATGAGTCCTTTCTCTTTCAAATATTGCCGTCTACAAATTTCGTCGTTTGGAACAATGTTCGTTTGTGTAAGGTGTTGCCCATTTACTTCAAACGCATAACCACAGTGACAAACAGTTTGGGCCATGATGAGACGTCGGCGTCTGATCTGGATCCAGATTGTTGACAGAGATAATCACAGATGCGACATTTAAAGTGAGACGACGAATAACGCTCATTAGAATCCGGGCTGTGTGAAATGCAATCCGAGTTGTGTCCTGAAAAGATAATAGAATTACATAAGCCGATATTTTGTAAATTAAATATGCATGCTAGCTGCAAAACTGTGGTTACCGATGCAAACAGTTTGAATCCAGATGAGACGCCGCATGAATAGGCTCCAAAACTGGTTGGCACTTTGTCCATAGTTTTGCAAAGAAATGTGAGAAAATATTTTCAGAATGGAAGCAGACGACAATTGATGCAGACTTACTTAGCGTGCAAAGAGTTAATGCTCATTTTTAGTTTTTAGTTTAAACATTTTTATTGCATATAATGCCATGCATGAGATTGAGCTACAATTTTTACAACATTCTATATTCCTCTCTCTCCAGGTAATATAAATATAGTGTCATGAAAATAAAAACTGTTTTGCAAATGATAAATACTGCATGAGAAGACAACTTTCCTGTTTGAGGATATAGTTATTTATTTATTTATTTATTTATTTATTTATTACACCACATTTATATAGCGCTCTTTTCACACGTGATATGTGCGTTCAAAAGCGCTGTAAATACATGGATGAAATTAATAATCGGAACGGACCGCATGGTTATCTATCCAGACAATGAAATATTTACAATAGATATACAATAAATATAAAAATCACTAGCCGGACGGAAACGCATGATCGGCCATCCGGTCAGTGAAGGATATAAAAAGATATCCAATAGATATGAAATCGTAAACCGGAAGGAACAGCATGATCGTCCATCCAATCAATGAAATGTATGCAATAGATATACGATAAATATAAAATCACTAACTGGTAGGAACCACATGATTATCTACTCAGTCAATGAAATATATGCAATAGATATACAATAAATATATAACCACTAACCGGTAACCATATGATTATCTACCCAGTGAATGAAAGTTATTGACAATGTTCTGAATATCTGCACGTGAAGTAAGTTTGCGTCTTAAAAATCTTCTCCGTACTTAACGTTTAGTACGCTAAGAATTAGGCATCTGTGTATCAAATTCACGCATCTAAGGAATGGTCATCTGTGAAACAAATTCGCACATCTAAGGAATGGTCATCAGTGTAACAAATTATCACGTCTAAGGAATGGTCATCTGTGTAACAAATTCTCGCATTTAAGTAATGACCATCTCTATTACAGATTCGCGTAGACTATCTAAGGAATGGCCATCTCTGTAATAAATTCTTACATCTAAGGAATGGCCATCACTATTACAATTTTTTGCGTCTAAGGCATTGTCATCTGTGTTTAAAATCCTCGCACAACCTATCAAAGATAAGTAAATTATAACAATCTAAACCGGGCTTTCAAATAAGGAGCGATGCCGTCATTAAGATATGTACCTTACTGTACAAACCGAATGTTCCTTGAAGAACTCTGTGTGTGACATTCATCCTGATTTAGGCCGCCACCTGTCTAAAAGGGTGCTAGGATTAATTTCCTAATAGTCCGGTTTAGAGAAGTGTTACCGTACAATAAAGAACCCATCAATAAGTTGACATTAACCTTCCCAGGTATGACATCAACTCTTTGCAAACAACAGACGGGACCGTGATTACCTGTGTAAACAGTTTGGATACAAATGAGACACAGCATAATGCGGCGTCTCATCAGGATCAAAACTCATTGACACTTTGACCACATTTTTGCAAATAAATGAAATAATTTTTGTTTTAATAATTGGAAACAGACGGCAATTATTGCGGACGAAGTATTAGTTAGCGAGCAAAGAGTTAAAGGAGACCTACTTACAGAGTTCAGAAATTAGATCATTTTTTCGTCGAGCCTTTACTAGCCCTATGAATATTAAGTAACATTCGTTTGCAAATGGTGTCGTCTGTTTCAGTTTTCAAATAATAAATTGTCTTCATATTCTTTGAAAAACAATACTAATGCTTTTAAAACGTTGATAAGGATCAGAATATTCACTAAATCTCCAAACTGTTTGAAAATGTGACCATGAAGTAACCAACAAATTTGACAAGAGTTAAATCGCATACGTCCTTGACATTAAATTATGACATTACATCTATTATTTCGTAACCTGCACTTTGACTTGTTTGAACTTAAACAAACCCTAGTTTGTAAAACGAAGGCTTTTCACAAATCCAGTGTAGGTTCAATATGTGGGACAAAATAGCAATAACAATTACAAACAGTTTGGATCCAGATGAGGCTCCGAGTAATTCGTCATTTCAACAGGATCAAAACTGTTTGACACCCTAATTGTGAATATAGAAAAAAATGGAAGACTTAAAGAAAAAGAAAATGTTACAAATACTGATAGATATTAACCCTTTACTCCATAAATACGCCTTTCTACGCCCTTGCAACAGAGAAGACCTTGATCAGACGGCTCCTATATAGGGGTTGTCTGATCAGTCTACTCTGTTTGCATATGAAATGATATACATGTACATGTAGATATCATTCTACAGTTACTACTTTCCCTAGTCTATGTGTATGAGCCATGTTAAGAAATAATCTAATTAATATTCACGATGTCATTATTTCTTTCATGAATAGTCATGGAGTGAATGGTTAAATATGTAGTTACACTATTGTTGCTTTAAGCCCTCGATATACACTATGTAAACATCTGTTGTATCCACTACTATAGTGTCTTAACCTTTTCCTTCATATCAACACATTCTCAAACAGAGTAGACCCAGATCAAACGACTCCTGTTGGATCCGTATAATCAGGGTCTGCTCTGTTTACTTAAGGAAGTGAACAGATTTGATTATGCAGTTTCCACTACTGTTTACCATGTTCCATTTTATTGATTTCTGTCCATGAAGAAATCTTGAAAAAAAATTGAATGTGGATAGGTTTACGCCTTTACCCATACTGTGTTTAACATTAGCATGCAGGGAGAAAAGATCTGGGCTGTTGTATTTTTTACTTAACCCTTTCTCTGATCTATGTTTATTACAAGTTTAAATACAAACTGAATATCCATGAGCAAAATAGTTATAGTGAAATATGGAAGGTGGACCATTATAGCCATTTTAGAAACTAAAGAAACATATCTATCCAATCACATTAGCAAACAGAGTAGACCCTGATCAGCCGTCTGATCTGGGTCTTCTCTGCTTGCCGATGCGTGAAAAGGCATTTATAAATATGAAGGAAAGGGTTCATTTCAATTCGCTCAACGTTTTGAGAAACAATTATCCGGTGGCCAAGCAGCTTGTATTATGCTAAGATGCCAGGTTACCCGCTGTCTCATCTGTATACAAGGTGTTTGCGAATGAGATATACAGTAAAACCTCTCTATAACGGCAACAAAATTGTGTTAATTAGTTAGTATTTAGGGCAGGTGGCTGCTTTAAGCAAGGTGAAAGTAAAACAGAACGCTCCTATTATAGATAGTTATAGATAAGTTTTACTGTATTGCGATCAGCAGGATAAGTGTTGGTTGCAAAATCACCGGTACTTAACCCTTTACTCCATGAATATTCATGAAAGAATAAATGGCATCGTGAATATTGATTAGATTGAATTTTAAGATGACTTCTTATCATTTTTGCCAAAGCAGAAACGGTAAATTCAGTTCTACATTATACCATAAACATACAGAGCAGACCCGAGTGTCAAACACCTTGTATTCTGGTGAGACAGGGAAACGGTAAAGTGAAACCTGTAACATGTCAGCGTTTAAGTAGAGTTCATTTTTTTCAGCATGGGCCATGTTAAGAACATCTCATAATCTCGTTCACTCTTCTCCATCTGACCGTGACATATTACAAATCTGTAATTAGCTTGGATCCAGATGAGACGAAGAGTTATTACGATCTAAGCTGTTGATATGGAGGACGATAAACGCCAAAAATGCATCATACGTTGTGGAATTTCATTTTGCTTCATGTTTAATGCATCATTCATTGTTATCATTTCAATTTGCTTCATGTTTAATGCCTCATGCATTGTGGCATTTCAGTTTGCTTCATGTTTAATGCTTCATGCATTGTGGCATTTCAGTTTGCTTCATGTTTAATGCATCATGCATTGTAGCATTTCAGTTTGCTTCATGTTTAATGCCTCATGCATTGTGGCATTTCAGTTTGCTTTATGTTTAATGCCTCATGCTCAGTGGTATTTCAGTTTGTTTCATGTTTAATGCAGCATGCATTGTGGTATTTCAGTTTGCTTCATGTTTAATGCATCATGCATTGTGGCATTTCAGTTTGCCTCATGTCATCTATAGTATGACACTCGGTCAATAGTTGGTCAAAAACCTGACGAAATCAGAAGTAATTCAAAGTGTACCAGATCAATAGCTAGATCGAGCCAGGAGTAATTGAAATTGTATCCGTTCCAAATTTGAGAATCTGCATCTATATCAGATAAGGGATTAAACACGGTGAAATTGTGATCAAATCTAACGTGCTATCTCCTAAGATCTTTGTAACTCTTTTCTGCAAAAAATTGTGTCTTCTTGCATTATGTAGGGTCAATTTTCGGTAATTGTAATTTGTGTAACCCTTTACTCCATAAATATGTCTTTCTATGCCTTTGCAAACCGCGAAGATCCAGATCAGACAGTTCTAGTAGGAGCCGTTTGATCAGTGTCTGCTTGGGTTGCTTATAATATCATATTCTACAGTTCGACAGTGTCTGTCATGACCATAAGTGCATGTGTCCATGTGCCATTATAACAATTACTATTAATTATTATACATGATACAGTAAAACCTATCTATAACGACCATTAAATTGTGTTAATTAATTGGTATTTAGGGCAGGTGGCTGCTTAAAGCAAGGTGAAAGTAAAACAGAACGCTCCTATAGGAGCGTTCTGTTTTACTTTCACCTTGCTTTAAGCAGCCACCTGCCTTTAACACAAAATACTTGATGTGGACTTAGTGGAGAGGTTTTACTATATCATTATTTCTAACATGATTATCCATGGAGTAAAGGATTAAATAACGCTTTTCCTATATTTTCATTCAAAGTTTATTCTGAATTCTGGTGATTTCGTATACGTATTGTCTCGCCTGGATCAAATTTGTTTGCATATGGTACACAAGTTTTCCTTTTGTATGAAAATAATTAACATAGAATGTGGGACAGTTTGTACAATTACAAAGTATGAGGTCAGGATTTAAGCACACTTGGTCATTGACCAAGATCTTGACCCGTCACTTTTACCACTCTAACAATTGTCGTGTATGGATAGTTGTCTGCTTCCATACTCCTCAAAAAGTATGTTTTTTAATTAATACCCTGTTGACACGCTACTGATTCGTGATAGTTTGGATTCAGATAAGATGCCGAGTTAAAATGCATACATCAGCAGGGTGTTGAAGAATGATTCTAACACCTACACTATAACTCAACCTTATATAACTAAAGATTAACCAATTTCTTTACCCTTACTCCACTTTAAAAATATAGCATCTGCTCAAAGTTGGACGTTGTACATTATTGACTACCTGTGATTTTTTATCAAGCTTTTGTGTAAAATAAATGTCGATTGTCAAACAGCCGAGATGCCGAGGATCCAAACTGTTTGAAAATACGAGTCAGCACGCTAATATCGGGATAAAACTCATAACATATTAATGAAAGAGTAAATGCCCCTTAACAAGCTGTATCCGTTGTAATGGTGACAAACTGTGTGAGGGCTGGTAATGATGGCTGTATTAGTGTCGAAACCACAGGGGCCATTTCATGGGTCTAGGTGGTCTAAAAAGTCAAAAACAATTGATTGGGTCGATTTAGTGTTATATTATATACTATAATATAACACTAAATGGACCCAATCAATCGAAATGGCCCACTGTGGTCGAAACTATGATTAAATACCAAAGTTTAACCCATTCCCTCATAGACTATTTTAGACCCAACCTCTTTGAATAATTCTACCGAAAAGGAGGTTTAACTAGAGAAAAGGAAACTTTTATAACTGTGTAGTTTTGAAACCATTGTGATATGAAACTCCTATGGAGCAAATGCTCTATTTATCCCAATAGTTTCACAAAGTGATTTTTACAGAGTCGTCAATATAAGGGAATGGGTTAAAGTTTTTAGAGAACGCCAACGACGACGATACCAAAGTAAAGGCAATGCCCTCAGTAGAGCCTGCCCTACAAACGGTCATCCATTTATTGAACATTACAGTCTTAAAGCAGGTGGTTGCTTAACAGTTAACACAGGGTAAAACTAATGCAGAAAGCTTTAAAGGTTTAATCTGAAAGTCACCGTCTTACTTAACTTTGGTACAGGTAACACCGAACTTTGAGAAAAATATCATTTACAGTAGAAACTGGCTTAAGCGGTCATCAAAAGTGTCTAATTAGGGTTCTGTAAGGCAGGTGGTAGCTTAATGCATATCAGAAGCAATGGGGGAAAGCTCTTATATGAGTTGTCTGCATTACTCTTGCCCTGCATTAAGCAACAACCTGCTTTTTAAGACTCCAATGTCCAATGGCCGTCTAAGACAAGAGTGTCAAACGGTTAGATATACGAGGAGATATCAAGTTACCCAGCTCATCTTGGCTGCCTGTGTGTTACCTATCTCCCATGTTTGTATATACAGTTGAACATGTCTTAAGCAACCATTTATTTATAGATCATATGAGTATTTAAAAGCAGGTGGTTGATTAATGCAGGACAGAAGTAATGCAGTAAGCTAATACAGTAAAACCTCTCTATAACGACCACTAAATTGTGTTAATTAGTTTGTATTTAGAGCAGGTGGCTGCTTAAAGCAAGGTGAAAGTAAAACAGAACGCTCCCATAGGAGCGTTCTGTTTTACTTTCACCTTGCTTTAAGCAGCCATCTGCCTTTTGGCTTTAACACAAAATAATTAATGTAATTTAGTGGTCGTTATAGAGAGTTTTACTGTATATGGTCTTTCTGAATTACGTTTGACCTGCATAAACTACCCCCTGCTCTACATACCCATACTTAGCGATATTTTAACGACCGCTTAAGACAGGTTCAACTGTAGCATGGAGGGAATGTAAACGCCATTAGTGACAATGTTTGTTTATTGAGTTCGGTGGCCTCTTTACTCAAAATACAAATTAAAGTGCAGATCAGATAATTGTTTGCTTAGAAAATATTAAGAAAGTTCAATTAAAACGGGTATCAACATACTGAATAAAACTTTGTGATTGAAATAAATTACATTGCAGCCAACCTTAAGTTTTCTATTTGGTCATGGTAGTGACAAACGTTTTGAAAAAAGAACTTCTAAAGGTAACAATACATTTACTTTGAGCTGAACTTGAATGTAGATGACGTTTGTACATTTAACCCTTTCCTTCATATAAACGTGTTTTCATACATTTGTAAACAGAGCAGACCCAGATCAGACGGCTCCTATAGGAGCCGTCTGATCAGGGTCTGCTCTGTTTGCTAAAGGAATTTCCTAGATCTATATTTTTCTTTTCTAAAATGGCTACAATGTTGCACCTTCCATATTTCATTAAAACTGTTGTGTTCATGAATATTCAGTAGGTATTGAAATTTGGAATACACATAGAACAGGGGAAGGGTTACCCATTTATTTGTTAGAGACGCTTTGTTTACTGATTTGCAAACAGTGCAGACTGCTCCAGTTTGGATGTGTTTTGCCATGAACAAACATTTTCATGTTCATATATGGGTATAAAACTTCAGATAATTAATATTCATAACTTCATATTTCCCTGCATGAATATACATGTATATAAAATAAAGGGCGGAAATATTTATTTATAACGCATCGGAAATACTCGTCTGATTCCGGCAAACCTATTCTCGATTGATTTCGATCGACTAATTGACTGAGTTGAGTTTTACGGCACCGCAACACTTTATAAGTTATATGGCACTGAGACAAGAGAAAATATGCCGGATCCACATCTCATTTACATCGAGACAGAAATATGGGATATGAATCCAGACACTCAGCCTGCTGGAGAATCAGAGATTCAGAAGCTCCAGTTTACGTTAAATACCTATTTAGTCGCCACTTACGATTATGCAAAGAGTGATCAGTGGTCCCAATTGATTGGATTAGAATGTGTAGGCATACTGTTGATCCCATTTTCAGTCTTAACCCTTGTCAAATAACCTATATAGGTAACGTATGTTAACACTTTACTCCAAGAATATTCATGACAAGACTCCACCCTAGTTATTTCATATTGCGAATACATGTACATAGCTAGTCCAAATAGTTCAAGAATCATATCTAAGGTATTCACTAAGGTAACAGAGCAGAGTCTCCAGGAGCCGTCTGATCTGGATCTACTTTGTTTAAAAGGAAATCGAGTCTTCTCTGTGGAGTAAAGGGTTAACCCACGTTTTTATCATCTTGTGGCCATACACATTAACCGTGATCACCTGAAATAGAATCCAACAGACGTAGATGTATATATCTCTGTTCAAACAGTAGTGATCAAAATCGCTTTCCTTTAACCAGGGACATAGACATACGTATGTATATGTATCTAATGAACCCCGCAGTATCATATATGGGGCATTGACAAACAGTCTTGAGCCAGATCAGAGGGCCTCTGGGGAAGACCTCTGATCAAGGTCAAGCCTCTTTCTTAATTCGTGGATGTAAATAATTTATACCACCAGCATATTCTGTGTTTGCGATGCCCATCTCAATACAGTAAAACCTCTATATAAAGGCCACTAAATTACATAAAGTATTTTGTGTTAAAGGCAGGTGGCTGCTTAAAGCTAGGGTGAGAGTAAAACAGAATGCTCCTATACGAGCGTTGTTTTAATTTCAACTTGCTTTAAGCAACCACCTGTCCTAAATACCAGCTAATTAACACAATTTAGTGCCCGTTATAGAGAGGTTTTACTGTATTACAAAATGGGTCGGTCCCATCTCTATTAGGACAAATGCACTGTAGATAATATGGGACAAACTGGGTTAAATTGAAGAAACTCGATCTTCTTCTTGCCCTTAGTCCTTGCACACACAAAAATGGGGTGTATAAACATTCCTGTGATAAAATGTCATTATAAAAGTTTAGCTAATTCATATTCATGATGTCTTTTTTTCTAAAATGAATATTCATGAGGTAAAGATTCATTAAGAATTGACAAATAAACAACTCCTTTAACCCATTACCGCATAGGCTATTTTTAGATCCAACCACTTTAAATAAATCTACCGAAAAGGAGCATTAACTAGAAAAAAGGAAATGTTAGAGTTTTGTAGGTTGAAACAATTGTGATAAATAGAGCATTTGCTCCCATAGGAGCAAATGCTCTATTTATCACAATGGTTTCACAAAGTGACTTTTACAGAGTCGTCAAAAGTCGTCTATATGAGGGAATGGGTTAATAATGGTGATTGGGGTATTAACTGTGGAAGTCTATACCAAATACATGTAGATGGTAAAAGACTAATTCAGAAGTATTTTAAATCAATACAGAAGTCAACCACATCAAATGCCAGCAAACTTATTCCAAACTGTATTAAATGAATGCAGATGTTGATCAAATAAATACCAGCAAATATATTTAATATATAATCTCCCATTAAGCATTATAAGCTCATAAACCACTGTCGGGAATAATGAAGAGCAGTCGATCTACCATGAAAGCCAAATGTTGTTTAATGACTGCACATCAGAATGACAAGCCATGCTTTATTAGTCAAAGTGTATTACAACAATGATAACAAATTAATTCTAAAATCTGTAACAAAAAAGTATTTAATTATTACAAAAATATCAACAGATTATTGAAGTCAAAAGTACACAAAAAATGCTTAAATGCTAAATAGTTGGGCATCCAACTGAGGAAAATGTGTCGAGCCATGGCATTAAATAGTAGAATTTTGCATGCACTCGATATATAATACATGTATTTGATGTCTTGGTAATCAGAAACTGCCCCATGCCACCTGAAATTTTGCCCTTGTTTCTCTTAATTAGGTCAAAGGTCAACTAAGTGCATATTTAATATACTTATTTGAGAAATCATTATATCTTTATCAATATTAGGTGTAAAATAACAAATATGGTAACAAAATGAAGGTTAAACATTGGCCTTTAATTTGCCCTTGTGTAAATATATCATTTGAATATTCATGAATATTAACGAGAACATCCAAAACAGTAAAAATTCGTTTAAATCAACATGTAACGATGATACATGATATCATGTCTTCGTCATGGTTGCTATTTAACAAATATAAATGACATCAAAATAAAGGTTAGACAGAATGCTACTGGAACATATAACTGTATGCAGTCACACCAGCTATATATTATGCTCACATACTTCTTAAAGTAAAGTGGGTGGGGTAAATGAACACCTAACAAAACTTTCAGTTCTGTTTAAAGTAACTTATTTATTCACTATATTTGTATGGATATTTGCTGGATTGGCACAATTAATACCATCGCAAACACATATTAGTGTGTGTTTTAAAGCTGCTTTGAAGCATTTACAGCAGATAGATTTTCACTTGGTTTTGCACCCATAACTTGTTCAATAAAACCATCAGATGCAGTTGATACATTTCCAAACGACTTATAGGGTTCGGTGCCATCTTGCTATGCGTAAATATCAATAGCATTAATTACTGTATCCATCAGCTCAGATCCATATACAAGCTTGATGGTTTGCTCTTTCAGTTCTTGCAATTTTCAGTTCTAGTGCATCCTTTGTTGGTGGAACCAGTTCAAGTGTTTTCTTAACCTTAACCATATTGTGAAATTCGTGCACCATACTTCAAACATCAAGCGTCTGTGCCTTATCTGACCGTACACCTCTTCAAATCTCTGAAAGCAGATCGGTATGTAAAATATTTCTTCCAACAGGTCTTCCTTCCGATTCCAGTGAAAGCAATGGTTGTGTCAAATCCAATTATTGCATGAAACCCCGGCATGTTCCATCAGACATCTTGAGATAACGTGCGGAAAATACAATTTTGTATTCTTGGAAGTCCCAGCCATCATTCAGACTTCAGTGCCTAAATGTCCAATATGGTATTTCAGTACAAGCAGTACATCAAAATCTTGGCATTTGACAATTAACCAGTCTTGACTCCTTTCTAGCAGCATCCAAGGCATGCAAGACAATCCATGTATCAACTTCGTCATGATTTGATGGCAGATGGGACACTTCATGTCTTCAATGACGGTATTCAAATGTATCTATTGAATATTGCAATACTAGTATACTACATTAACTCTAAATTTGTGTATTCTGCTTCTTATTTCGTCGCGTTTGGCCGCTTTAAAGCAGGCATACTTTACTCATACCATTGTGACATGCACATATGTGAGGGAGGGTCAAACAGGTTAAAACATTGCAAACAGAAGAAGAGTACATGACAGCTGAGATCCCAACATTGGAAAGTTGGCAGCGATCACTAAGTCTTGATGTTATGGTAGCTTGTTCCAGATGATGTTGACAGCAGAGTCGAAGAAATATTCCCTCAGGAACTTGGTCCTGCAAAACCATGGAACGAATCATAAGGAGTGGCCTCTAGTAGATACACTGTGAGGGCGTGAGAAGGTGGTGCGTCAGCTGCAACAAAATCATTTACGAACCTATAGAACAGCGCGACCTTTACTTGTTTCCGCCTCTGTTTGAGCAAATCGTGTTGAGCATGGCACCAACGCTGCTTCTTTTGCAATAATCCAAAATTATAAATATGGTAGCTCTACGTTGGACAATCTCAACACACTTTGTAATGGCTTTGGTATGTGGGTCCAAAACACAGGATTGTGTACTAAACCTGCAGACTGATCAGGGTTTTTGTAACATACCTCTTTGGTTTAATTTTGGCAGCATCCAAGGTTCCTGCTTAGAACGCATGTGGATCAATTTGTCTTCTTTATGACCATATCGACTCGGGATTTCCAAGACAATTTAGAAGACAGTAGTGTCTCCAAGTAATTTTGACTTTTTGTTGTCTTCTGTCTCTTGCTATGTACAGTATGATGGTCTCTATGTGTGTCTTGTTGGTGACCTAGTACTTCTCTGCATTGAACCTAGTCTCTTCCCATTTCTACAGACTGTCGATGTCATTCTGGAAGACGTCTGCATCTGCTATCGACTAGGCACAAAAGTGAGGTGTCAGCAAAGAGTCGACAGGAAGAGCATAGGAATTCCGTGTGGTCATCATTGCATGCAGGGGAAAGAAAAGGACTGAGAACAGCACATTGATGAACATCGGATGTTATCGGTACTGACTCAGAAGAAACACCTTCCAGCGTGACTTGTTGGCTGTTGGAAAAATCAAGCATTGTGCAATACACATCATAGTGTTGGAGCTTAAGAAGCAGGTGTCTGCAAGACACTTTGTCAAAATTTTGTAAAGTCCAGCCAGCAATATTGCGTCAACCTGATTGGACTGGTCCAGACCTGACACAAGGTCATTGAGCAATGACCTTGTTGATCAGTTGTGTCACACAGAAGCGTTGCTTCCTGAGTCCATGCTGGAATGGGCTGATGATGTCATGGTACTAAGAAAAACCAGGTTACTGTGGATGATGTATTCCAGGATCTTAAATGTGACAGAATTTAGGGGCGTGAGCAGTGTTGCACTTTCAATTACTGTTCATCAACAGACTCAATAAAACCGAGTCTGCAATTTTCTCCTTTTGTGTTGCAATTTTTGCTCTCAGGGGATCACCTCCCTTCAGAATTTAAAGGGATTATTCTTGATCATTTTCTTGTAAATAGGATTAACGTGAAAGTATTCCAATCACTGGGGACTTTATCCTGGTCGTAAGGGCTGGATGATCAGAGGAGCCAGTGAATGAATGTGCCATCTCTTTCAATAACCTTGAAAAGATGGTGTCTGGACAGGTAGCTTTGTGGAAATTAAGGCCATTAAGAAGCTTGCAGACACCATTTACCATGACATAAATAGGAAGGGCATCCGAATAAGGATACTCTTGAACGACACAAAGGAGAGATAGGTCCTTATGTGTAAAGACAAAGAACTAGTGATTTGTATTTTAACTTTGATTTGTGTATCAACATTGTTAATGTCATCATTCTTCAGTGGAGCTACTCCCGAGCTGTCACATTTCTTGTCTCGCTCCTAACAAGTGTTAGCTTCTTCCGTGAGAAACGGCGGGTGGTTGAGTTGCACCATGGCTGGCTGAACCTGGTTTGATGTCAACTTAGAAGGGATCACTTATTTGAGGGCGACTGTCCACACTTTTCTGAATATATCCCATAGAGTACAGATTGGTATAGGGACTGATTTTCCAAGTGTGCTGCAAACTCAGCCATTTTGATGGTCATAGAGCATGTGTTAGCCTCTTTACACAGTTTGACAAGATGTGAGGTAGGCTTCCTGCATGAAGGAAATATATGTTAGTCAATACAATGACATGTTCACTTATTCCGGGTATTGAGGTAAATGTATATCTGTTATCTAGTGATCGTTTGTGGCAATAACATATAGAGTGTTGTCATCAAGGATATGGAAGGTTACTAATATCCAGCGGCACTGAATATGTCTGAGTTCATTGTTGAGTGAGAGTGGGTACCTATGGTCAGTGACTCTTAAAATGACCAATCAATATACGGGAGATTCATGTCCCCGCAAATGTGGAAAGGAATTTGTCATGGGTGCTGTTAGTGTAGGTAACATATTTCAATTCATTATGTAAAAACATCACCATATTCACCAGGAGCTATGGTGTTTCAATCACCGCTAATGATCCAGACAGCTAATATTAGACATAGTGTACAATCAAACAGACCAATACCTCTATTACACTGAGACTACGGCAATAAGAGACTAATCTTCTGGCGTTTTGTTATTGCAATGTATTGTTAGATCTATACACTATTAACCCTAGTTCAATGTTGATACGTTTGGTACTTTGATTGGCTACTCTCTAGTGTGGAGTTAAATATTAATACTGAATAAATCCTCTTCCTGTTAGTATTAAATGGAGTTCCCCAATTCATTACACGGTGTCAGAAAATCGGATAGCATCAGCATAACTAGGCAGTTACAGGGTTAAATATTGATGCAGGAGTGTGGATGGAACTTTTCTGTATAACTTTGACACTGTGAAAATGGCTACTAAGGGAATAAGGCTACTACCTGAGTTTAACCCCACAGACTGTAGTTCTCCAGAGTGGGAAATGTATAACAGGGATTTCTATATTCAATTGAATGTTCTGGGATTAGATGACAAACCTGGCAGAAGGAAAGTAGGAGTGTTGCTCGCCAACATGGACAGGGGTTGCGTAAAAATATACGATTCCTTTGAATGGGCTCCAGAATTCGAGGCAGATGAAGCAGCTGGAATCATTGCAAGGCCAGCTGAGAACAAAATATGATCTGGATACTGTTTTCGTGAAATTTGACCGGCACTTTGGAGTGCACAATCATAGAAACATTAAGAGACAAGAGTTTTTGAATACTAAACGTGGAAACTTATCTATCATGGACTATATTTCAGAATTGAAAAGAAAAGCTGAACATTGTCAATACGGTGGGCAAAAAGTCTGATCTGTGACATGATAATTAACGGAGTGAATGACAAAAAGTGTTCCGAAAAACTGACTGCCAGCGGACCAGCTAACAATTGACCTGTTCAAGTTTGCAGACAGGTTGAGCTGACGACAGCACATCTAAAAACTTTGAATGAGAGTCCAAATGTGAATTTAGCAAAGCCAGTGCAGCAGATTCATTTTAATAGAAGTCAGAAATATTGTGCTAAATGTTGCAGAAGACATGAATACAGGAACTGCCCAGCTTTCATAAAACCTGTGACATCTGTGGTGTACATGGTCACTTCAAAGCATCAAAGTTATGTAAAGGAGGAAGTACAAGTGGGTCAATTCGGAGACAACGAGGAATGGCACACAGCTGTGCTCGTGGTCGTAGTTGGAGGTCACCGTATCTAGGTCGTGGCCGAGGTGGTCAGCGTCTGCGGAAGCGGAGCCAACAGAAGATAATGAGTACGCGGAAATGTTATATCAGTTCGAACAACGAGTATCAATTAATGATGTGTTTGTAGCTAAGTCTGGCATTGTGGACTGTCAGGACTGGACAGTTAAGTTCCAGGTAGGGTCTAGATAATTACCATTGGAAATAGACAGTGGCGCTATGTGCGTCATGATGTCAGATAAAATTGCTGTGGAAAAGAGTGATGCCATTATTAATGGAGTCAGCGGGAAACAAGCGAAAGCCTTGGAAAACTTGCAGTGGCATGTGAATACAAAAGGTATGAAAAGCCCGGTAGAGTTTCAGGTGATGGACACCCCAGGAATGTGAACCTATTAGGGAGGGCTGATTCGGTGAAATTTGGGCTGATAATGCGTGTGAAATCAGTGAAACTAGAAACTGAGTCTATCATTGAGGATTATAGTGATGTTCTTGGAGAAGAAATCGGTTGTTTGTCAGGCGAATATGAAAAAAATTGATAAATCAATAATGTCAGTTGTACACGCACCACGTCCCGTACCCGCTGCGATCCGGGACCAGTTGAAAACAGAGCCAGACCACTTGGGAAAATGTGGCATAATCATTAAAGTGACAGAACCCGCCAAATGGGTAAACAGTTTGGTGTGTGTCAGAAAGAAAAACGGGAGAGCAAGAATCTGCATAGATCCAACAGGTCTGAATATCGCGATACAGCGGGAACATTACCCAATGAATAGATTCGATGATGTGGCAACACGGCTCCACGGCAGCAAATTGTTCAGTACATTGGACGCAAACATGGGATATTATCAAATTAAGTTGACTGAAGAAAGTTCTAAGTTAACCACGTTCAATTCACCATTTGGCAGGTACAGATACCTGAGGATGCCTATGGGAGCAAAATATTCTAGTCAAGTGTTTCAAAGGTGTATGGGAACACACTTTGGGGTAATAGACGGTGCGGAGATAGTTGTGAATGACATTCTTGTTCACGGAAAGACATTTGAGGAACACAACCAGCGTTTGGCACAGGTGCTTGAAAAAGCAAGACCAATAAACTTGAAGCTAAATAAGAAGAAATGCGTGTTTGCCAAACCAGAGGTGGATTACGTAGGGCATAAACTAACTGGTGAAGGCATTAAGCCAACAGATCAGAGAATTAAAGCAATTATTGACATGAGAGAACCAGCGAACTTTAGCCAGTTAGAAACAGTGTTGGGAATGTTGTACGTTTCCAAATTCATACCGTGTCTGAGCGAGTTAAATGCACCACTCAGTGATCTCAAAAAGGAGGAATCTTGGAACAGGAACGACACGGCCAAACATGCATTCCAGCAAATCAAAGCAACTTTGGTGTCGACAAAGGTGCTTCGGTACTATGATTTGGACAAACCAGTCACTCTAAACGTGGACGCGTCAATGAGAGGTTTAGGAGTGGCTATTATCCAGGAGGATGGTGTAGTAGCTTACGCGTCCAGAGCGCTATCACCAACGGAACAAAAATATGCGCAAATTGAAAAGGAAATGTTAGCCTTGGTGTATGGGTGCGAAAAGTTCCACAAATTGCTATACGGAAGAGAAAATTTCACCGTCGAGTCGGACCATAAAGCCCCTTGAGGTTATCTTGAAGAAACAAATTCACAAGGCTCCTCTGAGAATTCAAAGAATGATGCTTAAGCTTCAACCATATGAGTTCACTCTCATACACAAAAGTAGGAAAGAAATGGGCCTGGCAGACTGAGCAGACTACCATTGGATGAAGTTGGCACAAAGACAATCCACATGGGATTACAGAGACGAAATGGCCGTCTACAACGGGGTTCTCTTTAGGGGAGAACGTGTGTGCATTCCAGCAGAATTGTGCACAGAGACACTTAAAGCAATTCACAATTCTCACCTTGGAGTAGTAAACTGCAAGAAACGTGCAAGGGAGTTAGTGTTCTGGCCTGGCATGAATAAGCAAATCTAGGACATTGTCAGCAAGTGCAGTGCTTGTCTCATGCATCGTAACAACCTCCAAAAGAACCAATGATCACTCAGCCGATTCCAGAGTTACCGTGGGGTAAGGTCGGCATGGACTTATGTGAGAATGAAGGAAACCATTATTTCATCATGGTGGATTACTATTCAAACTTCATCGAAGTCGCTCCGTTACAGCGAGACACGAGAACGAGTACCGTCTTGAAACACCTAAAACAAAACATTGCTCGTTATGGTATAATGGACACAATCATTAGCGATAACGGACCGCAGTTTACAAGCGCCGAGTTCAAAGACTTCACAGAGAAATATGGCATCTGCCATATTACGTCGTCCCCGTTACACTAACAGACAAATGGTCTTGCCGAGAAGGCTGTACAAACTGTGAAAATTCTTATCAAAAAGTGCGCGGAATCAGGGGATGACATTTATCTTTCCTTGTTAGAACTTCGCAATACACCTCGCGATAATGAAATAGGGTCACCTATGCAGCGTCTCGTGGGTCGTCGCGCAAAGACGCTGATACCAATTGCACTGACACTAAGAAAACCCAAAATTAAAGGTGCTGAAAATGTCACACCAAAACTACTTGACTACAGAGAAAGGCAAAAGTTTTATTATTATCAACACGCAAAGGCCAAATTGATATTAAACTAGGTGACGCCGTCTGGTTGGAAACCAGCGGAATACCTTCGGAAATCAGAACATCCACGTTCGCATATCGTGAAAGCAGCTGGCGAAACAGGACGCGAATACAGACGCAACACGGACATGCTAATGAACAGGCGAGAAAAACAACATACTATCAAAGCAAAGGATGGCATATAAATACCTTTTATGCCAGCAGAAAGCGCGGTCTGTCAATCAATTCATCTACGAGAAAGATCTAGTGGAGGAAACGCGGGTGAGAACAAAGTCAGACCAACCCAGTTGAATCAACAGAGAACTACTATATATCGAGAAAGCGCAGGGTTCTCCAGCAGATTATGTGAGAAAGAAAACGCGCTCCGGCAGAGAAGTTCACAGACCAACGCGATTCAACAAATATGTCTAAACCATCAACACATCAATGTTAGTTAGAAACATATGCACAAGTGTTAATGGGCATAATAACCCCTAAGTGCATATGATGACCTAATAGGTCATGTTAATTAAGAGTTTGACTATACTTGTTAATTATTCAAAGTAACATTCAAGGTTAATAGACTCAAGGGTTGTGATGAGTTTGATCACAAGACAATACGGACAGTCAGATATATATCGGTTTTGTTAATACACTATGATACTGAGACAATCAGCATTTACTCTTATTATTCTTAAAACGTGTATCATCATTTGCCAGGACTATATACATGTAATATTATTAATCAAAGTGTGTTTAAGAACATTATAAACTAGAACTGTAAGCCACAGGCTAACGAATACCCCCCCCCCCACCTGGCTGCTTGTCAGAACACCTATCATCAATCGTTGAAAATATGTACATACTACAGAAACATGAAGAGATTTATAAAACCCAATTTATGTAATAAAAATGACAAGATGTTCAGCAATAAAGAAATTTGTAATATTCAATCCAAGATCAATCACAAACATAAATAAAGCAACTTTTACCAAATATTGTCAAGTCCAAAAAGAGAGATAAGTCTGTTGTTAAAATTCAAAGAAGTGTTATGGCTGCTGCCAGACAATGTCATCCAATAAGTTCAAGCAGCTTTGTTTATTTTTGTGAAGAGTCAACTCCAAAGTTCTAAACAAATACGTACCTTTTCAGAAAAACCTTAAGTTCAAGGACCATAACTCTGGGAAAAATTATTCAACCAGACCGATATTCAAACTTAAGCTGCAACTCATCTAGATTTAGATTTATGTCAAATATCAAGTTAATATCTCCAAGCACTTCCAAAGAAACACCGGAAAATTGAAAATTTGATAAAAAAATTAAGTTCAAGGGCCATAACTCTGGCAAAAAATTATTCAACCAGACTGAGATTGGGAACTAGAGGTTTTTGTCACAAAAACGGATGTCTCCCCTCTAATAAAAACAATATGTAAAGGGAAATCACTAAAAATGTTATGGACTTGATGATTGATACTTCCCCTCATTATGCACTTTCCACACCACATTTTTCAAGAAGAAAATGATAACAGCTAATAACTTCAAAAAAATTGATACCAGAGTTATGGCCTTTGTGCATGACGCTTACTTTCATCATGCTCTTTCCGTAAATGAAATGTCATTCCAATAGCATCAGTCGAACAGGAGTTATTGATCGGACAAAAAATGTAACAAAGGGCAATAACTCCAAAAGTATTGAAGCCAGAGTTATGGCCTTTGTTCATGACACTTTCTCTCATCATGCTCTTTCCATGTATAAAGTTTCAATACAATGGCAAGAGCCATGTAGGAGTTATCGTCCGGACAAGAAAGCGCTAAACAAATGTACAAGGGGCAATAACTCAATTTATTGAAGCCAGAGTTATGGACCTTATGCATGACACTTTCTCTTATCATGATCAATCCATATATGAAGTTTCACTCCAATGGCATGTGCCATATAGGAGTAATCATCCTGACAAAAAATTGTGTTTTTTTACAAAGGGCAATAACTCCAGTATTAGTGAAGCCAGAGTTATGGACCTTGAGCATGACACTTCCTCTCATCATGATCTTTCCATATATGAAGTTTCAATCCAATAGCATGAGCCATATAGGAGTTATCGTCCGGACAAAAAAGTGTGCATTTTTTTACAAGGGGCAATAACTCCTATATTAGTGAAGCCAGAGTTATGGACTTTGTGCATGACACTTCCTCTCATTATGCTCTTTCCATATATGAAGTTTCAATCAACTGGCATCAGGCATATTGAAGTTATCGTCCGGACAAAAAAGTGTGATTTTTTTTACAGGGGGCAATAACTCCTATATTAGTGAAGCCAGAGTTATGGACCTTGTGCATGACACTTCCTCTCATTATGCTCTTTCCATATATGAAGTTTCAATCAACTGGCATCAGGCATATTGAAGTTATCGTCCGGACAAAAAGTGTGACGGACAGACAGACAGACAGACGGACAGACGGACAGACGGACGGACGGACAGACGGACAGACAGACAGACAGACAGACAACTCTCACGAAAACAATATGTCTCCCCCATATAAATATGGGGGGAGACATAATTAAGCTGTAAATCATCTATATTTAGCTTTATGCCAAAAATAAAGTTAAAATCTCCAACCACTTCCAAAAACGTCTGGAAAATTCAAAATTTGAAGAAAAAAATTGAAGTTCAAGGGCAATAACTCTGGAAATAATTATTCAACCAGACTGAGATTGGAACATAAGCTGTAACTTATCTAGATTTAGCTTTGTACTAAATATAGAGTTGATATCTCCAGTCACTTCCATTAAAAGTCCAGAAAACCGAAAAACATTGGTAGGGGACTAAAAGGGGGAGATAACTCCTGAAGTAATGGTTCGATCATAATGAAAATATGCGGTGCACAGGTTTATATGGTCATATGGCTATACATGAAGTTTCAACACAATTGATGCAAAACTGTAGAAGAAGAAGGCCGGACAAAATTGTGTCCACGGACGGACAAACGGACGGACAGACAGACAGACAGACGGACAACCTGATTCCAGTATACCCCCCCCAAAACTTCGTTGTGGGGGTATAAAAACCTGAATGTATTGAGTTACATCTGGTCATGTTATTGGTACTGGTCATTACAAAGACATTATACTAAGGACACATAGTGTTAAAATTGCAAAAGTTGACATCCAGAAACAATTTGCTTATAAATATGAGTTTCATTGTGTTTTACTTAGTAGGAACATTATTCAATAATTCTTCTACACAGTTCTAGTCATCATTAGCTATGTTAAGGCATATAAATTCATTAAGTAGTAATGGATGATTCTTTCTTAATTTTCTTAAAAAAAGGGGGATGCAATGTATTGATAGATCTATACACTATTAACCCCAGTTCTATGTTGATACTTTTGGTACTTTGATTGGCTACTCTCTAGTGTGGAGTTAAATATTGATTCTGAACAAATCCTCTTCCTGTTAGTATTAAATGGTGTTCCCGAATTCATTACAGTTATCATCTCTAAATAATACATTTGCCTAAAGAGGTACTATAACTTGCACAGATTTGCATCAGTTATAATTATACTGTATGATAATGTACCGTAAATGTATTTAAAACGATGCTTCAAACTTGCAATCATCACAGGTCACTCAAATATTCCTGAAATGTACCATAAATATTTCTATACTTACTGTGGATACATTGCTAAGAAATTAAATGCAAAAAAAGTATTGAAATTGTCACATTTACGGTTATTTTATCCTATATAGAGATTTTATTACATTTTTGCACTGATTTGACCTTTGACCTAGTTTCTGACCTTCAAAGAAGGTTTTGTCAGTGGCATGGGCCAGAACCACAAATGATTAGTATCTGGCAACACAATTATGGTATTCAAACATATCTACTAAACAAGAGGGCCAGAATGGCCCTGAAGCGCTTACCAGACAATCAGAGGAGAAGATTATATGTTTCTATAGTAAACTAGCCGACCCTGGGGCGTGGCTTATTTTGACCCTAGCCGCACAAATTATATAACTTTTGTAGAGAACCTGAACATGACACTATGTGCCAAATATGAAAGCTGAGAACCTCCCAGTTTCAGAGAAGATTTTCAAAGTTTTCACTATATGTTTCTATTGAAAACTGCCCACCCCTGGGGCGGGCCAATTTTGCCCCCAGGGGCATAATTTATATAGCTTTTGTAGAGAACCTGAACATGATGTTATGTGCCAAATATGAAAGCTGAGAACCTTCCAGTTTCAGAGAAGATTTTCAAAGCTTTCACTATTTGTTTCTATTGAAAACTGCCCACCCCTGGGGCGAGCCAATTTTGCCCCCAGGGGCATAATTTATATAGCTTTGTAGAGAACCTGAACATGATGCTATGTGCCAAATATGAAAGCTGAAACCTTCCAGTTTCAGAGAAGATTTTCAAAGCTATCACTATTTGTTTCTATTGAAAACTGCCCACCCCTGGGGCGGGCCAATTTTGACCCCAAGGGCATAATTTATATAGCTTTCGTAGAGAACCTGAACATGATGCTATGTGCCAAATATGAAAGCTGAGAACCTTCCAGTTCCAGAGAAGATTTTCAAAGCTTTCACTATTTGTTTCAATTGAAAACAGCCCACCCCTGGGGCAGGGCTAATTTTGACCCCGGGGCCATAATTTATGTAAAATTTGTAGAGGACCTGAACATAATGCTATGCGCCAAATATGAAAGCTAAGAACCTTCAAGTTTCAGAGGAGAAGGTTTACAAAGTTTTCACTATTTGTTTCTATTGAAAACTGCCCACCCCTGGAGCGGGGCCAATTTTGACCCCAGGGCCATAATTTATATAACTTTTGTAGAGGACCTGAACATGATGCACTGTGCCAAATATGAAAGCTGAGAGCCTCCCAGTTTCAGAGAAGATTTTCAAAGCTATCACTATTTGTTTCTACTGAAAACTGCCCACCCCTGGGGCGGGCCAATTTTGACCCCAAGGGCATAATTTATATAGCTTTTGTAGAGAACCTGAACATGATGCTATGTGCCAAATATGAAAGCTGAGAACCTTCCAGTTTCAGAGAAGATTTTCAAAGCTTTCACTATTTGTTTCTATTGAAAACTGGACACCCCTGGGGCGGGCCAATTTTGCCCCCAGGGGCATAATTTATATAGCTTTGTAGAGAACCTGAACATGATGCTATGTGCCAAATATGAAAGCTGAAACCTTCCAGTTTCAGAGAAGATTTTCAAAGCTATCACTATTTGTTTCTATTGAAAACTGCCCACCCCTGGGGCGGGCCAATTTTGACCCCAAGGGCATAATTTATATAGCTTTTGTAGAGAACCTGAACATGATGCTATGTGCCAAATATGAAAGCTGAGAACCTTCCAGTTTCAGAGAAGATTTTCAAAGCTTTCACTATTTGTTTCAATTGAAAACAGCCCACCCCTGGGGCAGGGCTAATTTTGACCCCGGGGCCATAATTTATGTAAAATTTGTAGAGAACCTGAACATAATGCTATGCACCAAATATGAAAGCTAAGAACATTCAAGTTTCAGAGGAGAAGGTTTACAAAGTTTTCACTATTTGTTTCTATTGAAAACTGCCCACCCCTGGAGCGGGGCCAATTTTGACCCCAGGGCCATAATTTATATAATTTTTGTAGAAGACCTGAAAATGATGCTCTGTGCCAAATATGAAAGCTGAGAGCCTTCCAGTTTCAGAGGAGAAGGTATTCAAAGATTTCACTATTTGTTTCTATTGAAAACTGCCCACCCCTGGGGCGTGGCCAATTTTGACCCCAGGGCCATAATTTATATAACTTTTGTAGAGGACCTGAACATGATGCACTGTGCCAAATATGAAAGCTGAGAGCCTTCCAGTTTCAGACAAAAAGATTTTCAAAGCTTTCACTATTTGTTTCTATTGAAAACTGCCCACCTCTGGAGCAGGGCCACTTTTGACCCCAGGGCCATAATTTATATAACTTTTGTAGAAGACCTGAACATGATGCTCTGTGCCAAATATGAAAGCTGAGAGCCTTCAAGTTTCAGAGGAGAGGGTATTCAAAGATTTCACTATTTGTTTCTATTGAAAACTGCCCACCCCTGGGGCGTGGCCAATTTTGACCCCAGGGCCATAATTTATATAACTTTTGTAGAGGACCTGAACATGATGCTCTGTGCCAAATATGAAAGCTGAGAGCCTCCCAGTTTCAGAGAAGAAGATTTTCAAAGATTTCACTATTTGTTTGTATTGAAAATGGCCCACCCCTGGGGCGGGGCAATTTTGATCCCAGGGGCATAATTTATGAAATTTTGTAGAGGACCTGAACATGATGCTATGTTCAAAATTTGAAAGCTGAGAACCTTCCAGTTTCAGAGGAGAAGATTTTCTATATGTTTCTATTGAAAACTGGACACCCCTGGGGCGGGCCAATTTTGACCCCAGGGGCATAATTTTTATAACTTTTGTAGAGGACCTGAACACGATGCTCTGTGCTTAATATGAAAGCTGAGAGACTTCCAGTTTCAGAGAAGAAGGTTTTCAAAGATTTCACTATTTGTTTCTATTGGAAACTGCCCACCCCTGGAGCGGGCCAATTTTGACACCAGGGCCATAATTTATATAACTTTTGTAAAGGACCTGAAGCTGATGTTATGTGCCAAAGATGAAAGCTGAGAACCCTGCAGATTTAGAGGAGAAGATTTTTAAAGGTTCAAATTGTTAACGACTGACGACGCACAACTGACGACGAACGACGGACACCCACGGACGACGGACATCAGGCAATCACAAAAGCTCACCCTGAGCACTTTGTGCTCTGGTGATCTAAAAATGCCATGGACCTCGAAAAATAAGCAACTTTTTACACCTCGGATTCTCAACTAAAAGTCAATTGCATAAATGACGACATATTTTCCTACATACATGAAGAAATCTAAAATGCATTTAGCAAATACAGTTGAACTTCGATATCTCAAACTTCAAGGGACCATACAAATTACTTCGAGATAAAAGAGTCATCCGATTTCTAATCTGAACAATTTCACAGCCTAATGAAGGTATAAAGTAACGTAGGAGCTTTCAGCATTACTTAAGACTTGCATTAAGCTGTCACATGTGTTTCTAGTCTAATAACTAGATATGCATAGTGATAGGTTTTAGAAAAGTTATTCCGAAGTTCAACTTATCTGAGTTTGAGATATCAAAATTTAACTGTATTAGCTCTTGCACAAGATCCGTAGTCAAATATGATTTCACACCATTAGTCCATTACATATCCTTTGGAGATAATACAACAACACCTCACTATTCCCAACCTTTAGTAAAGAAGAATTGAGAACTTTATGGGAAGGTGGCTGCTTAATGCAGGGTGAAAGTCATGCAGAAAGCTCCCAGAGGAGCTTTCTGCATGACTTCAACCCTGCATCAAGCTGCCACCTGCCTAAAAGATCAATAAAACAATTTAATAATCGACGCTTTGGGTTAGCAACATTTAATTTTATCTACTGTATCACTGAAATTGAAAATTTGAGTGAATTCCAGATTAACTCTTGCTAGCAACAAGTTTGTGATGACCTATAAACACAGTTTAGCTCCAGATGAGTTGTAGAGTAACTCAGCAACTCAACAGTCAGACTATCAAAGACAATGTCCTTTATAACGGGATCAGCTTCATAACCCTTTGACATATTGCAGAGATATGGTCCATCATTGTCTAAGAGTTGTATACAATCAGGAGGAATATTTCCAATTGTTAAGATAATATTTAACCCTTTCCCTGTTTAATATTCATGTAAGGAATGACATCATGAATATTTATTAACTGTGTGTTTTATGATGGAGTATGTACAAAGGATGTTTTGACTCGGACAGAAAATGTAGAATCAGATCTTTATTGTACAATAAGCAAACACAGCAGACCCTGATCAGACGGGTCCTGTAGGAGCCGTCTGATCTGAGTCTAATCTGTTTGCAAATGCGTGAAAAAGGGTTTATATGAATGAATGAGTTAATGACAAACAGTGCAGACCCAGATCAGAGGACTCTTCTAGACACCCTCTGATCTTGGTGTACAGAGATTACAACACTTTTGTAGGTATACATGTTTCCAATATTCAAAAGGTTTAAATGGCTAAATTATTTCGAGCCAATCACAGGTATAAGAGCTCCAGGTATTGGAATAAATCACAGATGCATCATGCTCTATATGAATATATTCCCTTTCAAAAGCAGAATGGCAGCTTTTTTTTACGTGACTTTCTATCCATTTGTTCATGATTTTCATTTGGTATCAGGATATGTCAATGGTACTTTTTGTTTTAAAAGATCGCTTCACTCTCTCACTGGCCTTCACTAGAAACTGGTTCCCATAGATAGTGAATAACAAGCCATCCAGTTCAAACACGAAAATACAATTAGTCTTTGGGATGCCTGCAAACAAAAATATTTATCGATTAGTAATCTAATAAACGACTTTATAATAAATCACTTTATATGTATAATAAATAATTTTACAGTGAATAACATATTTGATGCCATACCAAGTTTTACCACTGTCAATGTTTTAAACCTATATCTGATAGAGACATTTTTTCACACATTTGCAAACAGAGAAGATCCAGATTAGACAACTCTCACTTATTAACTTATATAGACCTGAGTCTATAGTTTATGTTGTGGTCAAATAATTCATTGTTCCTAATATCATAATAATTAAAAATCCAGCTAAATGAAATGCATGATGTCCTTAATTCTTAAGAATATTGATATGGTAAAGGGTTAACCATAAATATGCTGTCAGACCATTTATATCAACTTCCCGCAAATTGGCAGACTTCTGATTACGATCTATTTCACAATGTACATACTGGTAGGGAGGAGATATAAGTTGATCTTTCAGCCAGTTTGGACACAGACTCAAATCTATTATTTTGATCCAACCAATATGAATACTTTCCTATAAATGGTGTGACTGGTAAGATAAGGGCAAAGCTTATTTAAATGAAACTGAGTGAAACACATATATGCAGTTTTCGGTTTTGAGTTGCAATCATAGGATGGAAAGCTTAGCCAAATACAACAATGATGCAGCACGTGTAGATCTTAATCAACACGTTCAACAGGAGCAGTACTTAAGGAGCCCTCTGATCAGGATCCATGCTTATAAAGCTTTTAGTTGAGTCTGAGTTTCGTTCTCAAGCTTTTGATTGGTCAGATTTGAGTTCTCAAGCTTTTGATTGGTCAGATTTGAGCCAAAGGCTCAAATCTGACCAATCAAAAACTTGAGAATGAACTCAGACTCAACTAAAAGTTTTATAAGCATGGACTCAGGGTTCACTTTGCTTGTTTATGGAATCAAATAAGTCTAATTCTGTAGTTTCTGCCACAGCCATATAATCCTGTGTGCAGAGATCACGATAAGATGAGTAAATTTACACATTTTCAAGATTAACTCCTTTATTTCTCCACTAAACCCTATACTGTGACCACTCTGTGATTATTCTAAAGAGTGGTCACAGTATGGGGTTTGGTGGAGAAATGATGATTTTAGTATTTGGGTACACACTTTTAGCTGTAACTCTGCTGTGTGCATATTATATGATTATGACAATTTAGCTAATAAATATTCATGGTGTCATTATTGCATACATGAACATTCAGTGGGTAAAGTGGGATCAACCTGTAGACATAAAAGCTTGCCAAACGTTCTGCTATCATGCTTACATTTAACTTTGTCCTCCTTGGTGATGATTTTAAATGTGTTGCGAGTTTCCATGAGAACAATGCCGGCCAGGCCCAGGAGTGATGGACACTTGGTCTTCTTGACAACTATCATACAGCCATGATAATCTGCCTTTAATAATCGCTCATAAACCTGACGATTCTTATTAGCACTTCCTGACTTCAATCTATATAAAATACAATGACATCATTATTACCCTGAGTATTCTGACAGACCAACTTCAGCAAATAGTGCTGACCCACATCAATCTGTCAATCAATCAATCAATGTGATTAGGCTTCACTATTTGCTATTATATTAGTCTAATTTAACTCTTTACTTTATGAATATTAATCTGAGAAATAATGATATCATGAATATTAATTAGATTATTGCTTTATAATGGCAAAAGGACACAGGAATTTTTTACCATGGCAGAAACTGTAGATTTATATCTACATTATTTCATAAGCAAACAGAACAGACCCTGATCAGACGGCTCCTACACAAGCATTTGATCTGGGTCTACTATTTTTGCATAAATGCAGTAAAGGGTTATAATAATCAAAAAGGTAATAACATGATCGTACAATTCCGTGGAGAGGAGAGATTGGGTATCTGAATATTTAGGGTAATAAGGGTAAAGTTAGATACAGATTAACTAAACATGTGAATTATTGGATCCAAATTAGCAGCAGAGTAATTAGGTATATCAAGTTATAAAATGTTTGAAAAGCAATGGAAAAACAACATGCACATAATTGGAGCACTGAAACCAGCAACAACTGAATCTGTGAGTACGAAACAGAGAAAAATGAAACTTCAAATTCTCTATTTTATAATTCAGCACAAGTGTTGTACCCTATTAATCCTAGATGCTCAAATACCCAATCTCCTCTCTCTATCAGTTTGTAAAATTGAGTATTAATTCAGTTCGGTAACATAACTTTACATTAGCCCTTTCACCGCCGCAGTCGCATAAATGCACCATGACAAATAGTGCAGTCCCAGGTCAGATGCCGCCTTTTCAAGGCGGCGTCTGATCAGGGACTTCACTATTTGTCTCAATCTCTATTTCTATATATGTGCTTTATTCCTTTGAAATTTGCATTTATTTATCTCATTTCCTTATTTTACTGACTGATTTAACAAACTTGGATCACAGACGACAATTAGAAATTTGGCGCCGAAAGCGTTAGACTGACATAGATGCAAATAGTGCATACTGTGCACACTCCTGCAGGAGCAGTTTGATCTGGATCTGCACTAATTGGCAAAGGTTGTCTGTCTGAATACTTAGGGTTATTGAGGTAACTACAATGTGTGGGATGATCTATTGATGACCTTTTAAAACAGATTGGATCGGTTTTATAAGACACCAAGAAGGTGGCACCTTAAGTTATCAGGAGTTAAACTGCTTCAAGTGCTTGACACTCAGAATATAAGAGGACACTTATCATACAGCCATGGTAGAATGTTTATAAATGTTAACCCTTTACTCCATGAATATTCATGTAAGAAATAATGATATAATGAATATCAATTAGATTTTTAATTATTAGCACAGGAAATGTTTGCTATAACAGAAACTGTGTTATAATATTTCATAAACAAACAGAGCAGACCCTGATCAGATGGCTCATATAGGAGCCATTTGATCTGGGTCTACTCTTCTACTCTGTTTGCAAAGGCTTTAAAAGGCGTAGTTATACAATAAAGAGTTAACAAATGGTTTCAACTGACAGACAACTGGAATGATCAATCTATGCCTACAGTACAAATACTTGTAAGTGCATGTACTATATAAAATTTAGAATAGCAGACCCTGATCAGACAGCTCAGATCTGGGTCTATTCTGTTGGCAATTGTGTAGAAAAGCTTATTTATAGGGTCAAGAGTTGAACCTTTTACTGATAGAGATTTAAACAATTTGATACTGTGATAATCCTTCTTCCAAACCAAAAAGAAGTAAAATTCAAAGATGAAAATTGAAGTTAAAACAACTTGTGACAGCTAATTTAGCAGACATCGATATATAGCAGTGAAAATGTTGATAAACATGTGACCTTGGTGAAATACATATTGGATTTTGATACAATCCAAAGCAAATTAGCACTGATGTCTCCCCAGCGTGTGGACAAAATTTTCCAAAGTCCCATAACTCTGCAGAAAATCATAGAACAGGAAAAAGAATAAATTAAGCACAACTAGGCATGGTGCTGATCAATCCTATGAAGTTTCATGAAAATCCATCTAAGGAGTTTGGAGAAACCCCACAGATAAAATTTCTCTGTAAAAATTTCAAAGTCCCATATCTCTACGGAAAATCATCAATAATGGAATAAGACATGCACATCTAGGCATGGTGCTGAAAAATCCTATTAAGTTTCATGGAAATTCAATCAAATGTTTTTGAAAAACTGCTCAGACAAAGTCCCATAACTCTGCAGAAAATCATCCAACCGGAACAGGATTAAGATATGCACAACTAGGGATGATGCTTATTAATCCAATGAAATTTAATGAATGTCCAATTAAAGCTTTTGGAGAAACCCTGCAGATAAAAATTGCATGTAAAAATTTCAAAGTCCCATAACTTTGTAAAACAAATCGGGGCCAACAACTCCAATATTATTGAAGCCAGAGTTATGAAACTTGTGCGTAATACTTCCTTCCATCATGCTCTTTCCATAAATAAAATGTCATCCCAATAGCATCAGTAGAACAGGAGTTATTGATCGGACAAAAAAATATAACAAAAGCAAAGAACTCAAAAAGTATTGAAGTCAGAGTTATGTCCCTTATACATGACACTGTCTCTCATCATGCTCTTTCCGTGTATGGAGTTTAAATCAAATGGCATGAGCCACCTAGGAGTAATCGTCCAGACAAGAACATATGAATAATTTACCTTGAATTATGAACATGACCTTGAATTGTGACCTTGTCCTTTGACCCACGTGCCTGAATCCTGCTGTCTGCACATTGGCTTGTTAAGGAGAACGTTTGTGCAACAGCATTTAGAATCCTTCCAAGGATTATACAGATGTGGAGCAGACATGGAAATTAAGGCAAAAAGCATTTGACCTTAAATTGTGACCTTGACCTTTGAAGAATGTGCCTGAATCCTGTTGTCTGCACATCGGCTTGTTATGGAGAACATTTGTGCCACATCATTTTGAAATCATTCCAAGATATGGAGCGGACACGAAGGATGTGGCTAAAAACACTTGACCTTGAATTGTGATCTTGACCTTTGACCCATGTACCTGAATCTGCACATCGTCTTGTTGGGTTGAACATTTGTGCCAAAGCATTCTGAAATCCTTCCATATTTGTGAGACATATGGAGCGGACACGAGTGTGACAGACAGACAGATCGATGGACAGACGGACAACTAGACCAAAAACAATATGTCTCCCCATAATAAATGGGGGAGACATAATGATTCTCATAGGATCATCAATTGTGTGATATGATTTCAGTTTCTAAAATCTCATCCAATACATTGTATACAATTAGAAATGCCATGGCAGAAACTGTAGAATCATGTCTATAATTGTTTTTTAGACAAACAGAGCAGACCATGATCAGACAACTCCTACAGGAGCCATCTAATCTGGGTCTACTCTGTTTGCAAAGGCATCCAACTGCATCTCAATCAAATAAAATGTAAATGCATGACTAAAGCGGTGCAGGAGCTTTCTCCATTACTGTCATTTTACATAAAGCAGCCACCTGCTTTTAAAATAAACCTATTCATGTTAATAATTCAACCATTTTCTTCATACAAACACTTTTTCACACCTTGGCAAACAGAGCAGACTTAGATCAAATGGCTCTTGTAGGAGCTGTCTAATCAGAATCTGGGTCCATGCTTATAAAGCTTTTTAGTTGAGTCTGAGTTTCGTTCTCAAGCTTTTGATTGGTCAGATTTGAGTTCTCAAGCTTTTGATTGGTCAGATTTGAGCCAAAGGCTCAAATTTGACCAATCAAAAACTTGAGAACGAACTCGGACTCAACTAAAAGTTTTATAAGCATGGACCCTGCTCTCTTTGAAATTATAATAGATCCTACTCTACTGTACCAAACAATTCTGTACTCATTTACCATAATAAAAATCAGTTAATAAATATTCATGATGTATTTATTTCTTACATGAATATGCAACAGGGAGAGAAGTGTTGGCCATAGAGAGGATCTACGGTACACTTGGGCTAAAGCATTATGAAATAGGATACAATCTTCCTGCAAAGATGATCTCCCTTGATGACAATTACTTGACAGAAGAATGCATTATTTTCAAACTGCCAGGTGAACTTTTAGAAGTTTAAGTACAATATACTGCTAGCGCCGCGCTAGATCAATGGTATGTACTCAGCTACATGTAGATCCAATCTACAACAATGCATTACCTGGCTAGGTCTATAGTGTCCCTCATGTAGTCCTGCCACAGTCTATGTAGAGGAATGTAATCCTCAAATCTACAAAACAAGAGATCTGTATATCACTTTTTGATTGAATAATACAGCATTCCTTTACTCCATAAATACACCTGTCTATGCCTTTGTAAACAGAGTAGACCTAGATCAGACGGCTCCCATAGGAGCCGTCAAACCTCGGTCTGCTCTGTTTGCTTATGATATAGAATTATAGATATGATTCGACAATTTCTACCATGCCATGGCCAAATATCTCTGTGTCCATGTGCTGTTATAACAATTAATCTAATTAATATAGGCAGTGCTTCTTATATGAATATTCATGAAGTAATGAGTAATGGATTAACCCTTTCCCTCATATAAATGTGTTTTCACGCATTTGCAAACAGAGTAGACCCAGATCAGACAGCTCCTAGAGGAGCTGTCTGATCAGGGTCTACTCTGTTTGCTAGTGGAATTTGAAAGATCTGTTTCTTTTCTTTCTAAAATGGCTACAATGTTCCACCTTCCATATTTCATTATAACTATTTTATCCATGAATATTCAGCAGGTATTGAAATTTGTAATAAACATAGAACAGGGAAAGGGTTAAGGAAAATGTTCACTGCATTTGTAAAACCACAACTGTCCTAAATACACCCAATCACTCCTCTTTGTTTGTATGGGTCATTCTGATCTGGGTCTACTCTGTTTGCAAAGATGTTAAAATGTGTTTGAATGAGGTAAAAGGTTAAGCTGAAAAATGAATCTGGCACCATTTAAATGATAACATCAGAATAAAACAGCTTGTCCTGATGAGAAGTTGTTCGGCATCTCAGCTGGATCCAAACTGCTTGCAATTTGTGAGCCAAGTCATGGATATTGGGTGAAGGATTAATAATTTCCCTGTTCTTTGTTCATTTCAAATTTAAATATCTACTGAGTATTCATGGACAAAATAGTTATAATGAAATATAGAAGATGGAACATTGTAGTCATTTTAGAAAGTAAAGACACAGATCTATTAAATTCAATTAGCAAACAGAGCAGACCCTTTTTATCTTCTGCTTTTAACGTCATTATTTCTTATATAAATATTAATATAATGAAGGGTTAACTCCTTTTTACGCCTTTGCAAACAGAGTAGACCCAGATCAGACAGCTCCTATAGGAGCCCTCTGATCAGGGTCTGCTCTGTCTGCTTAAGAAATTATAATAGACATGACTCGATCTGCAGTTTCTCCGAATACCAAATAATCATATGTATATACGCCATTATAAAAATTCAGCTAATAAATATTCATCATGTCATTATTTCTCACATAAATATTCATGGAGTGAATGGTTAAGTAAAATATGAGCTTCTTCACTGGCACCAGATCGAAAAAGACTACAGTTTATATAATTTTATTATTATACAAGTTGTGTATTAATGTACTAGGTGCTATAAATAAACTATAGTATTTTTCTATCATAATCTAGTGCCAATGTGCCAGTGAGCTTCATGCACGAGTGATTTGGTTCTGTTTTGATCTTGTAATTGGTAATCAATCAAAATAAGAAAATTCTAATGATTAAATCAGGATACCGATCAAACACTCAAACTTGGATTGTGAAATGAAGGAAAAGAATAAGACAAAAGAACAGTTCATTTGGCAAATCTAGCTAATACATGTACTATATATACTGACCTCTAACCTGATGAATATTCATGCAAAAAATAATAACATCATGAATATTTATTAGTTCATTTTTTGAAATCACATATGAACAGGATATGTTTTAGAAAATGCAGAATCAGACCTAAGTCTTAATAATTCCGTATGAAAATGGAACAGCTAGAACATGATCAGATGCTCCTGCGGGAGTCATCTGATCTAGGTCTACTTTCTTTGCAAAGGAATGAAAAAGCATCACTATCAGGTAAATAGTTACATGTAACCCTTTCCCTGTTCAATAATCATGTAAGAAATAATGACATCATGAATATTAATTAGATTATTTCCTAATACAGCTTACAAACACAGAAAATTTCGGCTGAGACAGAAACTGTAGAATAAGGTCTAGATTATACCATAAACAAGCACAGCAGACCCTGATCAGAGAGTGCCTATATGATCTGGGTCTACTCTGTTTGCAAATGCTTGAAAAGTCATTTATATGGAGGAAAGAGTTAAGATATGTCAGAGTGAGATGTATCAACTATCAGTAATGAAATGAAAACATATTTTATCTATGAAAGAAAGAAAATTTATTGCAAAATTACAATACTTAAACTTGGGTATTTCAATTCTTACCTGTGCCCATCTTTTTTAATGTCAAAAACCTTAAGCTGTCTTTTATCTTTGCAGGAAATTAAGTTTCTGATACGTTTGTTGCTGGGGCGTTTCCATTTTTCTTTCACCGAGTCTAAAAGCTGTGCTTTATGCTTCAAGTTATTAATCTCTTCAGCTTGTCTCTTTAGAGGTACTGTCTCAGTTATCAAGTCTTCAACATCTTGCTTGGATTTCTGTCAGGAAAAGAACAAGAAGGTCAATATGGCTTGTCAACCTTCCCCTGAGTCAATAAGCCATCACTACTGTGTACAAAATAACATGTGTCCATTACCTTAAAACCTAGCCTTACACTGAGCAGTCAATGGCTTGAACCATTCTGGTAAATGATCACATCATGAACATGTTTCATATGGCTTCGTAACACCCCTGGTCACTGTTATTAAGGACAATTAGCAATGGTAGGCTTGAAAATATTTCATAGAAAACCAATTGCAGAAGGTGAGAGGCCGATAGGTCGGGTATTACTGCTTTTTATAATTGCCAAATTTTGATTACAAATACGAAATGACATTGTCCGACTCCGAGTATTATTGCAAACGTGCAATAATACTCAGACCAGGGTTATAGCAGCAAAATTTGAAGATCCTGATCGGTGGGCTCCTTGAAGAATTAAGACAAATTTTGCACACCTTTTTGGCAGTAATTATAATAACCCATTAAATTTAGCGGACAAGACCAAAGTAATAAAGGTGATTAAAGTATGTTGCATGAGATTAATGAATAAAACTGGTGACAGTTAGTAATCAGGCTAATTAGATCAAACCGAGAAGTCAAACAAATAGGTGTAAAAATGAGCGGCATCAATATTTTTGAAGTATAATTAATTGCTTATATCTGTTTCATTGATTGTCGGGGTGCATTTATACCGGAGCTTGATCCGATGTTGATAAGAACACTGATTAAAGTTCAGTATATATGAATCATAGTTTTCTCTCAGATTATGACATGAATATCTAATACATGCAATACCAGGTATGTAACCAAACTGGATATCAATGCTGATGCGCGGCCACGTAACAAATTGGTTTATCTATACTTTTCTACTACCAGTAATACTCTCCCTGTTATTTGAAAGCAATGTTCACTCTCTCCTTAATGCTCTTTATATGTGTTTATCAACCGCCTAGTGTAAGGCAACAAACATGTATCATGTTATGCCGAATAAAATGATTTTGACTTGATTTTGACTTGTAAATAAGAACAATTAATGTGAGTGGATGAATGTTATTTTGTGAGGCCGAGTTAGTAGGAATTTCACCAGGATCCAAACCGTATGCAAAGATATCACCATAGCTGGGTTACTTTTTTGGCATTGTAATTGTATCGTGTATCTATAAAGTGCTTCTTTTTCTGATTATTGTTATTTATTAATGTTGCTAATTTAAATCCTGATAAGAATAAAGAGATGAAACAATTATTTTTTTAATTTCTTTAATTCACAGTTACTGATAAGAGTGTGTATCCAAATTTATCCACCAAACCCTATGTTGTGACCATTTATTAGAAAAATAAAATAGGGTTTGGTGGAGATACATAAAATTATGTATGAAACTGATCATGGTATGCATCTTTATCTGTTACTCTAAGATTTCCATGTTAATTGGTATCAGTAGTATAGGATATCTTCTTCTTCTTCTTCCAGTTTCCTGGCCACCCTCGAATTATCGAGTATTTTGCCAGGTTGAGGTCTGCCCTTGTAAACCCCCCACCCATCCCTAATCCCATTTTGGAAAAGTAAGTCAGATTTGCTCAGTCAGAAGATATTTAAATATCTCTAGTGATGGGGCATTTGCTGTGGTAGAGCGTTCCAATCTTTGTAGTTTTTACAAAAAAGACCATTTCCTAGAATATGTAGTGGATGTTTGCAATGTGTATCTCTATGAAACAAAATATTAAAGTAATTCAAAATAAAGAATACACCCAAAAAATTTAATCATGAAATAAAATTTGCGGGCCGACTTTACCCAGGCCGAGTTGACCCGGCCGACTTGACTCAGGGGCCGAGTTGACCCGAGGCCGAGTTTGCAATGATAACGTGTATATATCTTTTTTAGCCAATGGTGTTAGATACCATATATATCTTGAACTGTAAGGAAATTAATACAGTTTGTGTTTTATACCTTTGTTATTGGCTCCGAAGCAACTTCAACTGACTTATTTACTTGTTTGTAAATAGAGTCCATGCCAAATGAATATCTAGTAGATTGACCTCCCTTGAACATAAGGATCAGTCACTGGCTTCAATTAATTTATGCACAATTTTGAAATGTAATTATCCATAACATTATCAGTTCATAACTTATACGTTCCAAATTTAAATTATACACTTAAAGTATGTTCACATTTATTTCTGACAAACATTTGCTCATATAAGTCCTTTTTTTACTAAATATAATTATTTCTCCTGCAAAATGGCGCTGTCCATGGCAAAGCACACAGGTTAATGTTATTTATTGTTGTGTTTAAGTTTAAACATGTTCTTACATTTACTCTTTGCAAGCAGGTAGATAACAAACATACTGGTTTAAAATGTAGCATTATTTATTATGCATGACAGCAATAAGAATTAAAGTACGCGACCGTTTTATAACAGCTGCGATATTTTAAAGCGAGACGCCCCACTGTACATTCGTACTCAATGAAAATGCTGACCTTTTTGCTGTAATACCAAGAATGCCTTAAGATGAACCGTAACATCTAATCAAATATAAACTCTGAACTGTAGAAGTTCAATCCACATTTTCGTGAGTAACTTTAGAAATAAAAAAAAAATGCCATACACTAATACTCAATTTTTCTATTTAAATGATTCAATCAGAGACATATACATACATGTATATGTCTCTGATCCAATCAATAAATTCTAGTCAAAAAGAAAAACTGACAAGCATCATATGTGATGTCTGGATACTCAATTCTTTGAAAATTGGTCATTTGTTTCAACAATTTGGGAAGAAACTCACTGATCCATTAGGCAGCAATCGTGCCATGTACACTTGCATCCAGTTTGCAGGTATGATTTGTGAGTGCCCGAGTACAATAGAGGCTCTATTGTACTCTGGCACTCGGAATCACATCCTGCATTAGAGGTCCAAAATTTCATTAAAAATATTTGAAGCTATTAAGTAGTATTAGATTTTAAGCATGTTTTAATTAATCTTTACAAAACTCTGTGGAAGAAATATAGATTTGGATTATTTTACAACCAGAGGATGGTTATTTTCTAAAGTTTGAATGATTCAAAATTTAACTCTTAACACATTGTCATATATGAAGATCTGTTTTAGTAGCAAAATACTTTCCCTGCTGTGAAATCTGCCTTTGGCTATTATTCTTTACCTACTACCGGAAAAATAAGTCCGCAAGTACCGCATGGCACACCCGCAGCCATGCCTATGTATTAACTTGCTCCAACCTCGCCATGTTGCTTCATTGGTTATTTTCCGGTCGGCCTTATTGTCATATATTTATCCCCTCCCAGGTTTATCACCTACAATTACCTATTGCCTATTGAGACCTTTTCAACTTTGTTGATTAAGTTCTTCTCCTCGCCGGAACTACAGGGCAGTATTTCTCTGTGTCTGTTTTGTTGTATAGTACATAATTATCTTCATTTTCAGCCTGTAATATGCCCAAAGGTCAGCACAAAGCTACCTGAGGACATTTTACTGCAGAATTGGACACCCACTCCAAGTGTCTTACATGCTGCGGGTGCATTCACCTTTCCAAGTGCCCCATTTCTTTTTGCTGGAGCGAAAAGACTTGGGAGCTTGTGGCGTGGCGCCTCAAGTACAAGGAGATGCATCATTCACTTACACCCTCTAGGTCTTCGGAGCCTCTGGAGGCCTACTCCTAAGAGTTTGGACGGTTCCAAGACTTTTAGCTTTTCGGCCTTGGTAGCTGTCACCCAGACAGCCCCTACCAATCCGCCATTTGAAACTTCAGTTTCTAGAGCTTCCACCAGTCGCCCTACTGGCCGGCAAGCCTGTACGGTTCAGACCGGTGCCGGTGTCTTGATCACTGGTGAAATTAGCTCTTCGGGGCTTCTTTCGATACCTCCGGCTGTTAACTTCACTCTAGATGATGTTTCAACATCTTCTGCCGGTAGTTTTGCTAACCGGACCAGCTGGTCCGGTGTCACCGGCCAGCTGACCATTGAGACTGGCAGAGCCACAGTGGTACTGGCCAGCGGGCAGTTAGCTCCGGCCGGCAGACAGATGGCAAACAGTCTTTAGTGACTGTTCAGCCTCCTTTTACCGGCCTTTCGACTGTAATGCTATCTTTGCATTAGGTCTTCAGCCTACTTTGACCGGCAAAGTGCCAGTTTTCTCTGACAAATCGTTAGCTCTTGCCATCTGGCACCCCGGCCGCTCTATACATGATATTTCTGAGAGGAATTCTCCTCCACAGAGTAATTATGTCTCCCCCATTTATGGGGAGATATATTGTTTTTGCCAGAGTTGTCTGTCTGTCCGTCCGTCCGTCCCGTCCGTCCATCCGCACTCACCAAAGGGTAGTTGTGTGACTTTTTCTAACTAGTCCCACAAGTAAAATCATTAACCTGGCCATCTCTTGTGACATTAACCTGGCCATTTCTTGTGACATTAACCTGGCCAGTTGTGGGACATAGGGTTAGGGTTAGGGTTAGCTTCCAGATCATTCTTTTCCAAAGTTAGAGCCAAAAATAGTTTTTCTTGTGGGACTAGTCACACAAGAAAAGATCAAAGGAAAAAGTCACACAACTACCCATCCGTTAGCATGTCCGTCTGTCTGTCCGTCACAAACTTGTGTCGCGCGTATCTCTGAAACCAGTAGTGCTAGAGTCTCCAAACTTCACAGGAATGTTCACCAGCATGAGTTGTTGTGCACCTAGGGTTTTTGAATTGTCTCCCCCTGATAACTTTGGAGTTATTGCCCCTGATGACTTAAAATTAGACAAACTTTGTGTCGCGCGTATCTCTGAAACCGCTAGTACTAGAATCACCAAACTTCACAGGAATGTTGACCAGCATGAGTTGTTGTGCACCTAGGGTTTTTGAATTGTCTCCCCCTGATAATTGTTGAGTTATTGCCCCTGATATGAACACTTAAATTTATAAAAACTTTGTGTCACGCGTATCTCTGAAACCAGTAGGGCTAGAGTCACCAAACTTCACAGGATTGTTCACTAGCATGAGTTGTTTTGCATTTGGGTTTTTTGAATTGTCTCCCCCTGTTAACTTTGGAGTTACTGCCCCTGATGACTTAAAATTAGACAAACTTTACTTAGTGTCGTGCATATCTCTGAAACCACTAGGGCTAGAGTAACCAAACTTCACAGGAATGTTGACCAGCATGAGTTGCTGTGCACCTGGGATTTTTTAATTGTCTCCCCCTGATAACTCTGGAGTTATTTCCCCTGATATGATTACTTAGGAGTGGAGAAACTTTGTGTCATGCATATCTTTAAAACCACTAGCTGATTTCTAGTTTTCCTCTTCGTAGAGAAGAAACTAGCAGTTAGCACTGTCAATGGGTATAGAGCTATGCTCTCTCATACCCTTAGTTGCAGAGGGATTAAGGACATTGGTTCTCACCCTGTCCTTTCTGCCTTGTCCGTTGAGGAAGGCTTTCTTCGCTGGAATGCTGATGGTTTGGTTTCTTTACTTTGTCAACCGGAGTTTCTAACCAAAACTCAGCTTCCTTCCGTGGCTTCGGATCCCTTTGTTATTCCCAGTCTCTCCAGAGATCTGGACCGTTCGCATCCTGACCGCACCCTTTGTCCAGTTAGAGCTCTCAAGTTCTATCTGAAAAGGATCCAAAAGCTGAGGGGAAATAGAAAGAGGTTTTTCATCCCCATTAAGGGTCAGAACGAGATTTCAGCAGCTTTTAGCTATTTCTCGCTGGATCCCTTCTGCCATTAAATTGGCATATTCTGATCTATCTGATCTGGATCTTGGCTTTCTCAAGATCAGGCCACATGAGCTCAGAGCCCTCTCTACATCCTGGGCATTCTTTAATCATGCACCTTTGGATGAGATTCTTCAAGCGGCTTCTTGGAAAAATAGTTCCACTTTTTCTTCTTTCTATCTCCACTCTTTTGCGACTCTGCAGAGTAACCTTCATTCTCTCGGTCTGCTTGTGGCCTCTCAATGGGTAGTCTGACTCCTGGGCTTTCGGCGTACGTTCATTAATGTCTGCTGGATGGGACCATTTACATGTAATACTGTATACGCTATTTATACTCAGAAAACTTTTGAATCTTCAAGACTTGCTTCTGAGAGCTTCCCTGTCGTCTTTTGGTGAGTATTCCTTCCCACCTTTGCGATAAAGTTAGCAGGTTTCACAGCTGGGAACGTATTTTGCTACTAAAATGTGATTTTTAAAGTGAAATCTGTTTTATTTAGAAATACTTACCTGCTGTGAAAGGGATGTCCCTCCTCCCACCCCGCAGGTTATGTTGTATTTAGGAAGCATAACCAATGTAGCAACGTGGCGATGTTGGAGCAAGTTAATACATAGGCATGGCTGCGGGCATGCCATGCGGTACTTGCAGACTTTTTTTCCGGTAGTAGGTAAATAATAATAGCCAAAGGCAGATTTCACAGCAGGTAAGTATTTCTAACTAAAACAGATTTTACTTTACAAATCGCATATTTAAAGTGTTTAGCTACATTACACAAATGTAGTAAAATTATTTTTAGCTCGTCTGTTTCGAAGAATTCACGATTATTGTCGTAACTCAGGCATCCGCATCATCGTTGTCGTCATCTTCCGAAATCTTAACATTGACCATAACTTCTTCAATTTTTCATTTACAACCTTCATTTTTTATATGCATGTTCATCTTGACAAGGCCTATCCACACATACCAAAATGATAACAGACGAGCATTCGCACCTGCTTGCGGTGCTCTTGTAATATAAACTTGTCCTCTGTTCATTAATATACTGTATCAAACACCTTACAAATCTCTATAATATATATTTGAATGCTTGAATTCATGAACGAAAGTATAAAGTTTCTCTGGTGATGACACCCCTAAATTCGAGATTTATAAAACAGAACAGAAACTTGATTTTTTTCCACAGGCAGGATTTTGAACAAAAGAATTTGGGGTGTGATATCAGGGCGATATTGGTGTTCCAAGTCAGAAACAGTGCCATTCAATGAAGATTTGCTCAAAGTCCTTGCCTGTCCTCTCACAAAGCAACCTCTAAGGTATATTAGATATGTTGTGTTTGAAATAATAAATAGAATTTGCATTTATATTCAAAATCTTCTTTTAAAGATTTTTTGTGTGTATGCATGTGTAACTGTGTGTATGCATGTGTAACTGTCAATTTGTCACACTGAATCTTTCTTATTTAACCCTTTACTCCATGAATATTCATGTAAGAAATAATGACATCATGAATATCGATTGGATTAACTGTTATAATAGCAAATACATGTAGACACATCATTTTTGGCCATGGCAAAAACTTTAGAATTGTATCTATATTATATCATTTATACCAAATGGAGCAGACCCTGAATATTTATCAGCTGAAGTTTTATACAGGTACATGTTTATGTACAATATATATAAAAGCAAACAGAACAGACCCTGATTAGATGGTTCCTACAGGAGCCATCTGATCTTGGTCTACACTATTTGCAAAGGCATAGAAAGGCATATTTATGGAGTAAAGAGTTAATAACATTTACTACAGACCTATTGATCTATTTTGTAATGCATGTATTACCCTTTCCTTCATTTAAATGTTGTTTTTTTCACATCTTTGCAACCAGAATAGACCCAGTAAGTATAACATGTTCCAGATGAGAGTTTGAGCAGAATCAATACTTTACTTCATATGAATGCCTTTTCGAGCCTTTACAAACAGAGTAGACCCAGATCAGATGGCTCCTGTAGGAGCTATGTGATCAGGGTCTGGTTTGTTTGCTTATCCCCTGATATACACATGATTTTTGTCAAAATAAACAATTCCTCGGAAAATTTTACATTGCAAACATTCAGCTTGTAACTATTCATAATGTCTTTATTTCTGACATGAATACCAAACAGGGAAAGAGTTTAGTTTCCACAAGGGTTTATTACTTTTTTATATGTATATATTCAGATATGACAAAGAGACCAATGAGCTCATCAGTGACTCTGTAGGTGTTGCATACCCAATAAAGAATGGCATACCCAACCTTGTTCCTCAAGATGGACGGATGCTGAAGGATGGTTCAGCAGGGATGGACAGTGGTGACCAGACATAGCAGGATGCTGAAAAAGGAGAGAAGGAGATAGGCAGTTTGGTGACCAGACATATCGTAGTTGATAACTCTGGATTACCATATCTGATACAATGTTACATATATAGTCTGGTTATTTTCCAACAAGATGCTTTTGCTGGGAAATGTACTCTGAATAACAGCTGGAGCTGTTTGTGTTGGTTCCTGTCAATACAGTAAAACCTCTCTAAACCCGACATTAAATTTAATATAAATATTGGTCTTGAAAACAGGTAGCAGCTTAATACAGGGTGAAAGTCTTGCAGAAAGCTCTTCTAGGAGCTTTCTGCATGACTTTCACCCTGCATTAAGCAGTCACCTGCCTAAAAGTATCTAAATTCTTCTCCACTAAAATTCCAGTTTAGAGGGGTTTTACTGTATATGGATGTTGGAACTGTATTTTCCTCAATTTTATTTTTCTTATTAGATGAGGAAAAGTGAGTATTGCTCTAAACTAGTGCCAAATGGAAGTTCAACTTTGTGAATAGCATGTCAAGGAGTTCAGTTTACCAACACTAATACAGCCTTGTAACATACAAGGTATCTTTTATGTCAGTGCAGTAGGCTAGTGATACTTCATGTGACGTCTTAACCCTTTCCCTGTTCAGCATTCATGTAAGAAATGATGACATAATGTATATTTATTTTACCCAAACTTTTACTGTAATTTTTTTATAGGAATTTATTGCTCTGTCAAAGACTTTAGAATCTTATCTATATCTTGCCATAAGCAAACAGAGCAGACCCTGATCAGACGGCTCCTATAGGAACTGTCTGATCAGGGTCTACTCTGTTTGCAGATGCATCAAAAGGAAAGGGTTAAGCTCATTTCATATTTGATATGTAATTTATTTTCTCTTCTAGAATATTTCACTTAAAAGTACATACAAATGCTACAACAAATACAAAGATTTTGTTATTTTGTAGCCGGGTAGAGATAATGGTGAAATAAGTTGATAGGCTTTACTGTGTGGCTTGGTAGCTCAGTCGGTAGAATGTTGGCATGGTAAGCCAGAGGCCCTGGGTTTAAGTCACAACTTTTTCACCATGTTACATTTGGCGCCCAACATAAATAACCCACAGAGTGATTTATAGGAAGATAATATGAAGATTATATGAAGATAATAGGTAATAATAAGAAACTCGTGGAGTGTTCTTGTGTAGAGAGGGTGTGTGTAGCCGGGTAGAGATTATGGTGAAGTAAGTTGATTTACTACTTTACTTTGTGGCTTGGTAGCTCAGTTGGTAGAGTGTTAATTGGTATGGTCGGCCAGAGGCCCTGGGTTCGAGTCCCAGTTGAGTCACAACTTTTTCATCATGTTACAATTTCTTACACTACAAGCTTAAAATTCATAAGCAAATACAGCAGACCGAGATCAGAGGGCTCCTACAGGAGCTGTTTGATCTGGGTCTACTCTGTTTGCAAAGGCGTGAAAAAGCCTTTATATGAGGCAAAGGATTAACCCTTACAATGCTGGAAACGAGTCACTAATGTCCTTTGCAAACAGTGTAGACCCAGATGAGAGGGCTTCTAGAGGAGCCCTCTCATCAGGGCCTGCACTGTTTGTCATGTTACACTTCTTTTTAGAAAAATCCCTAAATATTCTCTGTAAGCTTGACCTGTTTGAATTTTGGAATAGTCCATTTGAAAGTTCAGCATTGTAAGGGTTATAGAATTTGAATTGTAATCTCCATTAGGCAGGTTGTAGCTTAAATGTGTACTCCATAAATATTCATGGAAGAAATAATGATATCATGAATATTGTCTAGATTATTTTTATAATTGCATATGAACACAAGACCTTTTGGCTGCATTATACCATAAGCAAACAGAGCAGATTCTGATCAGACGGGTCCTATAGGAGCTGTCTGATCTGGTTTAGTTTGGTTTGGGTTTTATCGGGTTTTATGTCACTTTAACAGTATTTCAGTCATATCACAACTTCCAGCTAATAAAGGTGGAGGATGACCCCAGAGGTTTTTCTGAGCACGGAACAAATTGCATTGTTTCGTGCACAGAACATCTGGGTAGAATCACTGACCTACTGCAAGCCAGCTGGAAGGCTTCCTCACATGAAAAATCCAAATGCCCAGACCAGGATTCGAACCACAGCAGTGAGGGGCTAGGCGATTGTCAGTCGAAGACCACAACAACTTGGCCACGGAGTTCTCATCTGGGTCTACTCTGTTTGCAAAGGTGTAGATAGGCATAGGGTAAATGCAGGACAAAAGTAATGCAAAAAGCTCCTTTGGGATTAGCTTAGAATAAAGCACATATGTTTGAGAATATTTTTGAAATGTGTTGGGTGTATAAACAACAACACAATATGAATTCACTGCATTAGGAATTCAAATTGTGACTGGTAGACGTGTGAAGGCGTGTGAAGCTTGAAATGTAACTTATTTATTATGAAACAGAATTACAGATTGTATAATCTTGTTAAAATGTTGGCTATTGTTTTGCTGTGTTGCATTTTCGAAGTACATGTAATTTGATTGATTCAAATTTGACAATTGTAAATACATGTGTCTTTCAACACTTTGTTATTGGTTTATATCATTTGTTAGCCTTTAACCCTTTCCTCCATAAATACGCCTTTCTATGCCTTTGCAAACAGAGTAGACCCAGACCAGATGGCTCCTATAGGAGCTGTCTGATCAGGGTCTGCTCTGTTTGCTAATAGAATTTGATAGATCTGTTTCTTTGCTTCCACCTTCCATATTTCATTATAACTATTTTGACCATGGATATTCAGTAGGTAATGAAATTTTGAATAAATGTAGAACAGGGAAAGGGTTAAAAACACATGTGTGACTTTAAAAGAACTTTTCAGAAATGTTTTTGTCATACATGTGTTTCAAATGTTGAAATACTTGGCCGTCATAGGCTGGTCTTGTTTTCCGCATTATGGCTGTATACAGTATATGGGGAAAAATCCTCTCTTGAATTACAAAAACTACAATTTAACAGGAATATTCCGTGGTTGTTCATCTCTCAAGTGCCCTGTGATAACACCAGATTTATTGGAAACTTACCTATCAGAGACATATACGTTCATCATTACATTGTACATTTGTATATGTCTCTGTGTATATATATGTCATAAATACGTATAATAAATAAAATCTGGTTTGTTGCAAAAATGATGTTTTACTACAGTAAAACCTCTCTATAACGGCCACTAAATTATGTTAATTAGTTGGTATTTAGGGCAGGTAGGTGCTTAAAGCAAGGCGAAAGTAAAACAGAACGCTCCTAAGAGCGTTCTGTTTTACTTTCACCTTGCTTTAAGCATCCACCTGCTTATTTTGGATCCAAACCGTTTTGCATATGTCATAGTCATTACTGACAGTTGGGATCTCGGATCAGGTCTCAGTTGTTTTTGGTGGGGTCTGACTTTGGATCCAAACTGTTTTGCATATGTCATAGTCTGAGGTTACTGACAGTTTGGATCTCAGATCAGGTCTCAGTTGTTTTTGGTAGGGTCTGATTTTGGATCCAAACTGTTTTGCATATGTCATAGTCAGAGGTTACTGACAGTTGGGATCTCGGATCAGGTCTCAGTTGTTTTGGTAGGGTCTGATCTTGGATCCAAACTGTTTTGCATTTGTCAAAGTCAGAGGTTACTGACAGTTGGGATCTCAGGTCAGGTCTCAGTTGTTTTGGAAGGGTCTGAATTTGGATCCAAACTGTTTTGCATATGTCATAGTCAGAGGTTACTGACAGTTGGGATCTCGGATCAGGTCTCAGTTATTTTGGTAGGGTCTGATCTTGGATCCAAACTGTTTTGCATATGTCATAGTCAGAGGATACTGACAGATGGGATCTCGGATCAGGTCTCAGTTGTTTTGGTAGGGTCTGATCTTGGATCCAAACTGTTTGCTTATGTCATAGTCAGAGGTTACTGACAGTTGGGATCTCAGATCAGATCTCAGTTCAGATCTCAGTTGTTTTGGTGGGGTCTGATTTTGGATCCAAACTGTTTTGCATATGTCATAGTCAGAGGTTACTGACAGTTGGGATCTCGGATCAGGTCTCAGTTGTTTTGGTAGGGTCTGATCTTGGATCCAAACTGTTTGCATATGTCATAGTCAGAGGTTACTGACAGTTGGGATCTCAGATCAGATCTCAGTTGTTTTGGTAGGGTCTGATTTTGGATCCAAACTGTTTTGCATATGTCATAGTCAGAGGTTACTGACAGTTGGGATCTCGGATCAGGTCTCAGTTGTTTTGGCTGGGTCTGATCTTGGATCCAAACTGTTTTGCATATGTCATAGTCAGAGGTTACTGACAGTTGGGATCTCAGATCAGGTCTCAGTTGTTTTGGTAGGGTCTGACCTTGGATCCAAACTGTTTGCATATGTCATAGTCAGAGGTTACTGACAGTTGGGATCTCGGATCAGATCTCAGTTGTTTTGGTAGGGACTGATCTTGGATCCAAACTGTTTTGCATATGTCATGAATGACAGGGGAATTCATCGTTAGCAAGCAAAGAATGTAAATGTGTCTGACCGTGTCCCTTGTTTATTATTTTGGGTTATCGGACCGTGGACTTCATATAGACACCTGCAAAACACTTGTAAACGGAACAGGTTCACATCAAATAACTTGTGGGGTATATATGAGATGAGCCCTTCCTTTTTTTTTCTTATTGGGAGGTATAGAATGGAACAGAACTTGTTTACTACATGACGCATGAAAAGGTGGGTTATGAAATATGTACTAATCTTTCCCCTAGGGGAGGTAAACAGTACAGGCCCGGATAAAAGGTGTCCTCCACGAGCCCTTGGACATGGGTCTACTTTGTTTACAAATGCCAGCGAATACATGCCCCGTATACAAATGGTTATTACTTGACCATTTTAAACTGAGACTCATCAATTTCGGTTAGCGTTTCCGGCTATACTCGGATGAATTCGAATACCATACATACCAATACATACGGATATATACGGAATATGCACGGAGTCTCAGTTTGATCTGGTCAGGTAAATAACTGTCACATTTATTTTTCTGTAGGGATATAAAAAATGTCGTCCGCCGTTTTTGTTGTTGTTGTTGTTGCTAAACGGCTTGTGGAAGAATTATGATGAGACTCCTCTAATTTTTTTAACGGTGTGGTCTAGACCCTTTTCAAAAGTCGGGTCTACCAGTTTGATCTACGGGATAACGCACTGAGTTATATGCTAAAACATGCACATCTTTTCAATCGAATGCCGAATAGTGTAAAACCAGATAAGATGAACTCAGACCTGGGTCTGCACTACTTTGCAAATGTCCCGCATGCAGCCAGTTGTCTCTTTTAGAGCTAAGTTTTGTACTGTATGTAAAAAACAGACGTGTTGTCTGCTATTTATTATTTGGTACTGTTTAAGGTGCATGCTTAGCAATTTTGCTGTCTGCTAGACAACTAAATTATCGTCGGCTGATCATTTGCTGTCTACAATAGTTTCAGAAATATCCGTGTTCGTTGTGACGGTTTGTGTGCAGTTTGTATTTTGTTATTTGTTTATGGGTCAAGATGCTTTCCCATAACCTTAATTGGCAGTATTTCTTACATGAAATATTGTCTGCTGCTTTATTGTCCAAATCTCTGCGTTCTAAGTATGTTTTGTTTGCTCAACAAACGTCTGCTGATCTGTAAGACATTTTAGAAACTATTTTTTTGTTTATATACAATTATTAGGCTGAAATTGAGCTTAGGGGAAAAACAGTTAGAATTTCAGGTCAGACCCCGCTTTTTGCGGGGTCTGATCTTGGATCAAAACTGTTTGCATAGGTAATAAATGGCGAGAGAATCAATCCACCATTAAGATTCAAAAGTATTGTATATAAACCTAAGTAGAAACTTTTGTAAACAGAAGAGATCCACATCAAACATTGAGTGGGAGATTTAGGTTGTGGATGTCTTTGTTTTTCTTATTGGGGGATATTGACCCTTTTCAGGAGCCGGATCTACCAATCTGATGCAGCAGATGACACATTACATTATATACATTATATGCAGAAACGACTTGTAAATGCGTGTACCGCATACAATGGGTTATCCCTTTCAGAGCTAAGCTGTAAGTATGTACATGTATACATGTATATAAGGACTGTCGTTTGCTGTTTGTTATTAGTTAGCTCTTATTATGCTCTATGTACTTTAGTTTTTTTTTGCTAAATTGCTGTCTGCAACATTTTCGAAATTATTGTTGCATGAGACACTTATCTAATGCAGACATATGTGTAAAAATACGGATAGCAAAAAGGACAGACCTGATTAAAGAATACTTTACTGTACTTGTTTTATGTATACATTTTGTACTTTTATAGTGGAAAAGTGTTTCATAATAGACTTCATTCTAGACCAAGACCATTTTGTTTCTTATGCGTACATGGAAAGAAGCGGTTTGCATTCTTAGTTGGTGCGCATTATTATATTTATTAAATTGAGTGAATCAGTGAAATGGCATCAAAGTTATTTATAAGTAGAGATTTTATAATGATATACTTGTACAGAAATGTTAGGTATGGGAAGTGATTGTAAAATCGGGTCTATCCAGTTTTCCGTAAGCAAACAGAGCGGACCCTTGTCATACAGTCCCTATAGAGAAGCCGTCTGATTTGGGTCTACTCTGTATGCAATATAGCACTGCACACGGTATTTACGTTTGTGTTTCGCTCGTATCCGAAGTTGACGCTTATTTATTAAAGATAGATACGTTTATGGAAATAATGTCCATATTAGGATAGATGTAAAAATATATTTGGTAAATGAACAAAAAAAAACTTCGTTGCTTGATTTTTTGTTGCTATGTGTTTCTTGTTTTTTCTTCATGTTTGTATATATTCGTCTAGTGTCAGGTATGTGTGTGAGTGTTGTAGTATCATAGATTTTGTAAGGTACAAATATTTCATGCAAATCATATGTTTTTATTTCAACATATATTTTTGTTTCAACAAGTCAAATGTAGTTCTTACAGATAACACAGAACAATATGTTTTCTATATTGACGATGGCGGGTAGTCTAAAAATACATTCTTACAATTGTCGAGGATTGAACAATTGTAAAAAGAGAAAAGATATTTTTAATTTGTTTAAGGATCAAAAAGTTGATATACTATGCTTACAAGAAACACATTTTACGTATGAAAATGAAAAGGCAATATATTCTGAGTGGGACGGAGAATGTGCGTTTAGTCACGGAAAATACAATGCAAAGGGAGTAGCTATTTTATTTAGAAAAAATCTAGATATCAAAATATTAAATATTAAAAGGGATAGTAATGGACAGTTTATTGCTGCTGAACTTGTTTTCAATGATATAATCTTCATATTGATAAATATTTACGCTCCAAATAAGGATGATCCAGGTTTTTTCTCAACCATTTTTAACACTATTGATTCCTTTGATGAGAATGACAGATTTATTTTGTGTGGAGACTTTAATCTTGTATTAGATCCTTACAAAGACTATAAAGGCTACAAAACAACAAATAATAACATCAAAGCTAGAGCAAAGGTTTTATTGCAGATAAATGACAGGAATTTGATAGATCCATATAGAGAATTACATGGAGATAATACTAAATTTACTTGGAGAAGACTTTCGCCTTTACAACAAGGTAGACTTGATTTCTTTTTAATTACCGATAATTTGAATAAGTATTTGAGAAAATGTGATGTTGATGCCAGCTATAAATCTGACCATTCTGTTATATGGCTAGAAATGTGTTTTTCACATATTGCTCATGGTAAAGGACTGTGGAAGTTTAATAATTCTTTGTTAAATGATATTGAATATGTTAACTGTATAAATAAGAAAATAGATGATATTATTCAACAATATTGTGCACCAGTATATGAACTGGATAGTGTAGTTATGATGAAGAGATCTGATATACATTTTGTTATTAATGATCAGTTATTTATTGAAACTCTGTTAATGGAAATACGAGGTAAATCAATATCTTACTCAAGTTATAGAGCGAAAGAAAATAAAAATACAGAAGACAGTTTACGAAATGAAATTGCAAACCTTGAGTCGTGTTTGACGGAGGAAAATAAGGAAAAGTTACTTTTGTTACAAAATAAACTTGCAAAGATTAGAAATGAAAAACTTAAAGGAGCTTTTGTTAGATCCAGATCTAAATGGATAGACGATGGTGAAAAGGCCACAAACTACTTTTGTAATTTAGAAAAATATAATTCAACGTGTAAAAACATAGATTTTATTGAAAAAGATGGGTCATTAATCTTTGATCAAAAAGAAATATTACATGAAACAAGTATTTTTTATGAGAGCCTGTATAATGAACAAAATATAAAAAAAGAGATTGATTTGGAAAGAGAATTAGATGGTTGTAAATTTAATAAGTTAAATATGGATCAAAAGAACAGCTTGGAAGGTTTGCTTACTTTCGAAGAAGTCGCAAATACATTAAAACATATGAAGAATGACAAGAGTCCTGGAAGCGACGGTTTTACATCAAATTTTTTTAAAGTGTTCTGGAACAAAATTGGTCATTTTGTTGTAAGAGCTTTAAATTGTGCATTTTTAACTAATACATTTTCAAGAAATATTAAATTAGGTACAATTACATGTATTCCAAAAGAAAACAAACCAAAACAATTCTTGAAAAATTGGAGACCGATAACATTGCTTAATGTTTTATACAAACTAGCTTCCGGTAGTATTGCCAATAGGCTGAAAAATGTCTTAAACACTTTAGTGTCTCGAGATCAAACTGGATTTGTCAAAGGCAGATACATCGGTGAAAATACTAGGCTTGTGTATGATATTATGAAATATTGTGAAGACAATAATACTCCAGGCTTATTAATGCTAATTGACTTTGAGAAGGCTTTTGATTCATTGTCTTTTCAATTCATTGAGAAAACACTAGCCTTTTTCGGTTTTGGTGATATGTTTAAAAAGTGGATTATTTTGTTTTTACACCACACAGATGTCTGTGTACAAATAAATGGTTTTTTATCAAATTTCTTCAATGTAAAAAGGGGCTGTAGACAAGGGGATCCTATTTCGCCGTATATATTTATTCTATGTGCTGAAATTTTATCCATAAAAATAAAACATTGCAAAGATATAAAAGGAATTAAGATCAAGGATAACGAATATTTAATATCACAATTTGCAGATGACACTTCATTACTACTAGATGGATCTGAAAACACAATAAAAAGTGTTCTAGAAACACTCAATAATTTTGCATTGATATCGGGATTGAAAGTAAATTTTGACAAAACAAAGGTAATATGGTTAGGTCCGCTAAAATATACTACAAAATCAATCAAAACTAAATGGAAACTGACTTGGGGAGAAACTAGATTCACATTACTTGGAATAATCTTCGATGTAAATTTGAAAAACATTTGCAGTTTGAATTTTGAAAATAAAATATTAAAGGTACAAAAATGCATTTCTTATTGGAAACGAAGAAAACTAACACCAATAGGAAGAATAACAGTTGTAAAATCATTGCTATTGCCGATGTTCACTCATCTATTTACAAGTTTGCCAACGCCGAAATCGGATTTTATTGAAAATCTTGAAAAGAAGTTTTTGGATTTTATATGGGATGGAAAAGCAAAAATTAAAAGAAGTGTTTCAATTAAAGACTACACAGAAGGGGGTTTAAAGATAACTGATATAAAAAGCTATATAGGTAGTCTGAAAATTAAGTGGTTAAAAAACTTCATTATACATAATAATGGCAAATGTTACAAGTTATTAGGAAGCCTGATTGATATGAATAAACTCTTAAACACAGGGAAATTGTTCTGTGAACTAATTTTAAAAAAAGAAAAAAAATGAATTTTGGATTGATGTATTAAAAACATATATACTGTATATAAAAAAGTTTCGTTTCAATGATCTTACTGACATTTATAATATGCCAATATTTTATAATGAACATTTTCTTATTGGTAAGAAACCAATATTTTTTTCAGCATTGTATGATAGAGGTATTAGATATGTAAAAGATATTATAGACAATGAAGGAAAGTTCGTAAGTTTAACACACTTAGAACATATTACTGGAAGAAAAATGAATTTTCTTGATTATAATAGCTTGAAGAATGTTATCAAATATTTTATTGATAAATACGGTTTCACTATAAAAGAAGATCATGGTTCTATTGTTGGCTTTCCAACTGTAAATTGTTACATTTATCCAATATTAACAAGAAAGGATATGAATAAGTTTGTATATAACACTCTATCTAAAAATGATGAGGTTCCTACTAGTAAAAGAAAGTGGACATCCATGTTTGAAGATAGAGATATAAACTGGAAATTTGTATACAGCTATGTTTTTAATTGTACAAGAGATACGTCTATCCAATGGCTACAAACGAGAATAATGCATAGAATATTACCTACAAATTCATTGCTATTTAAAATGAAAATAGTAGAAAACAATTTATGTATTTTTTGCGGATCTAAAGAAGAAACCATAGTTCACCTATTTTGGGAATGTTGTGAAGTCAAACCAGTGTTAAATTTCATTTCAAATAAAGTGTTGCAATATGATCCTGAGATAAAAATCGACAGCATGAGTATATTGCTGGGATCATGTAAAAAAGACTTCAAATTAGATGTTTTATTTTTGGAAGTAAAAAGATATATTTACCTGTGCAAAATAAAAAAGGTTAAGCCTTCTAATGAAGGAATTAAAAATTATTTACGGCTGTCATGGGAAATATACGAATCGTCAAATATTAAAAGTGAAGAAAGGAATCTTTGGACATTTGTAAGATATTTTATTCGGGACTGCATTTCGACATAATATGTGAGGGAAAAAAATTATTGAAACATCTATGTGCCAAAATAATAGGTTTAGATACATTGTGAAATAGGTTGAGTATATGTATTTGAATGTTTGTATATGTATGTATTGAATGTATGTTTATACATGTCAGATATTGTAACATGAGTAAATAAAAAAAAAAAGTCTGTTGCAAAAAAAAAAAAAAAAAAAAAAAAAAGCATCCACCTGCCTTTAACACTAAATACTTGATTAATTTAGTGGTCGTTATAGAGAGGTTTTACTGTATTTTACATGTAAACCACAAGAGATTCACAGTCAAAAAAGCATTACCCACATGTGTTCAAAACTAACCTCAGAAATTAAGGTCCAATTTCAAAATAATTTTACAGAAATGCATCCTTGCTTGGTGATTAATCAATTGCCATGAAACTATTTTAAAGGGATAATGCATCATGGCCACAAAGTCTGGCACAAGAGGCATATTGAATTTTCAACATGTTTATGCTTTCTAAATTCTTCAGAGAATCTATCGGTTAGAATACTTTTGAAATTACCAACAGATGGTTGATCATCTACCATGGTCAATTTTTTCTAAGTTTCATTTTTAGCTGGTCTGTTTTGAAGAAAAGTCGAGCTGTTGTGATCACTTGGTCGTATGCGTTGTCGTTGTTGTCGTCGTCGTCGTCGGCGTGCAAAAACTTTACTGTAGCTGATTACTCGAAAAGTATAAGAGGTATCAACATGAAACTTCATAGGTGGGTAGATCTCATTGAGGAGAGGGCCCCTATATAAGAAACATAACTCTTTATTTCAAATACTTTTAATTTAGCTGGACAAGCACCAAATCAGACGAGCGTTGGCGCCGCACTTGATTATGGCTGTTCTTGAACAGTTATGGTAGAAGCTTTTGTATGGACCCTTTAATGACATTCAAATTTATTCTGAAATCTGACCAGTGGTTATAAAGAAGAATATTATTGCAGTATATGTAGGACAATAACCTTGGCCGCCATTTTTGACGAATTCAGTTAATTTATAAAACTTTTTGCAGAGGGTCAATGTGTAGAAAGCTGAAGGCGGTTCAATTAAAATAGATCGTTAGTTCCATTATGTCGCCATAAACATCTTTGTTGAAAGACCATCCAAAGAACATATATGCAATGCCTTATCATCTTGCCTAGGTAGTAGTTTTAGAGATGCTATTGAATAAAATTATGCTGGACGACGGACGGTGAGTTATTGCAATAGCTCAAGGGAACTAAAAAGGATAAAATGTTATATCTATTAACTTAGAACCTGAAACACCAATGCGTTGGGTAATTTAAAAGCAGTGTGAAGATCAGGAACATGCAGAACTTTGAGGTAAATGCCACACTAACGGACGACCCCCTAACTAACAGAAGCAGAAGCACACTCGCTTCTCATCGTTGCGACCTCGGGTCGATCTCTATTTGCTAACCCTATCAATTAATTTATCAGAGTACTCTCTTGCCTGGCCTATATTTTATCTCTTATTATCTACATGACATTTGGTGGGATATAATGGATACGCGAGTTTTAGTGTTGCTACTTGGCTCACAGTTTGTCGGCAGCCTTGTTATATTCGACAACTCGCCAGAAAAAGACGCTGAGTGTTGCATAAGGGACGAGTGGCAGGGTGTTATTTTTATAGACTATGGTGCGGTCTACATCGACCAGGACACATTGGATACGTACTACAATGGCTCCATGCACGTGGCCTACAGCATACCAGAGAATAAGTTCTACTACCGTCTACACTTGGTGGAACAGAGTCCATTGATTCCACAGCCCATCTCGGCAAATTCAACAATGCTCAAAGACTATGCTATGGTATGTCATGCAGCTAAATTAAGCTTGTGGGTATTACGTTTTGACCCTTCTCATGCTGCCAAAAGGATGTCAGCTGAATATTTCACTGCATACATATTTAAAAAATGATCAAAGTACAAAAATGAGTAATGCAGGAAACACCACATACAGAACAAACAGTCGCCCGAACAGCAACACAAGGAAACGGCAAATGTACATAACTATAAAAACATCAAGAGACACACAAAGACAAAACAAACATACAATAGGGGGAAGTACCGCCTTGGAACGGTCAGTGACAAAATTCACTGGGGGGGGGGGTTAAACCAGTTTATGGGCGCCTAACCTCACACTTATTCCATCCCCACCCTACAAGACAAACAGTAAATAAACGTGTCCCCTCTCCGACTAATCTACAACAACCGCGATGGCAAATACAGTGGTAAAGTGCATGTATAACGAAAACATTTAAGTGAACAAACTGTATCCACCTATCGCTAGTGTACTCAATGATTGAGCTGCAAACAGAGTAAAAGTTGGTTAAACCCTTACTCAAACGCCTTTTCACGCATTTGATATATCTGGGGTTGTTTCACTTTCTAAAATGGCTACAATGTTTCGCCTTCAATATTTCATTGTAACTATTTTGTCCATGAATAGTCAGTAGGTATTGAAATTTGAACTAACCATAGACCAGGGAAAGAAAGGGTTAATTGCTGAATGGACTATTCCAAAATTCACACATGTCAATAGTTGGGATGTTGCTAGAGACAAATGCAACATGAGAAACAGTGTAGACCATGGTGGTAGGGCTCCTCTAGGAGCCATCTCATTTGGATATACAGTTTACACCGGACATTATTGACTAGTGTCCTGCACTGTAAGAGTTGAAATACGGGGAACTTTCTAACCCTCCACCGGTGTGTACAAATGATGTCTTCCCAAACTTTGATCTGGTGCAACATATTCATATGTTTATAAATATCATTAATAATTAAGCTAATTAATACCCGTACATAAAGTACATGACGTATATTTCTTACATGAATATTCATTGAGTAAGGAATCAAACACGGGTACGTACACTGCTTCTACATTTTCCTTGGTTACTGAAGCAGTCTCAACCAAACCACGCACAGAACTCTGGCTTTACTAATATTAACCCTTCTCTTGCTGAATTTTAAAATACATTTCTCCTTCTTTACCTATGTCCTGTTGTATAATTACATATACAATGTATCTCCACTGTGTACACGTATTTCGCTGTGCAATCACTGCTGTGGAGTGTACTGGTTGCACAATTCACTTGTAAATAGTGCAGACCCTGATGAGACGGCTCCTGCAGGAGCTGTCTCATCTGGGTCTTCACTATTTACAGGTAGGTATATTGACGTGAATAGCAAGCGAAGGGTTAAGGTTAATTTTAGAAGGCGGTGTAAAGAACTGATGAACAGCAGCGCTTTCAGACATATTTGCAAGCTGTATATCTCCTGGGCAATCGCTGATTTTACAATACAATGCCTGACCAAAGACAACACTACATGTATACATAGGGTGTCCCAACAGAATGGAACCCTGGATCAAATGTGTATTTGAACCAATGTAACCGGACACTCTAAAATATAAACATTTCCTTTTGTAGGTAAGTCATTTGTGTATGTGACTGCCAAATTTCTCTTAAAAATATGCATTGGTTTTAAAGATATGAGTATTTTAATGAATGCACCTAAAATCTGATATGCGTACTGATAGACCATGTCTATATCAAGTTTAAAACGGAGTTTTGGGTGCTTTCGTTTAAATGCTGATATCTTAAAAACCAATGAATATGTTTAGACAAAATTTAGACAATACATGTATATGGCAAATTGTTGCCTCTACTAAGCTACATGTACATTGTATATTCTTAAGTTAGCAATATTGACAGACATGAGATAACTTGCATATCTTAATCCCGTGTTCCGATTTTTGGGACACCCTGTATATGTATTTAACAGGTTATCGGGTTAAGATTATTTATCTGAATTTGTTAGTACAGACCATGACCAAACGCTGTAATTACATTACCTTCGCTTGCCTACGTTTACACTATATTTTAACCATTTACTCCATAAATATTCATGTAAGAAATAATGAGATCATTTGGATATTAATTAGATTTATTGTTATAATAGTTCATTGACATGAATGTTTGACCATGGCAGAAACAACTAGTAGAATCATATCTATATTATATCATAAGCAAGCAAAGCAGATCCTGGTCAGACGGCTCCTACATGAGCCGTCTGATCTGGGTCTACTCTGCTGGCAAATGCGTAGAAATGTGTATTTATAGAATAAAGTGATAAATACTTATAACTTGCTCTTACTCTCACGTTTACAGTGTCGGTTTAACTTTCAGGGCATATCGTACACGGTATCAAACGGGAAATGTCAGAAGGACCAGATTGACAAGTCTATGCCAAAACAGTGCATACCATGTAAGCAAGTCCTCGATGTTCACTTACATTAAGAAAAACGCTATATATTTCAAGTCGAAATTACTGAAAATTACATTAGTTTTGTGATTTGTTCATGTCTGTGAATTGATATTATTTGAATACTTTGTTATACATATAATTGTTATTCATGGTGTTGTTGTTGCTGCTGCTGTTGTTGCTGCTGCTGTTGTTGTATTTCTAAAAGGGCAAAACATAATACGACGCAACTTTCTTTGTACATAATGTTTTTGTATGGACAAACGTTTCTTTGCTGTTGCATTCAGTGATTGTTTTGAGTACACTGTATTGTCTTCGTGTTTCTTGAACATTAGCTTATAATATGTAATTATGTATAATGCATTTTCTGTTTTCCATTCAGCTTACTTCATAACTGTTTTACTTCCGAGCTTATGTCTTCTTAACCCTTCTCTTGCTGAATTTTAAAATACATTTCTCCTTCTTTACAAATGTACTGTTGTATAATTACATATATCTTCACTGTGTACAAGTATTTCTCTGTGCAATCACTGCTGTGGGCTGCACTGGTTGCACAATCAACTAGTAAATAGTGCAGACCCTGATGAGACAGCTCCTGCAGGAGCTGTCTCATCTGGGTCTTCACTATTTACAGGTAGGTATATTGACGTGAATAGCAAGCGAAGGGCTAATACAATATTTCTACAGCAAAACGTCTTACATGTGTATTACTTCTTACCTCGGAAATCTTAGTTCGGGATTTCTTACTTCGAGTTCACGACTTCTGTCCTCGGAATCCTAATTTAAAAACTTCTTGCTTCCGAGTTAAGATGTTTTACTACCGAGATATCCGTTTCTACATGACTTTTAATTGCTTACTTCAAAATATATTACCCTCTCAGTTTATGGCACATGCTTTCTTTACTACTATATGAACCCAGCCGGTATTTAAGTGAGAAATAAGGATACAGAAGTTGTGAACTCGGAAGTAAGAAATTGTCAACTCGAAATTTGAAAGTCTTGAAGTTAGAACTAATTAACAACACAGGTTAGACGTCGTTCGGCAGTAAGAACTATATCATAGTTAGAATTAACAATATAACAAAAAATATTTCAAGAAATTCTGTAAGTAAGAAGTCGGAAATAAGGAATAATGACTTTTGAAGTAAGGGGAACTGAATTAAAAAGTCGAGACCTGTTGAATTTAGAAAGTCGAACAAAGAAGGTCCTAAAGCGTCTCCACATGATACGGATTTTTTTGTCATTTTTAAGCTGACGCTAAACTCTTGTACAGAGGTGAGTTTGGAGATGATAAAAGAACAATTGAAACGTATGAGTTTATGACTAGTGACCCAGACCTACCATTTCGAATAACTACAACTGTCATGAGAGGAGGTAAGCGCACTGATGTTGATTTGCCCTTTACTCCATAAATAAGCCTTTCTACACCTTTGCAAACAGAGTAGACCCAGATCAGACGGAGGGGGAGCGTCTGTTCAGAGTCTGCTATTTATTTATTAAATTACAAAGATATGATTCTTTAGTTCCCACCATGGGTAAAACTTCCTGTGTCCATGTGCTATACCTAATTATTATCCATGACGTCACGTTTTCTTACATGAATATTAATGGAGTAAAGGTTAGTTTTTATATATCCACTAACCGTGCCTTTTACTTAATGATAATGTATGCTATATCGGGCTGTATATTTCTTACGAACGAATTGGATGAAACAACTTAACCCTTCGCTTGCTATTCACGTCAATATACCTACCTGTAAATAGTGAAGACCCAGATGAGACAGCTCCTGCAGGAGCTGTCTGATCAGGGTCTGCACTATTTACAAATTGATTGTGCAACAAGTGCACTCCACAGCAGTGGTTGCACAGCGCAATACTTGTACACAGTGAAGATATATGTAATTATACAACAGGACATGGGTAAAGAAGGAGAAATGTATTTTAAAATTCAGCAAGAGAATGGTTAAGCATTTCCCTGTTGAATTGTCATGTAAGTGATCATTGTTTTACAATGGCTTGTATTCAAAGGCGTAGTTGGTACTTGTAACTATAGAGGCGGATGCATTATGATTTCGTAAGCAACCAGTGCAGATCCTGATCAGAGGGCTCCTACACAGGCCGTCTGATCTGAATCTACTCTGTTTGTAAAGACATTAAAAACGTTAATATGAATGAAGGGGTTAATTAGATAGAATATTTTGCATAAGCGTTTTCTTCATGATTTTGGTTTTTGATTGTTTTTGTCCTCTATGTATAGAGGAGATTAAAAACGATAATTCGCTAGGGATGAAACGTAATGTATATGTACGGAACGGAACTAGAATAATTTAGTAAAGTTTCGTGATACATGTGCATGGAGTTTCTAAAACACTGAAACGCCGTGTGTGCTGAATATTCAAAGTAGAATGGTACATTGGTTTTTAATCCCTTCTCCCATATTGACGCCTTTTGACGCCTCTGAAAATGTCACTTTTTGAAACCATTGTGATAAATAGAGCATTTGCTGCACAGGAATTACATAATTCATTTTTTTTTCTAGGAATTGCTCCTTTTCAGTAGATTTACTCAAAGAGGTTGGGTCTAAGATATCCTATGATGGAATGGGTTAACAATAGAATCCATGATGCGACGTCTGATCAGAGTCTAAACTGTTTGCTGATAGGAATTTCAATATAAAACAAAACGAAATCGAAATTTAGGTCGGGCACCCCTTACATAAAAATGGACTGATCCAATATATAAACATGGAAGAATCCACTGGGCGCAAATCAAGTCAAGTTAGTATTAGAGGGTGTAATTTGCAAGAGACTTTAGAGTGACAAACAGTACAGACCCTTATCAGAGTTCACATTTCTGATCATGTCTTCTGATCCTGGTCTACATTGTTTGTAAATGACAGTAAACTCGTCGTCCTACATTCAAAACTTAAACCACTTATTGAACATACGCCAATTCTATCTCTCATTCTAGTATGTACTAAAGCTGAGAAGCAATTAGGTTTTGTGTTGAAGAAAGGAGCCATCGTCATTGGAACAAATGCAACTCACTTATGTATGTTTGTATTTCTAAGTATGCTTACCCAAGTAACTATGTTGGGAATCTGATTCTTATTTAAAAAATGCAATATATATGAATATAAATGTTGGCATAACGCTTGAAATAGTTCGAGCCATTGCGTATTCTGATTCTGATCGAGTGATGCTACATGTATATATATTGTTTATATTTGTGTCCAACATAGACGCCATGAACAATTTGGTGTAATAATTGCACTTCATAGACATGGCTAACTTTACAAAACTACATGTAATTGATTCTAATATATCCCCAACCCTGTCGACCGGTGCTTGGCTGACATTGGCAGTCAGGTTAAATCCAGTTGAGACAATGCGATACATGTATACATGTCTTACATGCGATACATGTCTTATCTAGAGCCAAACTGTTGTAGTTAGGTCAATAATTTCCAAATTACTTAACGAATCAATTACACCCAACTACGGAATCGCAAGATAAAGGCGGTTTAACATTTTACTCCATAATAATACTCGTAATTTTTACGACTTTGCAAACAGAGTAGATCCAGATCAGACGGTTCCTATAGGAGCTGTCTGATCCGGGTCTGCTCTGTTTGCTTATGATATAATATAGACATATGCTATTATAACAAATAAAATTTGATTAAAACTCACGACGTCACTATTTCTTACATGAATATACATGGAGGAAACTGGTGACGACCTTTACATTCCTACAGGCGGAGCCACAATGGTATTTGCAAAGAATTTGGACCAAAATGATACACCGAGTCAAAAATTGTTTACTCAGCAAGCCAATAATATCAATTTAATTCATTTCAATTTAATATATTATCATATCTTTTGACTGAACTAAATTATTATTACTTGTATTTAACGTTGTACAACTGCTTATATAATATCAGATCAATTAATAGTGTACAGGTGGTTTATATATTAAAGAAATTTAGTAGGCAAGCTCACACAACCACGCCGACACATTGTCAGAGAAAAAAGTGGTTCCCCATGATATATTCCTCTGAACATCGACTCATCAAAGCTTTTATTCACGACAATTCTTAAAGCAAATTTGATATAAATGGTTCACGAAGTGAAAGTGCTGGACGAGCAACAATGTATTATGATACACGGACTGACCGACGGACTGACTGACGTGCGTGGGGTATAAATATTAGACCCATTCGTATAGTACAGGTGCTGTATCTAATATTAGATCATTCGTATTATACAGGTGCTGTATCTAATATTAGATCCATTCGTATTGTACATGTGCTGTATCTAATATTAGATCCATTCGTATTGTACAGGTGCTGTATCTAATATTAGATCATTCGTATTATACAGGTGCTGTATCTAATATTAGATTCATTCGTATTTTACATGTGCTGTATCTAATATTAGATCATTCGTATTGTACATGTGCTGTATCTAATATTAGATCATTCGTATTGTAAGGTGCTGTATCTAATATTAGATCATTCGTATTGTACAGGTGCTGTATCTAATATCAGATCATTCGTATTGTACAGGTGCTGTATCTAATATCAAATCATTCGTATTGTACAGGTGCTGTATCTAATATCAGATCATTCGTATTGTACAGGTGCTGTATCTAATATTAGATCATTCGTATTGTACAGGTACTGTATCTAATATTAGATCATTCGTATTGTACAGGTGCTGTATCTAATGTCAGATCATTCGTATTGTACAGGTGCTGTATCTAATATCAGATCATTCGTATTGTACAGGTGCTGTATCTAATATTAGATCCATTCGTATTTTACATGTGCTGTATCTAATATTAGATCCATTCGTATTGTAAGGTGCTGTATCTAATATTAGATTCATTCGTATTTTACAGGTGCTGTATCTAATATTAGATCCATTCGTATTGTAAGGTGCTGTATCTAATATTAGATTCATTCGTATTTTACAGGTGCTGTATCTAATATTAGATCCATTCGTATTGTACAGGTACTGTATCTAATATTAGATTCATTCGTATTTTACAGGTGCTGTATCTAATATTAGATCCATTCGTATTATATAGGTGCTGTATCTAATATTAGATCATTCGTATTGTTCAGGTACTGTATATAATAATATATTATCCATTTACATTGTACAGGTGCAGTCAGTCCTAGAGAGTGCGAACCTTTCCATGCGAGCTACTTCACACCGTCCGCGTCCGGTAGCGGCACCATGTACACACTGAACGTCATGGACATAGAACCTCTTGCGTCTAAAGAAGTCTTCAAAGTCCCGGAAGAGTGCAGGCATCTGCAATAATGACTTGTAAATTCCGCCATTAATTGAGTTTATTTAACATGCTGAGCGAATTGTCGTCTACATAAGTTTTCGTCCTTTTCATTCCAAGGGTACAAAGTATAATCACCTGGGCGCAAACCGTTTTCAAAGGTTTTCCTTTCGTCTGTTCTATCTCAACCCTTACAGTTCGGGACACGAGCTACTTATGTCGTTTGCAAACAGTGTAGACCCAGATGAGAGGGTTCCTAGAGGAGCCCTCTCATCAGTCTGCACTGTTTGTCATGTTACACTTTTCTTTAGAAAAAATCCCTAAATATTCACCATAAGCTTGACCTGTTTGAATTTTGGAATAGTCCATTTGAACATTTAGTGTAGTAAGGGTTAAACCTTAGCCTGCTAAAAGAGTATGTCTGCTTAATCTTCGATCTGTTACACATTTCACTTACTTCTGAGTCGTCCCAGCTTTTGAGAAACTAATGACCGAGTGTCAAACAGCTTGGATCCAGATGAGACGCCGAGTTACTGGGGATCTCATCTGGGTCCAATCTGTTAGCAATTACTAGTTAGAGGTCGCGCTTAGAGGGCAAAGGGTTAAAAGGTCAAGGTTTTGCAAACTGAGAAAAACCGATATACGTTTATTATCTGGTTTTTTCTCCAAAGCACGAATTTAACACAGGAACAACTATTTTTATCATGATATTTTCGAGGTTTCAACAGCAGCACATGTTTTACCTTTATTGTGTTTTTTTATAATTTTATCAGCACTTTTATTTTACTTTTGGATTATACAAGAAACTTCAATTGGTGTCGAGTTTTCAATCTGAAACATAAGATACACACAGTCTGTTCCAGAAACAAATTTGTGCCCTTTGTTTTCGATGATTTTTCATCGACTATTTTCCTGAAAGTCTATATAGTTGGTACCCAAATTGAGAAGGTTGAAATTTTAGATTTTGAGATGCGGGCGTTTTAAATGGCTGATTTTAAAGAGAAAGGACGGGGTGTTATAAGAAAAGTTGCAAAATTACTCTGAGAATCAGACTGTATAGTTTGGAACTTTACGTTGTTTTAATTGCAATCAAGATGTTAATTTTAGTCCGTGTCGAATGTGCCCACCTCTGCTGTTGATGTAATGCAACATCGCACAGACCTTGTTAAATGCGTAATGTCTAATGAAAGCGCCAGGAATGTTATCCTATTCCAAAATTAGGGCGTTTTGCATGGTCCCTCAGATTGTTGATGCCGTCTCCTGATCGCATCCTTCTACCATGGTACAGTAAAACCCCTCCAATCCGACATTCTAGTTGATAAGGATTTAGATACTTTTAGGCAGGTGCAGGATGAAAGTCATGCAGAAAGCTCCTAGAGGAGTTTTCTGCATGACCTTCACCCTGCATTAAACTGTCACCGTCTCCAAAGTCGATAATTACACAAAATATAACGCCCGGTTTACAGGGGTGTTACTGTGGTCCCAGATGGGATCTATCGGATTCATATCCGATGAGAGAACACAAGCAGCTACGATTTGGAGGTTGCAAATAGAAAACCATATAGACCCCTAATATGTATGGTAGCACGTTAAACTCGTTTCTGTCGAGAACGTGCAACATTGGGAGAGGCATTGTCATGCATTAAAATAGCAGGATCATGTCTTTGTAGGAAAGTAAATGCTTCAGGCTGCAGAATCTGGTCAACATAGTCTTGAGCATTGATGTTACCACGTACAACAATAATATTTGTTTTCTTTCTTCCCATAGGCCCACCCAAAACCATTACACCCCATCCCCGAATTTATCCCTCTCCATGAGAAATCAATCCGCAAAAACGTAAGCTGTTGCTAAATGCTTTAAGACATTTATTTAAAGTATTTTAGTATACATGTATTTTGAGGATAACATTTATCACATATGTCTTCATCACTCGACATGTTTATTTGTTTATCTCTGCAGATAACATTGACGGACACTTATTCATTTAACCCTTTCCCTGTTCTAAATTTAGCCCAGATTTCAATACCTACTGAATATTCATTAGCAAAATAGTTAGAGAGAAATATTGAAGGTGGAGCATTGTAGGCATTTTAGAAAGCAAAGAAACAGATCTATCAAATTCTGTTAGCAAACAGAGCAGACCCTGATCAGACGGCTCCTCTAGGAGCCGTCTGATCTGGGTCTACTCTGTTTGCAAATGCGTGAAAACACGTTTATATGAGGGAAAGGGTTAATAAGCAACTAAAAGTAAGGGAGGCAAAGCGTACACCTTATTGATTATGACAGAATAGTTATTCCGCATGAATCCGTATTGGTTTAATGAACACGAGACTAATATTTAAGTTCTGTTGTGTAGTACAAATTGGTTTTATTATGTGATTTGTGAGAATAGCAATGGCTTTAGTACAAAGCTGAAGTTTGATTGGCAAGTCCACAGTTGTGTAAATCAGAGTTTTACACTGAAACCCCATTCTACCAAGACGTTTCCTCCGTATCCGAATCATGTCGACGGACGCCTTTTAGTACTAAATGGAAACATATATAGATATTTACCTTAATGTTTGTCTGCACACATTGGCATCTGCTTTATGGGTCAGAGTGAACTTTCCTACAAGTTTATTTAACCCTTTTCCTGTTGAATATTCATCTAAGAAATACTGGCATCATTATTAACCCTTCGCTTGCTGAATTTTAGAATACATTTCTCCTTCTTCACCCATGCCCTGTTGTATAATTACATATATCTTCACTGTGTACAAGTATTTCGCTGTGCAATCACTGCTGTGGAGTGCACTGGTTGTACAATCAACTTGTAAATAGTGCAGACCCTGATGAGACAGCTCCTGCAGGAGCTGTCTCATCTGGGTCTACACTATTTACAGGAACGTATATTGACGTGAATAGCAAGCGAAGGGTTAATGTGAATTAGATAATAGCATATGAACACATGGCGTATTTGTTGGCACAGGCAAAAACTGTATAATCGGATCTATATTATACCATAAGCAAACAGAGCAGACACTGATCAGAGGGCTCCTGAAGGTGGGATAAGTGTGAGGTTGGGTACCCACAAACCAGGTTTAAGTCCCCAAGGCGGTACTCCTGCGTTCACCCTACGGTCTACTTTTTTTTATTTAATATGCTTCATGTTTAATGTTTTATGTATTGATATGCGTCCCGTTAGATTTTGTCTTGTGGCTCTGCCGTTTCTTGTTTGATGGTGTTTGATGCAGTGTCGTATATGACTCTCCCTGTTTGACTGTTTTTCCATATTTGTAAAGGTAGTAAAATGCATCTGGCTCCACACTGTTTGCAAAGGTACAGTAGAACATTGCTACTTTGGATTGACTGAGCCCAGAAATCTTTAAAAAAAAAAAAGGTTCTTGCTTAATGCAGGACAAAAGCAATGCAGAAAACTCCTACAGGAGCTTTCTGCATTACTTTTGACCTGCATTATGGTCGCTTAAGACAGGTGTTACTGTAATCAAATACTCTCTCATTACAGCCAGCCCTATCAGTGGCTCTCCGTGACGGTGAAAGGTTTACTCGTTAGCCTTTTCTTTACGCTTTCCCTCATAGTTACACCCATTTAACGCATTTGTAAACACCGGTATGATTTGCACATTAAAGTAGAACCTGTCTTAAGTTGTCATCAAGCACAGATCTAATTATGGGTCTGTAAGGCAAGTGGTAAATTAAATGCAGGTCGAAAGTAATACAGAAGTATAGCTTTACTGCATTACTTTTGAATTGCATTAAGCAACCATCTGCTTTTAAGACTCCTGTGTTCAATACATGAATGGCCACTTAACCCAGTCCCTCATAGACTATTTTTAGACCCAACCTCTTTGAATAAATCTACCGAAAAGGAGCATTAACTAGCGAAAAGGAAAATTTCAGAAGTTTGTAATTTGAAACCATTGTGATAAATAGAGCATTTCTCCTATAAGAGCAAATGCTCTATTTATCACAATAGTTTCAACATGTGACTTTTACAGGGGCGTAGAAAGGCGTATTTATTGAGGAAAGGGTTTAGACAGATTCTACTGTAATTACACATTTAACTACAACTGTTTAAGATGCAGCATGCTTTCACACAAATATGTCATAAATCTTCCTCCGCAAATATTTGCATGTTCAGAAACCATGCATGATGAATGCAATCTCATCGGATTAATCCTGTGGATACTGCATTTTCAAAATGGAATAGTCCATCATTGTTTAAAGACAGAGTCCACTCAGTATGAAGTGGTATTAATTGCGGGAGGATTCTGAATGGCAAACAGAGCAGACCTAGACCAGAGGGCTTCTCCGGGAGCCATTTGATCAGGGTCTACGATGTTTACAAATGTCAAAACTCTCGTTTTGACATTCAAAGGGTCAAACGCGAGTGGTATGCATGTTGAATTTTATGCACCTTAAAAATATAAAAATCTTCATAACTTCGAAAGCTGTACAAAACCAGCAATAACCGCTTATTGAATTATCAACTCAGTGCAACCTGTAAACTATTAGGCCATATATGTCCTCGATGCTGTGCTGGCAGTATAGACGGTGTGGTGCCAGATCTCCTCGATGCTGTGCTGGCAGTATAGACGGTGTGGTGCCAGATCTCCTCGATGCTGTGCTGGCAGTATAGACGGTGTGGTGCCAGATCAAGTCTGTGCTGATTATCTCTTATCCTGCTATGTGCGACTTGATTCACATTTGTAAACATCCTGGATCCAGACCAGACACCGGATGAGTTGACCACTCGGTCAATAGTTTTTTCAAACCCTTGGAACAAACTTGAATTAAGAAATATGAAGCAGATCAATCCTTTTGTATAGCAAGAAACGAGTTTGAACACGCCGATGTTCACAATTGATGAAAAATAAAGATTAATTATGTTTTATTTTTACTTTTCAAACCCAATCATAGAATCAAAATAGTTTGGACTCTGATGAGACGCCCAGTTCTCGGCGTATCATTTGGATCCAACTTGTTTGCATAGGTAGATCTAATCAGTTTCGACATCGTAAGCTGGGGAGTTAAATCGAAACATAATTTATTCAGTATAAAATAGTTGGATTTTGAAATCAAAGCTTCAACTGAGTTTTCTCTCGAATTTTGTTTTGGAACGACACGCCAATTTATAATTCTAGGCAGCGTGTGGCGTGAGAGGAACCGCTCTACACGGATCACTTTATGAATAAACAGCTTTGTAAACACGTACAGTAAAACCCCTCTAATGCGACCACCAAAAAGGGGCATAATTCTGTCTGGCAGAGGCAGGTGGTAGCTTAATGCAGGACGAAAGTTATGCAGAAAGCTCCTATAGGAGCTTTCTGCATTACTTTAGTCCTGCATTAAGCAACCACCTGCTTATAAAGACAGCTAGTGTTATTCTTAAGTGGTCGCATTGGAGGGGTTCTACTGTAAGACATTATGACATCAATGGACTATTCCAAAACTCAAACAGGTCAAGCTTATCGTGAATGTTCAGGGATTTGTTCAAAGAAAAGTGTAACATAACAATAAGTGTAGACACTGATGCGAGCCCTCTCACCTGGGTCTACACTGTTTGCATAGGACAATAGTGACTTGTTTCCTGCACTGAAAGCTATCTCTGTATAGGAAATTATAATCAATTTTGACAACTATGCGGCTTGACACAATAAAGAAAACCATAAAACCCCATAAGATTTCATCGTGATATATTGTTGATATTCATTCAAATATAAATAGATACATGTCAAGTACATGCATACAGCAATTGCATAGTAAGGCTAGCGTGCTCAATCGGTGTTTATGAAACCCGTGTGTTTATCTATATACATGAAATGAAACCCGTATGTTTGATCTATATACATGTAATGAAACCCGTATGTTTTATCTATATACATAACGTTATACAGTAAAAAACTCTATAAAGTTGAATTCCAATTTACAGTAAGTCCCCTCTAAACCGGATGTTCAATTTAGTATAAATGTCCGTCTTGGAAACAGGTGACAGCTTAATGCAGGGTGAAAATCATGCCGAAAGCTCCTCTAGGAGCTCACATTGCCTTAAACAGCCACCTGTCTAAAAAGCATCTAAATTATTCTCAACTAGAATTCCGGTTTAGAGGGGTTTTACTGTACAGTACAGTAAAACTCTCAATAAAGTGGAATTTCAAATTATATGTACATGAATATCCTCCCATTTTAGTGAGTAATAGAAGCAGTTTAAGATCCTAAAATAATTATAAAATTGTAGAGTCCGACATATACAGATGACGCTTGAATCTGCATTAACCCGTTACCATTTAGATACGCCTTTTAGTTCAAAAAGAGTAGATCCAGATCAGACATCCCCTGTTTGCTTATGGATATTTATAGCAGGCATTGATCAGACAAACTAAGTAGTGCAGATCCAGATCAAACGTCTCTTGAAGAAGTAGTTTGTTCGGGGTCTACACTATTTGCTACTGTGTCAAAATCAATCAGCATTACAAAAACATGGGGAATAGAGACTGAGTATCTGAATGTTGGACGTAGTTAGCGTAATGTCGTTTGGCATTAGTTCTTTACTCCGTGAATATTAGTGTAAAACTAATGATTTCATGAATAATAATAGACTATCTTTGATATTGCACATAAACACAGGAACTTTCGGTCATGACAGAAACTGTAAAATAATAGCTATTATTTTTATAAGCAAACAGAGCAGATTCTGATCAGACGGCTCCAACAGGAGCCGTCTGATCTGGGTCTACTCTGTTTGCAAACACGTAAAACTGTCGTAGTTATGGAATAAAGGATTAACTTGTCTTCACTGGATATGTACAGTAGCAACCTCTCTAATGCGACCACCTCAAAAGTTCACATGGTTGTCTTTAAAAGCAGATGACTGCTTAATACAGGATAAAAGTAATGCAGAAAGCACCTATATAGATCGGAGCTTTCTGTATAACTGCCGTTCAGCATTAAGCTACTGCGTGCCTTTCAGAACCAGAATTAGGCCTCTTTTTGATGGTCGCAATATACAGGTATTATTATATTTACAAAGATATATCGATCTCAAAAAACTGTTTGAGCGAGATGAAAAATTATACAGAATATATACGGTTTATCTGCCAATGTTGGCATCGTTTGAGTATTGAATCAGGGTACTGTAAGGTATTTGCTGTAGTGTATACATTGTACAGTAGAACCTGCCTTAAGCGGCCATTAATTTTATTGAACACAGGAATATTAAAATACGTGTGGTTGCTTAATGCAGGGCAAAGGTAATGCAGAAAGCTCATAAAGGAGCTTTCTGCATTAATTTTGCCCTGCATTAAGGTACCACCTGCCTTACAGACACCTTACTCGGTTTTTTTGCTGACCGCTTAAAACAGGTTTTAATATAACTTTACAATGTTGTTACTTTGCCTTGGACTTTCGGACCTGTACGAGTAGGTCTGTCTGTGACACCAATAGTAGGTCGTTTTGACTTAACACTATCTCGTAGGAGCTCTAAAAGCTCATTTTTCTCCAACTCGAGCTTTTCGATATGCTGCCGTCTCGTACGCTCCATATCCATCAGAAGTTCGATGCTTTGTGACAACTTGGAGTTCTCAGATTTGAGAGCGTCTACCTGACTTTGAAGTGTTGCCTCTTTCTGAATCATGTGACTCCTCTGCATATCAAGCCGCAGTTGCGACTCTCGCTTTTGTTCCTCGAACTTGCAGAACATTTCTGACCGAAGCACATCTAGACCGGTCCGAAGCTCTTCAATGCAGCTATGGTCTGTGTCGATTGTTGAAGTCAGTAAAAGTCCACAACCTCTTGTGCACTCTTTTCTGCCGTATCTACACTGTCTCGCGTGTTCATTCACATCTGCACGTGAAGCAAAATAAGCACAACTTTCGTTGGGACACTTGAGTCGCATAAATTGGCAACTATTTTCATGAGATTCCATGAACTCTAGCTCAGAGACTGTGTCACAACCGTATGCTTGATATTTGCAGCGAAGCCGAAGTCGGTTTAGATCATTTTTCATGTAGCGAAATAGAGGACGCAGTGTGGAAGCGCTGAGAGGTCGTCTGTCTTCAGGGCACGAGGTTTCCTGCACGAGCCAGCCTTCTATGCATGATCTGCAGTACGCATGCTCACATGGCGCCTGGACTGGGTCTTCCAGGACGTCGCGGCATATGCAGCACGTCAGAGCGTCATTGATGTCAGATATAAACCGGTCGGTATCGAATCCCATTTGTTGTTTTTTTCCACCTTCCTAGTTAAAATGAAAAATAAACTAGAAAAGACTATAAGACTGTGATAAAACCGTGACAACCAACTGCACGTACCAACTGCGCGTAAAGGCGTGACGGGCGGACGGACAGGTGCAAAACATAATGTCCCTGACTATCGTCAACTGGGGCATAAATAGTATTAGACCGGTGATAAAATAATATATACAGTAAAACCTCTCTAAACTGGAATTCTAGTAGGGAAGAATTTAGATACTTTAGGCAGGCGGCTGCTTAATGCAGGGTGAAAGTCATGCATTTTATTTTTTTTAAAATTTAACGTCCGGTTTAGAGGGGTTTTACTGTACACCTTAATGACAGTATCATTTTGGCTTTGAAAACAATGGTTGTCATAAAAACATCCTGTATCCATATGATAATTTTAATCCGATCTATAAAAAGCCATAAAGAAACAAAGGATTCCCTGATCTGCGTGTACCTAAAAAGTGTCCAGTGGTTAAAAACGTAATTATCACAATACTTGCAGTCTTGATCCAAAGACGATTTAGTCTTGTATTTATGATATTTGTTTACACAGAGAGACAGCAAGATCTAAGTTTATACTTGAATTATTAGCACTTAATGGATTAAATATAAATCGCGTATAGTACGGGGACCCGTCCCTCAAGATATTGTAAAATCGAACTTGTCTGAGTCCAGCGGTCGAGATAAGATGCGTAAGTTAAACATTTTCAAGGAAAACTTCTTCGGCGATTTGAGTACCCAATCTGTTTGACACTCTGTCTACAGTTCCTCAAAAGTTTGAACGAATCGGAAGTAAGTGAAAACTGTAACAGACAGGAGTTTATGCAACTCTCATTTTCATAGTAGGCTAAAGGTTAACATACGACCAATGCTATTACTAGTAGGATAGCTGAAATTATCACTCACTCTAGTGTCCAGCAAAATATGTACTTTAACAGTTTTGCGTCTCTATAAAAGTCACATTTTGAAACCATTGTGATAAATAGAGCATTTGCTCCATAGGAGTAAATGCTCTATTTATTACAATGGTTTCAAAATTACACATTTATAACATTCTCCTTTTCTATAGTTAATGCTCCTTTTCGGTAGATTTATTCAAAGAGGTTGGGTCTGAAAAAGCCTAGGAGGGGATGAGTTCAGGCTAATAGTAACCTGTCTAAACCGAAATTCTAGTAGAGCATGATTCATATTCTTTTTATACAAGTGGCTTCTCAATACAGGTTAAAAACCGTTGGGCGGATATTTCATTGTTTCAATAATCTCTCATCCGTTGCTTACATCAACCTAAATGTATTCATGTTAACGGTCATTTGTGTCAACGGAAGTTACCCTCCAGGTAGCGGTTTAGGTATACATTTGTATTTGCAATGGGAGGTCCATTTTATTGCGATATATATCAATATTATATCTTTCTAATGCTTTGATCTCCCAGCGAGATGCCTCGGTTGAAGATATTGAACTCATTATCAACACGGCTATAGTGAAATCGTTCAGACATTGATTGGCCTTAAAATACTTGAAAATATGTATATACAGTAAAACCCCGCTAATGCGACCACCAAAAAGGGTATAATTCTGGGCGGCAGAGGCAGGTGGTAGCTTAATGCAGGACGAAAGTTATGCAGAAAGCTCCTATAGGAGCTTTCTGCATAACTTCCGTCCTGCATTTAGAAACCACCTGCTTCAAACGACGCCAGTGGTTGTTTATTAAGTGGTCGCATTAGCGGGGGTTCACTGTATTTGGCTTTGTTATGGACAGAGTTGTTTACCGTAGAATCTCTCCGAAGTTGACATTTCTTAACCCTTACTCCATTAATACGCTTATCTACGCCTTTGTAAACAGAGTAGACAAAGATCCGACGCCTTCTCTAGGAGCCGTCGGATTAGGGTCTACTCTGTTTTCTTATGACATAGATATGATTCTACAGTTTCTGTCATGACAATACATTCTTTTGTACATACTGCCATTATAAAAAAAGTTAATTAGTATGCATGGTGTCATTATTTCTTGCCTAAATAAACAAGGGGGATCTTTAACTCGCATCTCAATGTCGCATCTGTGATTACCTACGGAAACAGTTTGGATCCAGATGAGACACTGAATAATTCGGTTTCTCACCAGGTTCCAAAATGTTTTATGCTGTAACCATGTTCCTGAAATGCAGACGACATCGTGTGGTAGCGAATGGGTTACTACAGAAAAGAAATGCAGACATATCTTCAGTAGCTTTCTGTATCACTTTTATTTTTCACTATTACGCTACCTGTATTGACTTGTTCCGTTCGCTTACGAAACGATATAGATCTGAATGTACTGTTTCTGTCATGGTGAAACATTCCCTTGTTAATATTGTCATAATAAGATGTAATATAATTAATATTCATAGAGTAAACATGTTCCTAGTTATAATCTACTTTCAGTCCGAATGACCGATCAGTCGATTGTACATTTACTCCCCTTGTCATTGAACCGTTCGCCTACAACACTGAGTACTGTTAATATATGGCGCGATTAGCCAGCCGCAGTACCTCACACGTACCTATTTTACCCCTTGTGTGGAGAGGAATCAAACTCGTGCGGGTGAGAGACACTGAAAAGCGTCTCTGAAATTTCGGGCAGGTCCAGCCGAGATTCGATTCCCGGACCCCAAGGTTATCAGCTCAACGCTCAACCACTATGCCATGCCCACCACAAAGAAGTCATAATTCCATAACCAACCCTTTACTCCATGAATAATAATATTAATGTATGAAATAATAACAGCGTGAATATTAATTATTTTATTTGTATAATGACATATGCACACATAAATGTTTGGCCATTACCTCATAGGCTATTTGTAGATACAACCTCTTTGAATAAATCTACCGAAAATGAGCATTAACTAGAGAAAAGAATTGTTTTAGATTTTTGTAGTTTGAAACCATTGTAATAAATAGAGCATTTGCTCCTGTAGGAGCAAATGCTCTATTTATCACAATGGTTTCACAAAGTGACTTTTACAGACTCGTCAAAAGTCGTCAATATGAGGGAACGGGTTATTTCACAAACAAAGCAGACCCTGATTAAACGGCTCCTATAAGAGCCGTCTGATCTGGGTCAACTCTGTTTGCAATGGCATAAAAATGCGTATTTATGGAGTTAAGGGCTGGTGAATATTAATTAAAAGAATATTAATGAGATAAAGAGGTAAGTTATTTTGATAACCTTTCAATCTTTAAAGTAAAGATATACTTCTGGACGGAACTCACCTTTTATTTACAGAAATCCAATTAATAACAATCCCTAATTTTACGAATGGCTATATAACTTTAAAAGTAAGTACTGATCTATTCAAGTAGTGACCTAGCTTTTAAATACCCTAAATCCAATTGAAATCGATAGCGTTCAAACAATGTGTTTATTTATATAATCCCATTGTACTCGCTTAGAGCATTTACACTAAGGGAGACATTAAACACAATAGTCCGTATTATCCTTTAATTCTATCTCTATCTCAATGTCGCATCTGTGATTACTTATGCAAACAGCTTGGATCCAGATGAGACGCCGATTAACTCGGCGTCTCATCAGGATCCAAACTGTTTGTTATTGTGACTGTTTTGGGGGAAATCAATGAAGAAAAATAAATAATGAAAATTGCAGCAGACGGCAAAGTTTGCAGACGACAAAATTTGGTAGCGAAAGAGTTAAACCTTTACCTGACTGAGGCGCCTGTTGACGCATTTGAAAACAGACCCAGATCAGACAGCTCCTGTAGGAGACAACCGATCAGATTCTACCCCATTTACTTACTGAATTATAAAGATATGATTTTACAGCTACTATTATAATCAAAGCTTCTTACGTTCTGTATCAGTTTAAAAATCAACTTATTAGTATTCATGCTGTTATAATTTCCTCCATGAATATTCATCAGGTAAAGGGTTAAACATTTGAAATGAAGTCGAATGGTTATCTCGGCGAGTTACTCGGCGACTCGTCGGAGTCTATATTGTTTGTCACTCAACGTGTGAGATTGTAAATATTCTTGTATTTCAAACATGGAACTTGCGAACATGTAAGCAGACGACAACTTGATAAGCATGTTGAAGGTTAACGAAAAGTGTCGTATGCTTTCGTCTTATTTTTTTTTACAATTGAAAGTATGCATTTTCCATTCACTTTTATCAAGGATTTTTTCCAGGAATGATATTTAGCTAATTTTAGACAGGTTTATCTGTACTTTAGCATATTATTTTGTGTCTGATGTGGATCAAATGTGTTCATGCTTTCAACCGTGACTGCTGAACTTATATACGAACATGATACTAGAGTGTTTTGTTATTTGTGAGTGTAAAATGTGCAACTACTCACCAAAGTGTACCTCCCACCGTCACAAAACAAACTTTAGACCAGATATTTCTAAAGCTGATTAAGACCGCTGATTAATTGTTTAGAAAGCAAATTAGTGTACAGTAAACACTGCGCCTATATTTCTAAACCTGATTAAGACCGCTGATTAACTGTTTAGAAAACAAGTGGGTGTACAGTAAACAGTGCACCTACTCTGTTTTAGAAACTACATTAATTATCTCCTTGAAGACAGAATACATTTGAAACATTTACCTTTCAGTGCGGGAAACGAGTTATCAATGCCATTCCCAAACAGTGTAGACCCAGATGAGAGGGGTCCTAGAGGAACCCTCTCATCAGGGTCTGCACTGTTTGTTATGTTACACCTTTCTTTAAATATATTAATAATGAATAATAATATTAACGGTAAGCTTGACCTTTTTGAAGTTTGGAATCGCACATTTGAAAATTCAGCGTTGATATGGCTAAAGATGTTACATCATAACTAATGACCATCAATAATGGTATCTTCATGCAGTTCACTTAAAAAAGTAAAGTACCTAGTTATAGTCTACTTTCAGTCCGAATGACCGCTCAGCCGACTGTACACTTAGACATAAATCGTGTTACCTGTCGCCTCATCAGGATCCACACTGATTCCAAAGTTATCTATGGTATACACAGTTAGCCATATTCGCTGTTACGGACAACAAGTACATGTCTACATACAGTAGAACCCCTCTAATGCGACCACTTAATGAATAAACATGGTGTCTCTATAAGCAGGTGGTTGCTTAATGCAGGGCAAAAGCAATGCCAGCATTAAGCTACCACCTGCATCTAGCACCCAGAATTATACCTGTTTTAGGTGGTCGCGTTAGCGGGGTTTTACTGTATATGTCCTTAAGTCTGATTATGAATAGAGGTTGGTGGAGAAGTGGGAGTTAAAGATGATATAAACTAATTTCGTGTTCTTCATTATACGTGTACAGTAAAACCCCTCTAAATCGATTACTTTATGAATAAACATAAATGTCTTTAAAAGTAAGCGGTTACTTAATGCAGCACGATAGTAATTCAGAAAGCCCCTGTATGACCTTTCTGTATAACCTTCGTCCTGCTTTAATTAAGTGACCATCTGCACGTAAGAACCAGAATTAGCCAACTGGGCCACTTTTTGGTGAACGCATTAGAGGGATTTTACTGTATTTATTGAATTATTTACATAGAACTATATTTTATCCTTTCTACGAGCTATGTGGTTCGAATTATTTACATAGAACTATATTTTATCCTTTCTTCGAGCTATGTGGTTCGACAATAGGCGATGACGTCTGTAGGAGCCGCCTGTTCAGGATCTGCTCTGTTTCCTTATGAAATAACAAATATCAGTTTCTACAATATTTGCCATGGTAAAATGTCATTGTTCATGATGCCATTATAAAAATTCAGCCAATGAATATTTATACAGTCATTTCTGGCATGAATATTCATGGAGTAAAGAGTAAATGTATTTTGTGTTCATTTCCTAACCCAGCTGACTTCGTGTCAGGTAAACGAAAAATAAAACCAAATAAAACATTTTAGTCTGCTTTAACCACTTTAATCCAACGATACAATAAATTGGACACAAGCAAGCAGTGTATACCCGGATCAGGGGGCCATAAAGGAGCTATCCGGCCAAAGTCTACCCCGTTTGATGAAACAATCGTTATCATTTGATTAAACCAGTATAATGTATGCTGTGTGCTGTGCCCTTGAATATGTAAAATGGGTTGGTTCCCAATTTCAACTTCGACAAGCTTACCGTAAATAATTTATGGGAATACAGTAAAACTCGTTTAAACCGGAGTCTAGTAGAGAAGAATTTAGATACTTTCGTGCAGGCTTTTTGAGAAACTCCTGACCGACTGCCAAACAACTAGATCAGATTTGTTTGTAAATACCAGTCAGGACTGGTCGCGACTGAACGGAGAAATGATTACATTAGCATATTTAAAGCAGAATGTATTATTGCATATCATCTCGTAAATGTTCCCAGCGAGCAATATAAGAACAAAATAAATGCACGTGTTTACATATTTTCTCAAAGGCAAATAGTTGACAGTAACACTGCACACTTCATTTTGGATAAGTACCTATAAGAAAGAAGAAAGGTGAGACAGATTAATTGTTCCAACTGTATTATCCTTATAGATGTCGATAACATTTCTTTTTCTTGTGTTTTTTTTTTCATCTTTTTGTTTTGTTTGTTTCTTTCTTTCTTTCCATCCTTCCATTCTTTTTTCTTCCTTCATGTCTGTCATTCTTTTTTGCTTTTCTTTATTTCTTTCTTTTTTATTTACTTTCTTACTTTCTGCGTTGAACACAGTCTTGCTGCAGCGCCATTCTAATGCATTTCAGCACCAGAAGGGTTTGACTGAGAAATCAGGTATGTTTTATAGATCAGTACGCGTATTATCTACAGACCTGGGAGGACATGTTCTCTCAACTTATACGATCGCCATGAAATCACTAATTTTACTTGCCATATTTAATTTGCCTTTGTTTGTATTTTAGTTATATAATTTTTTACAGTAACTGCATGTACTTGATATCATACAAAGCAGTGTTGTAGATAAGTACATGGACTATCGAAATCTTTTACTTCTCAGCCAAACGCTATTTTACTGCAAACCATTAACCCTTTCAGTGCCAGCATTGTCGTCTGCTGGACACATTTTCGTCTGCATCAAGTTAAGTTCTAACGGTTTGGATGCCAATGAGACGCCGAGGTATTCAGCGTCTCATCTGGATCCAAACTGTTTGCATTTAACAGTGTTTGTATATAACATATAACAGACCCATCTTTATGACACATGTGCTGTCATTTGCAAACAGTGTAAACCAGTGTTAACAGAGGGTTCATAGGGGAGGTCTGCATTGCTTGTCATTCAAAATCACCTAGCAAGTTTAAGGCTTTCGTGCTTAAAGAACTCTACGAGTATAGTTAAATACTGATGAGCTATTCCACAATTATAATTCAGCGGTGAAAAAATGAAGTAACTACACGTACGTATCAATATTTCGAATTTCGTACCGACTGAGAATTAAAGTAAACCTATTCTTTGTGTCCGGGTATCAATTCAAAGGTCGGTGTGAACCTAGTGTAACTCATTGTGTCCGGGTATCAAATCAAAGGTCAACGTGAACCTAGTGTAACTCATTGTGTCCGGGTATCAAATCAAAGTTCAACGTGAACCTAGTGTAACTCATTTTGTTGGGTATTCAATCAAAGACCATGCTATGCAGAAACCTATTGTAACTTACTGTGTTGGGTAGCAAAATAAACAAATCAAACCCTTTCAAAAGGACACCCAGAGTGTCAAACATGTTTGTATCCAGATAAGATGCCGAATGCAAACGAGAGACGTCAGGATACTCGGCTTCTTATCTGGATCCAAACTTTGAGCGAAATGTTTCCACACTTTTGTCTGCTATATAGAGTATAGTTACACAAGTTTGGGGGCTAATCCACAGATATGTAGCGTTAGAACGAATCACTGAATTGCGTACAGCATACATGCAGTGTATGTATAGTGCATCGCTATCAGTCTGATAAATATGATAGCGGTACAGTAAAACATCTCTTAACCGGAATTCTATAGTAGAGAAATATTTAGATATTTTAGGCAGGTAATGCTTAATGCAGGGTGAAATGCATGCAGAAAGCTCGTCTGGGAGCTTTCTGCATGAATTCCACACTGCATTAAGCTGTTACCTTTCCCCAAGACCGATATTTATACTGAATTTAACGTCCGGTTAAGAGAGGTTTTACTGTAGTAGATGAGTACAGCCGAACCCCTCTAATGCGACCATTCAATGAATAGATATGGATTTCATTAAACGTAGGTGGTTGGACTAAAGTAATACAGAAAACTTCTGCAATAACTATCTGCGTAACATTAGCCGTGCATTAAGCTACTACCTATCTCAAAGACCCAGAATTAGTTTTCTTTTTGGTGGTCATATTAGTGGGATTTGTACTGTTGTTGTTAGTTTACCCTGCACACTATGTATTACATACTAGTCATAGCGGAATGGCTCATAAGTCATTAACGGTTACCCATTCACTAATTAACGCTTTTTGACGCCTCTGTAAAAGTCTTTTTTTAAAAACCATTGTGATAAATAGAGCATTTGATCCATAGGATCAAATGTTCTATCTATCACAATGGTTTCAAAACTATACAATTCTGAAATGATCCTGTTTTCTAATTAATGCTCATATTCATATTTATTCAAATAGGTTGGGTCTAAAAATAGCCTATGAGGGAATGGGTAAATTGTAGATTTCATTCAGTATAAAGGTTTAATTTCACCTGAGGGTTTAAATGACAAACAACACATACCCAGATCAGACAGTTCTTCTAGAGTCTTCTAATATGGGTCTACACTGTTTACGAATAACAGTACATTCGTTTCCAGCAATCAAAGGGATACATTTGAAAACATTTGTCTTTAATTGGGAAAACCAAATTGAAATTGAAATATCATTTTAATCCAAACAGTTTAAAAACGTAAGATTTTCACGTTCTCAAACAAACGCAGTGTACATAGATTGTACCTTTTAAACGCTTTGTAAGAATTTGTGATACAACTTTCACAAACAGTTTGGATCCAGATGCGACGGCGAGTGACGACGTCTCACTATGATCCAAACTGATTGCCACCCAGATCGTCTGTCTGAAGAAAAAACAACAAATTGAAGAAAAGTCTACATCGAATGAATAAGTGCAGAAGCTAATTTATCGGACAACACTTTGTTCAACAGACAAATGATTAACTCTTTGCACGCTTGTTACTTGTCGTCTGCACCATGTGTTGTCTGCTTCAATTCTTTAAATAAAATTTCTCTCATATCTTTGTACAATTCATGGTCAGACAGTCAAACAGTTTGGATCCTGATGAGATGCCACATGATGCGGCGTCTCATCTGGATCAAAACTGTTTTGCACATGTAATCACGGTTTCAGCGCTAGCGTACAAACAATTAAAGCAATCCGACTCAAAGATTTGCGAGCTTGATTCACAGCCCATCCATTAAATTTGCATATCGTTATAACAGTGTTGCTAAATTCTAGTAAGATGTAGTTTTGCAATTTTAAAGACGATCGTTGAATCAGATGTTACATGTGAATTCAGGGGTGAAACTTTAGGGATTTATTTGTTCGTATAGAGGACTTAACGTACAATGTGTTGTAATTATAATCTATAGGACACAATATGGATGACAGTTTCAAGCAGTTTGGATCCAGACCTAACCACGAGTAACTCGGCATCTCATCAGGACCTAAACTTTCTTAAAAGCTGATCGTGATTTTGGAAAGAAATGGAAGAAAATATTGTTTTCAGATTTAAAGAAGACGACATTTTTTAAATGCTTATAAATATTTGTGGTAAGAATGTAGTTACAAAAAGTTTTGCGTTGAGCTCTTTGTATATACAGTAGAACCAGTCTGAATCGGCCATTCATTTATTGAACATGTGCGTCTTAAAAAGCAGTAGGTTGCTTAATGCAGGGCAAAATTAATGCAGAAAGCTCCTGCAGGAGCTTTCTGCATTACTTTTGACCTGCATTAAGTTACCACCAGCCTTTCAGACCCATAATTAGACATGTTTTTAATGGCGGCTTAAGCCAGGTTTCTACCGTATGTACATTTCAAGGTTTGTTGACATGAATACTATAGAACGTCTTTAAAGTGGCCACTTTAGGTATAAACATAGGCGCCATAACGCTTTAAAACTCCATGAATATTATACATTAATATTAATTATATAAATGACTACATCATCAATATTGGTTAAAGTGGCATATAATCACACACTATTTTGGTTAAAGCAGACACTGTAGAAGTATATATATATATATATATATATATATATATATATATATATATATATATATATATATATATATATATATATATATATATAACCATAAGCAAACAGAGCAGAACCTGATCAGATGGCTCCTATAGGAGATATCTGATCTGGATCTACTCTGTTTGTCAATGCGTATTTATAGGGTAAAGGGTTAAAAGTCAGATGGACCTTAATGCATAATGAAAGTATTACCAAAAAATAATACAATTATATCCATCCTGCATTAATGTACAACATACCTTTACGGCACAGAAATAGTCTCATTGTGATTGCGTTTTAACATATTTGGACGCTTTAAACATTAATACTCGTTAGACTAAAAGTACAGCACAACCTGACTTGAACGACCATTCATTTTTTGAACTCTTAAAAGACAGGCTGTTGCTTAATGCAGTAACGGATAGATAGATAGATAGATAGATATTCTTTATTTCCTCCACTTATGGAGAGCATCACAAGCAATATAATACAATACAGTTATGAATGAAATGAAAACAGTGATGATAACGTTATCTACAAACTATTTACATATATATACATACAATAAGTATTTCTACTAACTGTATGTTATGCATGCATCTATTAATAGTCGCTTAAGATAGGTTTTACTGTAAATCGGCACGCTTTTATCATTGTATTTCTAGGATCACAACAATGCCACTGTTTACTTAACCATTTACGCCATACATGTAAATACGCCTTTGCAAACAGAGAAGACCCAGTTCAGACAGCTCCTGTAGGAGCCGTCTGGTCAGGGTCTGCTACGTTTTCTTACGATCAAATATAGACATGATTCTACACTTTCTACCATGGTCAATAAATGCCTGTGTCCATTCCCGCTGTTATAACACTAAAGCTGGATAACATTCGTGATGACATTATTTCTTAAATGAATATTCACGGAGTAAAGCGTTGTCCATTGTATTTGTATTTACTTACATGCATTTTAGCTGCTTGCATGTTTGCATTTTCAGATGCAAGCATTCATTTTATGCTGAACTCGGCGTAACAACTGAATCTAATATGTTAGACAGTCATGCATTTGCAATCAGAGTAGACCCATACCAGGGGTCTCCTTAGGAACCGTCTGATCAGGGTCTGTTCTGTTCGCTAATGGAATTTGACAGGTTTGTTTCTTTACTTTCTAAAATGGCTAGTACAACGTTCCACCTTCAGTATTTCATTACACCTATTTTGTCCATAAATATGCAGTAGGTTTGGAAATATTTTGGATTAAGTATAGAACATGGAAAGGGTTAGATGCGTAATCTGTTACTTCATAGATATTTCTTTTTATGCCTTTGTAAACAAAGCAGATCAAGAGTAGCCAGTCCCTGCATGAGACGGTCTACTCTGCTTACATGTGGTTCAACATGTATAATAGAACTGATTCTAAATGTTCTGTCATGACCAATCGTTTTCTTTTAGGTATCTTTATAACACCTCAAGCGATGAACGTTCATGAATGTTAGATTCTTGCACAATTATTGAAGAGGTAAAGGGAGCAGGATCCGTCTTATCTGGGTCTATTTGGTTTGCAGAACCGTCTGTGACGGGTAACGGGTAAACGAACGACATCGAAACAAGAAACTATGTTTCTGAAAACGAAAATTACAATGCATACTGTATACCATTCATTACATACCTTTTGTCAGATACTGCATGATTAACGGTTTTATATGAACAGACACTGCAACCGCATAATGGAACAGCACTGCTCGTTTAACCCTTACAGCGCTTAATTTTCAAATGGACTGTTCCAAAAGTGAAACAGGTTAAGCTTAAAGTGAATATTTAGATATTTTTCTAAAGAAATGTGTAATATGACAAACAGTGCAGACCCAATCAGCCCTCTCATCTGGGTCTACACTGTTAGCAAAGGGCATCAGTGACTCGTTTCCCGCACTGTATAAGGGTTAATCAAATTAAGTCAAAATACGCGTACATGCAGAGAGCCACGTAGATAAAAGACCTAAATTATTTTTGGTATATGTAAAAAGCCGTTTTAGTGGGGTTTACTGTACCTGTAATAGATAACACGACTCGAATACATACTCTTTATGATAAATTGGTACGAAATATCCGCATATACACAGAGCTACAGATAAAGGTACGTACTCAAACATTTAAAACATCATTTATCCACCAAACTATATACTGTTACCACTCTTTAGGATCGTCTTTTTGAGAGTTTGGTGGAGAAATAAACGAGTTTGTCTTGAAAATGTTTAAATTTAAGCATATTATCTGGAGCTGTGATAGAATTAACACCTTAAAAACGACAACATGGTCAATTTACACGGGTTCAATAAGAGCAGGCGATAGCTTAATGCAGAAAGACAATTTATGCGGTAGGCCTACGCTCCTCTTGGAGTTTACTGCATCATTTTCGCCCTGCATTAAGCTACCACTACACGTATACTGAAAACAACATAAAATGCTTATTTTGAGGGATTGACAGGTGTACTATATTTGTAATACCTATATATAAATAGCAAGCGTATCAGATGTGTCATGTGGCCCATCTCAGGTAGATCAGCACTTTCATGCTGAAAAAATGTCTACTCAAACTCTGATCTGTTACCAGTTATACTTGTTTATACTTGTTTCAGATTTTTTGAAATATTTAACGAAGCCATTGCCGGAGTGTCAAATGACTTAGATCCTAATGAGAGGTCGAGTTACTCGGTACCTCATTTGGACTCAAGTTGTTTGTAAACGCCAGTCAGACCGCTTTAAGTACGAGAAGTTTTTGAATAAAGATGTGTTCTCTAATTGCGACAGGACCGCTAAATGCGACAGGACCATGACCACTAATTGCGACAGTCTACAGTTTATATTTAGATGTAACGCCCAATAACATAGTAACATGCGGATAAACAGCAAATGACAATTAGAACTGTTTGAGCCTTTAACCGCTATTTGCACCATCACTTGCATGTACAAACCTGCAGCTTGGATGATCAAGGCTGCAACATACATGTACTGTTATGGAACTTTCAAATCGGCATCAATTTCAGTCTGTAAGACAGATAGTAGCTTAACGCCATGAAGACCGCTCCTAGAAGAGCTTTCTGCATGTATTTCATCCTGCATTAACACATTTGCAAACAGAGTAGACCCAGGAGCCGTCTGATCAGGGTCTACTCTGTTTGCTTATGAAATTATGATAGATAAGACTCTTCAGTTTCTACCAATACCAAAAGATCCTGCGTACATGTGCCAAATTTTAAAATTCAGCTGATACATATTCATGATGTAAATATTACGTAAAGATTATGCAATAGAGAAAGGGTTAAGCAGCCATCGGCCTAAACTATCTAAATTCTTCTTTAATAAAAGTTTGCTTTATATGGGGCTTTACTGTATATAAATTATGAAACATTTCAAAATAGCTGTTGAGTCATTTAACTTAATGATATGACTTTTTATGTAATTTTACGTCACCGTGTACGGGTATACATTCAGAGCACTTAGCCTGTCAGCGCATACATTAGAAATAGTCTTAACCCTTCGCTTGCTGTTCACGTCAATATACCTACCTGTAAATAGTGAAGACCCAGATGAGACAGCTCCTGCAGGAGCTGTCTCATCAGGGTCTGTACTATTTACAAGTTGATTGCGCAACCAGTGCACTCCAAAGCAGTGATAGCACAGCGAAATACGTGTACACAGTGAAGATATATGTAATTATACAACAGGGCATGGGTAAAGAAGGAGAAATGTATTTTAAAATTCAGCAAGCGAAGGGTTAAGTGATCACAAAAAGAGGTCTAATGTTTTTGTTGGGCAGGCCGTAGCTTAATGCAGGGGTTTGACCTGCATTATTAAACAACCACCAGCTTTTAAAAGGCCCTTATGTTTAATAAATGAACGACCGCTTTTATAAATATCACACCCTAAGGAGAGCGACAGCACGTATTGTCAACCCGAGGTTGGTCATGTCCACCGAGTCATTAGTCGAGGTGGACATTACCATATATACCGAGGGTTGACAATACGAGCTACATGTCGTTCTCCAGAGGATGTGATATTTATTTTATTATAACGAACAGCACAATCAATTTCGTCAGCAAAAATTTTTATTCGATGACAACAATAAACAGTTTGAAACAAAGTTATATAGCTACTCGGTGCTTACAAATCGCGGAACAGCTTCACATTCTATTCACCCTTACATTATAAGTACTGGCGGGGTCCTTTTTCATTGTCCAATCTTGACAGATCCTCCTCCGAAATAGTCGCATAACGCGACATTTCTCAAATATTAAAACAAAAACACTTGTCAAAATGACGTTTGTTGATCAAATTGCAAGCGTCAGATGACGCCAGTCGGTGACGTCAACCGGATGACGTCACGCACACAATTTATGTCTATGTTTAAAAAAAAGCAGGTTTCTTTCGGAAACAAATTTGGCAACTATGGTATGCTCGTCTCTGTTTAATCCTTATTCCCCTATTATTCCTTATCCCCCGAATAACTCTGCACCTCATCAGGACTTAAGCTGTTTAACACTCGGTCAACATTTTCTCAAAACTTTATCCAATCGGAGGTAGTCAAGATTGCACCATATCAAATTTGAGACATTTCATCTATTTTCAGAGTGAAGTATTGGCTAATGCATTAAAACGGAGCAACAGATAAATGTGCGTATCTGATACTGAAATCGTCATTTCTCCGCCAAACACTATGTTGTGACCACTCTTTAGAATCGACTCGAAGAGACAAGTCTAAAGAGTGGTCACAGCATAGGGTCACAGCACAGCGTTTGATAGAGAAATGAAAGTTTTAGTATTTGAGTCAGCACCTTTGTTTGTTGCTCTGTAATGTAAGCTCAGCTGTGGATCTGGTACAATTTAGACTTCTTCGGACGGCGCATGTGCGACAGAGCCTCTCTATTATAACGCCCATTCAGTCTAGTTCTGTGTTCTTAATAATGTGGTACTTCCATACGGCGGAAATTATAAATTGTTTACGCGGTCACTTGCTATTAACAGAGACCAACATATATTCATTCAGTGGCCGCTATATATGCTTGTGGAATATTCCAGCCGCAAAGAACGTCTGACATTTGTCAACCATTTTCTTAATGTTGTCAATGTGGCACTTGCTCGGACACAGGACACATAACCTGCATTAGAGTAATGCCAGTAGTTTTCATATTTGGCATTGCATGCGTCACCTGTGCCCTTTATCATACAGAGTACAGTTTTGTTTACACAGTTTTGCAAACTTCATTTACTGTACATAATAAAAGTATACAGTAAAACTCGATTATTCGAATACTCAAATACGTGCCATTACTTATTTTTTATAAGACAGGTGGCAGCTTAATGCAGTGTGAAAGTCAAGCAGAAAGCTCCTCTAGGAGCTTTCTGCATGACTTCTACCCTGCATTATGCAACCAGCTGTCTAAAAGGGTCTAAATTCTTATATACTTATATATGGAACTATCAAGTTTTTACTGTATTTATGTTTTCATTAAGCTACGAAAAATAATGTCATGAATGTTTAACATTTTGGTATCTTGATTTGACACAGGGTGTCTTATCTGTACCCAAACGTTTTGGATACGCCCGTAGTGCACATAGAAATTAATAACACCAATAGGAATGTACAAAAGACCCTCTCTAAAGAGACTAGTTAATAAATAAACATATGTGTCTTCTCAAGCAGGTGGTTGCTTAATGCAGGAGCTCTCTGCATAACTTCCGTCCTGCATTAAGCCACCATCTGCCTTTATATCCCAGAATTATACCTCTTTTTGATGGTCGCTTTAGAAGAGTCTTACTGTATTTCTAAATACCGTGTTTAGCAGTCAGCTGTTGCGACGAATTCCCCCCCCCCCCCCCCCCCCCCAGGACAGTTATATATAATGCAACAGTGCAGGACAGTTAGCATGCATCCGAATGCGGCCTTGCTGTCATTAACAAACCGCTTGGATCGGTCAGACGCCGAGTAAGTCGGTGTCTCATCAGGATCCAAGCTGTTTGGCAATCGGTCAGTAGCGTTTCTCTCAAACGTTTGAACGAATAACATGTAAGTAAACCCTGTTGCATGTCACAGCTGGAGCAGATGTTATCTTATTGCAGGATTAGGGTTAACATATGTTGACAAGAGCGTCACTTGCTGAACGCAACTCACTTGTTTTAGACTTTATACACAAGTTGTTTAACCCTTTCCCTGGTATGTATATAATCAATACCTACTGAATATTAATGGGCAAAATAATAATAATATAACATGGAAGGCGGAACATTGTAGCCATTTTTAGAAAATAAAGATACAGATATTTCCACTAGCAAACAGAGCAAGCCCTGATCAGACGGCTCCTGTAGGAGCCGTCTGATCTGGGTCTACTCTGTTTGCAAAAACGCGAACACATATTTATATGAGTTAAAGGGTTAATATTTATTATGTAAAATTTTATTTAGCTCTTTTGCGTCAGTAAATTAGATACAATTTATACAGTTCGATGCGTCTATTCAAAATAGACACTTTGCCACTTTGTAACCAGTTTAGACCGACTGTCACCACTTCACAGTTGTAAACACACTATTTGACCTTTCACCCCGTGACACTCATCAGGACTCAAACTGTTTGGCACCAAGTCAATAGTTTCTCAGACTCTTAATCAAATCGGAGGTAGTGGAGATTGCACCAAATCCAACTTGCGCAGCCATTATATTTCCACAGTGGGGTAATGGCTAATCCAGCAAAACCTTTGTAAACCGGAATTTAAGTAAAGACACAGGGCAGGTAACATTTATCCGAATGGGACGCTGTCGTCATTAGCACACAGCTTGGATCCAGATAAGACGCCGAGTAACTCTCGGTCAGAAAGCTCCTGCAGACTCTGATCTGTGTGTGATAATAATACTAATACAATTACTTTATTTTAAATGGAATACATATTTGGTAATAACCAGTTTTCAATATGGTCCACACCCAACATACACATATATACAATATCAACCATGTTAGAAAGTTGGTTATGGAATTAGACAGATAGGTTTCTAGGGACCTCAGTTTTGTTCATAAGCTAATCGTCTGTTGAAATTATATCGTAGTGAGTGGACTGACTTTACGCTCGAACAGGTAGTATTCACTACAGAGGATCAGACAAAATGCGTAAATCAGGTCATTTTCAAGAATAACGTCTTTATTTATCAACCAAATTTTATGATGTGGCCTCTCTTAAGCATCGTCCCTAAAGAGTGGTCACAGCATACGATTTGGCGGAGAAATGACGATTTTAGTATTTCAGCGCGCACCTCTATCTGTTGCTTTGTCACAAAACTAGCTCTATCTGCTAAAACTGAAATAATTATTTTTCCACCATACTTTATGTTATGGCAACTCTTCAGAATCGTCTCGAAGAAATATACGGCAAAGCAATGACGATTTTAGTATTTAAGCAAGCATCTTTAACTGTTGCCCTGAATGTCTATTAATTGGCATTAATGTTGATTAATGTAGCGCTGCTAAGAATAAGCAATAGCTTAATTTTCTATTTGATGCAGATGCTTTTTATGTCCCGGAGGCATATTGTTTTTGTTCGGTCTGTCTGTTATTTTATTGGTTGGTTTGTCCCCAACTTTAATGTTGGCGATTATTTGTAGCCATTGCACATACACTTCAAACTTGGCATGCATGTGCAACTTATGGGGGCAAACACTTTTATGGGTGTCTTATTAAGGTCAAGGTCATACATCAAGGTCCAAGGACAAACTACTGGTCAAATTTAGATTGGCGATAACTTTGTCGCTATTCAACATACATACTTTAAACGTGGCTTGCATGTTTAACTTATGGAGGTAATATTTTAAGGGGTGGCCTATTAAGGTCAATGTCATACTTCAAGGTCTAAGGTCATGTCGGGGGCATAGTGTTTCACAAACACATCTTGTTGGCTCTGTAAACATAGTTCGTTTATAGAACAATATACAAAGATTCAGATATAGTGCATGATTTATACATTTTCAAGAATAGCTCCCTTATTTCTCCACCAAACCCTACACTATGACAAATCTTTAGAATCGTCTCAAAGAGACGATTCTAAACAGTTGTCACAATATAGGGTTTGGTGGAGTAATGACGATTTTAGTATTGTTAGTATTTGAGTTCTGTCACAATATTAGCTCTATCTGCTCAGACTTAAATAATTGTCACTTACTTATCTATCGAAATAAATCTATCTACTTGGTTCGTTTAAGTCATTTTAAAGAATAAGTCCTTTGTTTCATCACCAAACTCTATGTTGTGACCACTCTTCAGAATTGTCTCGAGGAGATGATTCTAAAGAGTGGTCACAACATGATTGTAAAGAGTGGTCACAACATAGGCTAAGTTGAAAGTTGAGAAATGGAATTTTAGTACATGTATATTTGAATACGCATCTTTGTCTGATACTCTGTCAAAAAAGATTAGTTCTGTGTGCTCAAAACTGAAATAAGTGTCACTTACGTCTGATTTGTTCAAGTCAAGCTATAAAGAGCATATTTAACAAGCGTCAAACAGGCTCGATCTAAACAAAGTGCAAACGCGAACCAGGCCACACTTAGCAATACCGGGGTTAAGTATGTGATCAATGTCCCAACTAATTACTTGCAAATGACATGTTCAAATGACCTACGCTAGGTTTGTTTCTTGCAATTTGTCATGTTTGTTTATTAATTGATCTAATTAAGCTATATTAAGCTAATTAATCTTCATACATACCTTATTTTTTACATGAAAAGTCATAGCGTAAAGGGTTAAGATCAACTCACACTAGGGCTGTACTCAGGGAGCCAATGGGGTCTACCCCCCCCCCCCTGCCCCCCCCCCCCCCCCCCCCCGTGACTTTTTTCATGGGTACCAAAATGTTCAGAAAAGTGTCCTGAATCAGAATCGGGAATGTACTCAAGTTTAAATTCTTTAAGGCTATGTGTATTTTAACCGTTCCCATGGCAACCGCCCAGTTTTCGTAATGATGACCCATACCTACAAATTCGCCCATATCACAGCCAGTTTACCATGGGGGTTGCCATGGAAACGGTTAAGATACACAAAGCCTAAACGAATTTTAACTTGAGTACATTCGCGATTCTGATTCAGGACACTTTTCTGAATATTTTGGTACCAATGAAAAAAAGTCTAGAGGGTGTGTGCACGGTAGACCCCAATTGCTCCCTGAGTATTGCAATCGTTTGCGATTCCCCGGATCTTGCTATTGTCAATACGCGGAAATGCTGCACACTTTGAAACTTCTTGTTGCCAAACTTAGCATATCGTTGACCATGCGATTGACAGTAAACGTCAAAAGCATGCGACTTGTCTTTCGATTGTTTACATTGCAAATATATTTTGTATAATCACACGCAGAATGTTGAGATCAGTTGCTTGACTGAATGCGTGATTGTAACTGGTCGCAAGGTGTCTTCACTTGGTATGTGATAAAAAAGATAAGATAGAGACTAGGGGCAAATACGAGTATCTGACTGCAACTGGTTGAACTTCTGAACACAATGCTGCTGTAGCAAGTATAGGTTTTAATGTTCTGATGTGCATGCAGTGTTGGAATACACATTCCCTGCAACTGATACATCACTGGCAGAATGCAAGCAGTTTACACGACTCCATGACAGCATGTGAGAGAGGTCGAATATGTTCATGACTTGTCGGACGACATATCGTGCAACTGGTTGTAAGGATGGCAGTGGATTTTAAATCGTTTTAAAACAAAATGCGATCGTATCTGACAGTCTGCGATTTGTATCACAGCTATTATCATTACTCTTGGTATTTGACATACAAATCTAGGGAAATACGACAGACCTAGATCAAAGTCTACACTATATGCTAATATGTCAGTCTAAATTAAACGTATCGATTTGGTGCCAAGCTGAATTACACGTATTCCGCTTTACAAATCAATGGAAAGATGAGACTGGATGTCAGGATAAGTAAACCCTTGTCTTAACCATTCGCTTGCTAATCGCGTCAATATACCTACCTGTAAATAGTGAAGACCCAGATGAGACAGCTCCTGCAGGAGCTGTCTCATCAGGGTCTGCACTATTTACAAGTTGATTGTGCAACCAGTATACTCCACACAGCGAAATACCTGTACACAGTGAAGATATATGTAATTATACAACAGGGCATGGGTAAAGAAGGAGAAATGTATTTTAAAATTCAGAAAGCCAAGGGTTAAACTGCCATTCATTTATTGAACATAGGAGTTTTAAACAGGAGATGATTGCTTAATGCATGGTAAAAGTAAGGCAGAAATATCCTGTATTAACTATCGGCATTGCTTTCGACCTGCATTAAGGTACCACCTGCCTTAAGTACCAATACATATTTTGACCCCTTTTCGATGGCCGCTTAAAACATGTTTTACTGTATTTAGGGAAATTATGTATATCACACTCTTGAAACCTCTCACGACTTTTCGATGTACATATGCAAAGGCCTTGCCACAGCGGATGTTGGTCGTGCGACTACATACAACTGGTTTCACGATTTCCTGACTCAGGGGCGTGGAAATCGATACACACTTAAGTGCACGTGCGTAACATCAACCTGAAAGGTGAAAACATCACTATAGCCAACATGAAACAAAAATGGAAGGGGTAGACTTTGATAATCCGTCCGTGCTGTCATGTAAGCTTTATTCCGTTCCCTCATATTGACGCCTGTTGACGCCTCTGTAAAAGTCATCTTTTGAAACCATTGTAATAATAGAGTATTTCCCCGTATTGGAGCAAATGCTCTATTTATTACAATGGTTTGAAAACTGCACAATTATAAATTTTCCCGTGTGAGCATGCCCTCGGACCCCCAACTCCACGCTGCGTACATTACATTTGGATTCAGCTATACGACTGTCTGTGATTTATTATATAATTGTAATCCATTGTCCGTGTCGCAACATTCATCGATTACATACCAAGATTACGGCTTAAGTGGTATTGTCACACAGAAGGTCAGCTTAAATATTACAAATCAGCATTGCACAATATCATATCATAATATCAAGATAGTTGCGTAAGTCTAATCAGCTATACGAAAGTCATACAGTTAAAACTCTCTCTATATAAGAGCTTTCTGCATTACTTTTGCCCTGTATTAAGCAATCGTTTACTTTCTGATTCTATGACCCCTTCAGTATCCAATCAATATAAGCTGAAAACTCGTACGGGATTCTTCAGCATCGCTGTTTTTCTGCATCAAGCTGTGACGTGTCCTGTCCTTTCATTACCTGTCGTGATTACTAAGTGGTCGCTTTTATCGAGGTTCTACTGTATCTTAATAATGTACCATCGCCGGTCTATCGACACGTGTCGGCCTTAGTGATTAGTTTTTTTTTTGCTTTATTCGAGGAACTAACGAAGATAATTTTCAGTGTTTTGTTGGAGCCAATCGTACAACTGAACACCGTTTATTTGGATATAACTGATCGGATACTTACACAGAGAAGCTTACATGAAAGTATGTTTATGATCATTTTTATCAAAGGAGCTAAACAACATTGGTTATTTTAGTACAAGTTCGATAACATGATAATAAGAAAACGCGACCGGGTGTTCTATTTATCACATTACACGAGAACAAAGACAACATCCCTTGCATAAACAGTAAACCCTCTCCTCTCTAAACCGGAATTATAGCTAATAAGAACTTAGATACTTTAACCCTTCGCTTGCTGTTCACGTCAATAGACCTACCTGTAAATAGTGAAGACCCAGATGAGACAGCTCCTGCAGGAGCTGTCTCGTCAGGGTCTGCACTATTTACAAGTTGATTGTGCAACCAGTGCACTCCACAGCAGTGATTGCATAGCGATATACTTGTACACAGTGAAGATATATGTAATTATACAGCAGGACATGGGTAAAGAAGGGAGAAATGTATTTTAAAATTCAGCAAGAAAAGGGTTAAGGCAGGTTTAATGCAGATCCTAGAGGAGCTTTCTGCATGACTTTCACCCTGCATTAAGCTGCCATCTGTCTTCAAGACTGACATTTATACTAAATTTAACGTCCGGTTTAGAGGGTTTTTACTGTAGATGTATATAATATTGACCTCGTCATCAACATGATAATATGAATCTGTATCATCATCACTGTGTCACAGTGATACGCAGTTTATCGTGACATGTGTTCAATGTTTGTCTGTTTGGTTGTAACTGATTGCAAGTGTGTACATGTCTATATACTTACATGCGGATATATTTTCATATGCTTTCAAAGACTGAAGGGAAAATAGGATATGTTGCGAGTAGTCATTGATTTTGTAGAAACTGATATTAAATTCGTCTTAGAAAATGTTATTAAGCAAGCCTCTGGCTATAAGCAAGCCTCTGGCTAAAAGCAAGTCTCTGGCTCGCTTAATAACATTTTCCAAGACGAATTTAATATCAGTTTGTACGAAATGACCACGAGCATCATATTATTTTAAGGAAATAACTTAGTTCGACCTTAAATGCTATTTTTACAGGTCCAGCATGTATAGACTATACAAATGCACTTGGTGTTTCTACATGACGTCACAGTTTCTATTAAACATGTGTAATACAAATTAATATGTGATGGCTATATTAACTCGAATACAAGTAGGGAGGTTATGTGATAAATAAAGATTGTCATCATGTGTTGTAGTATCATTCATTTTATCAGAATAGGGTAAAATAGGATAGTAGTAGTGAGAAATTTATTAAAACATGTTGTGTTCTCAATTTTAAGAAGCGGAATAAATAATAGTAGTATGTGATAAATCGTATTCATTATCCATATATTTCATGAATTTGTATGTACGAAATACTTAATGATGTCACCAACATCATTTAGATGGATTTTACAACGGCATATGAGCATAGGAATTTATATTCACGACAGAACCGTAAAATCGGATCTCTATAATTTCTCAAACAAACACAGCAACCACCAATTGGACGATTCCAATAGAAGCGGGCTGATCTGGGTCTATTCTGTGTACAAAGGTTTCTGTCAAGTCAATGGTTAAGGCCGGTGCTAAGGCGGGGTCGTTTAGTTTTGTTAAGAAATATAAAGGATATAAACATTGTCATACAGTAGATCCTGTTCTAAGCTGTTACTCATTTATTGAACATAGTAGTGTTAAAAAGCAGGTGGTTGCTTAATGCAAGGCATGTATTTGACCTTCATTAACCCTTTCCCTCATATAAACGTGTTTTCACGCATCTACAAACAGAGTAGACCCAGATCAGACGGCTCCTAGAGGAGCCGTCTGATCAGGGTCTGCTCTGTTTGCTGATGGAATTAGATAGATCTGTTTCTTTAGCTTCTATAAATGACCATGATATTACAGCTTCCATATTCCATTATAAATATTTTATCCATGATTATTCAATAGGTATTGAAATATGGAATAAACATAGAATAGGAAAAGGGTTAAGCTATACCACCTGCATTACACACCTTTAATTCCACCTGTTTTTGGTAACCACTTACGACAGGTTTGGCTGTAATGCTAAAACCCTGTGACCCAGTTATATACCTAATTTCTCAATAATGGACATGCTCAAACAGGTTAGACACAGAACAGAAGGCTCAGAAAGCAACCCTCTGATCATGGTTCTGTAGTGTTCATAATTAAATTTTCCAAGGTTCAAATCGGTGAAAGACGTATTGCAGAAACACTCCTTCAAATGAAGCTTAACCATGTACCGCTGAATTATCAGAATGGAATAACCCATCACTGTTTAATGATAGAGCCCATTCAGTATAAAAGTCTTGAATGTGTAAATGAGTTCTGTATGACAAACATTGCAGTCTCTGATCAGAGGGTTATGTTTGTCATTTCTGAATGGCAAACAAGATAGACACTGATCAGACGGCTCCTAGGGGCACTCTGAACTGGGTCGTGTAGACCCAGATCTATTTTCAATAACAGTACACTCGGTTTTAGCATTCAAAGCGTTAAACTGGTATATCATGCATATATGGGCAGGCACACATAGAAAATGATGATCAAATGAGACACTTGAACAAACAAGAAGTCGATGTGGGTACAGTAAAATCCATCTAAACAGCATAAATATCGGTCTTTTAGACAAATGGCAGCTTAATGCATGGTGAAAGTCATGCAGAAAGCTCCTCTAGGTTCTTTCTGCATGACTTTCACCCTCCATTAAGCAACCAACTGCCCAAAAGTATTGCAGTTTATAGTGTTTTTACTGTATTTCTTCTCTCTTTAGTTACAAGTACTACTGGCAACCAATGTAGAGGAGAAATAAAAACCAGTCGATGACAGAGAAAGCACTAATTGCCAAGGAGGAACTAGAAGTGGCTCAGGGAGAGGTGTGGAAACCGCGAGCACCAAACAGATCTAGAGGACCCCCAGACAAGTTCAGAATGAAGACCAGCCTTGAGGACCTTCAGTCGCTGGTGTTCTGGAAGGCTCAATTTGCGGAGTTTGTCGGCACTTTCCTGCTCGTACTCACGTCTGTCGGGGCTACAGTTCAGGGCTGGTCTAAGGATGCATTAGATATTGTACAGATCGCGTTTTCGTTCGGACTTTGTGTGTCAACAGTTATATGGATAGTGGGACACATAAGCGGAGGTCACGTAAACCCAGCTGTTACCATGGCAATGTTTATTACTAGAAAAATCAGTCTCGTGAAAACGATTTTGTACATTATTATACAGTGTATCGCCTCCATAGCTGCAGCGGGGCTCTTGAGAGCCCTGACTCCGGAATCACAAAGGGGTATGCTCGGGTGCACTACACTGGGACAGGAAATGACGTCAAGCCAAGGTGTCGTCATAGAGTTGTTCATTACGATGCTCCTCGTGCTGACCGTGTTTGCCTCATGTGATAAAAACCGTAAAGACCTAGGCGGCAGTTTCCCCCTCACCATCGGGTTGTCCGTTACAGTCGCACATTTGTGGGCGGTAGGTTCAATTATAATCAAATATTTCTAATCCCTTTACGTCATGAATATTCATGTAAGAAATAGTGACATCGACTTCGTGGACATTAAGCTACTACCTGCATGTCTGAACTCTTTCGCGGCCAAATTTTGTCGTCTCCAAACTTAGTCGGCTGCTGAAATTTTCATTTTGGTTTTTGCATTTCTTTACTTTTTGTTTAAAAAAACATATTCACCGTAACAAACATTTTACGTCCTGGTGAGACGTCTCATCTGAATTCAAACTGTTTGCATAGATAATCAGATGTAACATTGGCAGCGAAAGAGTTAAAGACCAAGCGATTTAGTAGATCGGTTCTTCTGAGGGGATCTATATCAGATCTATATCATTTCATAACAGAGCAGACCCTGATCAGACGACCCCTATAGGAGTCGTCTGATCTGGATCTACTCAGTTTGCAGAGACATAAAATTAATAAAAGGCACTTGAATGAAGTAAAGACTATTTTATCGTTGTCCTTTTATCGGTCAACCTTGCAATTATCATTTTGAACAGCATGTGCATGTCCTTCATCTGGGGCTATGTTGTCTTTGGCCTTTCAGTCTGTTTGTCTCAAGTTTTGACTTTGGCTATAACATTGTGCTCATACCTGGCATGTATACTCATCTCAGAATGCAACGCTTGGTTGTGGTCCTCTCAAAGTCAATTCCATACATGGATATCGATGGTCAAATTGACGAAATGTCTTCTAGAATGTGCCTGACAATTTGTTGGGCTCATAGTGTTCGTCTGCTTTAGACAAGTTTGTTTAATTGTTTTGCAGCCAGTTGCCCATCATCATCATCATCATCATCATCATCATCATTATCATCATATTCGTCTTCGTCTTCTTCTTCTTCTTCTTCTTCTTCTTCTTCTTCTTCTTCTTCTTCTTCTTCTTCTTCTTCTTCTTCTTCTTCTTCTTCATCTTCTTCTTCTCTTCTTCTTCATCTTCTTCTTCATCTTCTTCATCTTCTTCTTCATCTTCTTCTTCATCTTCTTCTTCATCTTCCTCTTCATCTTCATCTATCTTCATCTTCATCTTCTTGTTCTTCTTCTTCTTCTTCTTCTTCTTATTATTATTATTATTATTATTATTATTCTTACTGCCGATGATGTGGCACGTACATTTATCAGAGAAAGTCAACAAACACCCGAGATCCATCTTTCGAAAGATCGTGCGACCAACGTGTTAACCCTTTCCTTAATTAATATTCATGTAAGAAATAATGACATTGTGAATATTTATTAACTGAATTTTATACTGTAAACAGTTCAATGATCGGTTTTGCCCTGGCAAAAACTGTAGAATTAGATCTACATCCTGCCAAAAGCAAACAGAGCAGACAATAATGCGGCTCCTTATAGGAGCCGTCAGATCTGGGTCTACACTGTTTGCAAATGACAATCTGTGTATATGAAGGGAAGGGTTAACTTAATTTTACATCAATCGTTACTATAAGTAGACCGAAATTATTGCATAATATTATTGTGCTTGAACAAATTATTAGACTAACAGTATCTCAAGTTCTAACATAAGACAATCTTAACTGGAAGTTGCGATCAACGAATGTTAGACATTATGATAATTTTAGTCGTATTTTCTTTGGTAAGTCAAGCCCCAGTATATGACCTCTTGAGAGTTTATTGCGTGTGCTTTATGTATTTATATTATTTTTATTACAAAACCGTATTGCCTTGTAGACGGAGCCTCATTGTAAAAGAACATAAAATGTTCGAAGAGTCATATGAAAAAAACAAATAATGCAGAAAGACCCTTTTTAGGGAAAGTTCTATATTGCTCTCTCCCTGCATTAACCCTTTACGTATTCATGTAAGAAATAAGGATATCGTGAATATTTATTAGTTGAACTTTTATAATGTAAACATTTCAAGGAAATTATTTTCTTTGACAAAAACTGTACATGTAGATTCAGATCTATATAGAACATACTCCGACCTGGGTCTGCTTTGTTTGCAAATGCGTGGAAAGGTCTTTATATGTGACAAAGGGTTAATCTATCAACCAGTTAGACATTTTTAATCAGTTGTTTCGCCATTTGTAGGTCGAGTATACCGGTTCAAGCATGAACCCAGCAAGGAGCTTGGGACCAGCCGTGGTTATGAACATATGGAAAGATCACTGGGTGCGTATTGTCCAATTGTAGATGTTGGAGTTTTCGCCCTTCGTAAACTCAGGGCTTCAATGTGTTTTAATACAATAACATGATTGTACAGGTCGTCGTTGTTGGTTTGATTTTTTTTTGCATTTATTTATTGTTTGTTTCTTTTGTTTTGTTTTTGTTCATTGAAACCCAATCATTTCTCTGTCTGCTACATTGTCGTCAGATTCAGGTTTGGAGGTCAGAGTGGACTTTCATCAAGTTGAGAGGCAAACAATTTATATCCTGATGATACGCTGAGTTACTTGGCTTCTCAACTGGATCCAAACCGTTTGCATATGATATCACAAAACCCGTCTCCATGGTACCGAAGCGGGTAAAACTTAATTGTTCAAGAAAGCTATAGATAGAAAGTACAGCAAAATCTCTCTATAACGGTCACTATATTACATCAAGTATTTTGTGTGAAAGGCAGGTGGCTGCTTAAATTAAGGTGAAATGAAAACAGAACGCTCCTATAGGAGCGTTCTGTTTTCATTTCATCTTGCTTTAAGCAGCCACCTGCCCTAAATACCAACTAATTAACACAATCTAGTGGCCGCTATAGAGAGGATTTACTGTACTTATCAAAAGGTATATGTAGCGTTTTATAAAGAATCAAACACTCAGAGAAACTCCACTTTTACACCTGACGCGGTCGATGATCATAGCTGACAAAATAAGTTTGGCGATGAAAGGGTTAAACAGCCACGTTTATTCATTTAACTGTTGCTATAATGGTTTGCTGTGTCTGACTACACTTTCTCATTCACTTATACTCAGTATACCCTTTCGGTGCCAAATACAGTAAAACCCCTCTAATGCGACCACCAAAAAGGGACACCATTTTGTCTGGCAGAGGCAGGTGGTAGCTTAATGCAGGACGAAAGTTATGCAGAAAGCTCCTATAGGAGCTTTCTGCATTACTTTCATCCTGCATTAAGCAACCACCTGCTGACAATGACAGCTATGGGTATTCTTTAAGTGGTCGCATTAGAGGGGTTCTACTGTACTCGTAAATTTCATCTGCGAAGATTAACGTCTGCTTCGGGTTTTAAAGTGGCGTTTTCTTCAGTTTTAACTGAACAAACTATGACCAGTGTCAAACACTTGCGATCCTGAGGAGACGACGAATTACTCGGAGTCTCCTTTTGATCCATACTGTTTGCAATGCTTATCTCCTTTTGATCCATACTGTTTGCAATGCTTATCTCCTTTTGATCCATACTGTTTGCAAAGCTTATCTCCTTTGGTCCATACTTGTTTGCAAAGCTTATCTCCTTTTGATCATACTTGTTTGCAAAGGTTATCTCCTTTTGATTCATACTTGTTTGCAAAGCTTATCATGGATTCGCCTATGGCGGTGAAATATTTAACCCTTTACTCCATAAATACGCCTTTCTACGCCTTTGCAAACAGGGTAGACCCAGAGTAGACGGCTTCTATAGGAGCCGTCTGATCAGGACCTGTTCTGTTTGTTTATGATATGATAAATATGTGATTCTACAGTTTCTGCAATGACCAAACATTTTTGTGCCCATGTGCTATTATAAAACATAGTGTAATTAATATTCATGATGTCATTATTTTTACATGAATTTGCATGAATTAAATTAGATTAATGAAACATGTACGATCTCATTCAAGCGGGTATTATTTTTCAGATTTACTGGGTCGGACCACTAGCTGGTGGTATAATCGGAGGTCTGTTGTACGATAACCTACTAGCGCCGAACGCCTCCCTGCTTAAGGCTCGAACATGTTTGCTGGCCTCAGACTTCGATGAGGAGAGCTTCAAGGCGAGGAAGAAGAAAGTACTGGTATTAGAGGAGGACGACGACATTGGAGAGGACAGGCATTCCAAGGACTCTACAAACGTCTGAACGGTCACGTGATCAACATTGCCATCTGTACTGTGTCATATACAGATTTGTCTTACCTGGAATGACAAAGAAGTGGCATTTTAGAATACAGAGCTTGTCTTTGCTATCACGAAAGTTGTGTGCAAGAATTTTAGTGGATCCACATCAAAGTTGCATATACTTTGATAGAGAGATTATTACTGACACGGACATGACTGATAAACAATAAACCACCGTCCATATTGATAAAGCATCTTCGGCTACATATAAAACCTAAATGTGACACTAGTATCAGTGATTTGTTACATTTCAGTAATAGATTTGAACCTTGTAGGGACCCGGTTTCGACGGCATTTATACTTTAATACAGTAAAAACCCTCTAAACCGGACGTTCAGTTTAGTATAAATATCGGTCTTGGGGACATGTGACAGTTTAATGCAAGGTGAAAGTCATGCAGAAAGCTCCTATAGGAGCTTTCTGCATGACCGTCACCCTGCATTAAGCAGCCACCTGTTTAAAAGTATCTAAATTCTTCTCTACTAGAATTCCGATTTAGAGGAGTTTATTGTAGTTGTTTCCCATGTGACCTTTTCGAATCCTTCAGTAAACATTATATGATACGTTTTATTGTTATGGGGCTTTTTTAATATTAACCTTTAGCCTGCTGAGCAAACTTTTGTTGGTAGAAAATGTCATCGACTTCAGCTGTCACATTTGATTAATCCTGTATTTCTTTTCATCAACACTGTTAACGTATCAAACAGTTTGGATCCAGATGAGGTGCAGTGTTACTCGACTCATCTGTATCCAAACTGTTCGCATAGGTTATCACCAGTCCGCCCACAACAATCTAAAGGTCTCAAACACTTTAAAGAGCCGCTATGTGTGTTATCCTGAATTTTGGAAACGGTATGGACCCAGATATCTGGACGTGGAAAATATACAGTTAGGAGTTGAACTCATAGAAGTACAGTAGAACATGGCTAATCAGAACCTTCAATAAACATTTCAGGCAGGTGACTGCTTAATGCAGGGCTAAAGTCAAGCAAAAAGTTTCCAGAGTAGCATTTTGCTAGACTTTCATACTGCATTAAGCCGCCCCTTTCTTAAATACCGATCATGATACTTGTTTGTGTCTTCTGATTAGTGAGATTTTACGGTAGATTAACCAACATCTTGACATCAGAATGAGAATAGCGGTCATACACTGTACAAAATATCTTTAGCTCTGTTGAAAGAGCAAAGCGTGCTTACAAAATAGTCGCACAAGAGCAAGTGTTATACATGCACATACGCATGTCAAAAGTTATGCAGAAAGTTCACATAGGAACTGTTTGCATTACTTTTGCCCTGTATCAAGCAACTATAACTATGACCAGTGTCAAACACTTGCGATCCTGAGGAGACGACGAATTACTCGGAGTCTCCTTTTGATCCATACTGTTTGCAATGCTTATCTCCTTTTGATCCATACTGTTTGCAATGCTTATCTCCTTTTGATCCATACTGTTTGCAAAGCTTATCTCCTTTGGTCCATACTTGTTTGCAAAGCTTATCTCCTTTTGATCATACTTGTTTGCAAAGGTTATCTCCTTTTGATTCATACTTGTTTGCAAAGCTTATCATGGATTCGCCTATGGCGGTGAAATATTTAACCCTTTACTCCATAAATACGCCTTTCTACGCCTTTGCAAACAGGGTAGACCCAGAGTAGACGGCTTCTATAGGAGCCGTCTGATCAGGACCTGCTCTGTTTGTTTATGATATGATAAATATGTGATTCTACAGTTTCTGCAATGACCAAACATTTTTGTGCCCATGTGCTATTATAAAACATAGTGTAATTAATATTCATGATGTCATTATTTTTACATGAATTTGCATGAATTAAATTAGATTAATGAAACATGTACGATCTCATTCAAGCGGGTATTATTTTTCAGATTTACTGGGTCGGACCACTAGCTGGTGGTATAATCGGAGGTCTGTTGTACGATAACCTACTAGCGCCGAACGCCTCCCTGCTTAAGGCTCGAACATGTTTGCTGGCCTCAGACTTCGATGAGGAGAGCTTCAAGGCGAGGAAGAAGAAAGTACTGGTATTAGAGGAGGACGACGACATTGGAGAGGACAGGCATTCCAAGGACTCTACAAACGTCTGAACGGTCACGTGATCAACATTGCCATCTGTACTGTGTCATATACAGATTTGTCTTACCTGGAATGACAAAGAAGTGGCATTTTAGAATACAGAGCTTGTCTTTGCTATCACGAAAGTTGTGTGCAAGAATTTTAGTGGATCCACATCAAAGTTGCATATACTTTGATAGAGAGATTATTACTGACACGGACATGACTGATAAACAATAAACCACCGTCCATATTGATAAAGCATCTTCGGCTACATATAAAACCTAAATGTGACACTAGTATCAGTGATTTGTTACATTTCAGTAATAGATTTGAACCTTGTAGGGACCCGGTTTCGACGGCATTTATACTTTAATACAGTAAAAACCCTCTAAACCGGACGTTCAGTTTAGTATAAATATCGGTCTTGGGGACATGTGACAGTTTAATGCAAGGTGAAAGTCATGCAGAAAGCTCCTATAGGAGCTTTCTGCATGACCTTCACCCTGCATTAAGCAGCCACCTGTTTAAAAGTATCTAAATTCTTCTCTACTAGAATTCCGATTTAGAGGAATTTATTGTAGTTGTTTCCCATGTGACCTTTTCGAATCCTTCAGTAAACATTATATGATACGTTTTATTGTTATGGGGCTTTTTTAATATTAACCTTTAGCCTGCTGAGCAAACTTTTGTTGGTAGAAAATGTCATCGACTTCAGCTGTCACATTTGATTAATCCTGTATTTCTTTTCATCAACACTGTTAACGTATCAAACAGTTTGGATCCAGATGAGGTGCAGTGTTACTCGACTCATCTGTATCCAAACTGTTCGCATAGGTTATCACCAGTCCGCCCACAACAATCTAAAGGTCTCAAACACTTTAAAGAGCCGCTATGTGTGTTATCCTGAATTTTGGAAACGGTATGGACCCAGATATCTGGACGTGGAAAATATACAGTTAGGAGTTGAACTCATAGAAGTACAGTAGAACATGGCTAATCAGAACCTTCAATAAACATTTCAGGCAGGTGACTGCTTAATGCAGGGCTAAAGTCAAGCAAAAAGTTTCCAGAGTAGCATTTTGCTAGACTTTCATACTGCATTAAGCCGCCCCTTTCTTAAATACCGATCATGATACTTGTTTGTGTCTTCTGATTAGTGAGATTTTACGGTAGATTAACCAACATCTTGACATCAGAATGAGAATAGCGGTCATACACTGTACAAAATATCTTTAGCTCTGTTGAAAGAGCAAAGCGTGCTTACAAAATAGTCGCACAAGAGCAAGTGTTATACATGCACATACGCATGTCAAAAGTTATGCAGAAAGTTCACATAGGAACTGTTTGCATTACTTTTGCCCTGTATCAAGCAACTATAATTATGCTTTTACAGATTCTTATGTTAATAGATCATGTGGTCGCATTAGAGAGACTACTGTAGTTAACGCATGCTGCCTCCACTTAATGAAAACATTGTGTAAATATGTTCTATTCTGTTCAGCTGTTTATGTATATATGTCTTTTCTTTATGTACTGTTCATTACTTGTTGACTTTGTAATCTCTGTATAAGAGGAAATAAAGAGTATATATACAGATAAAGGTGCGTACCCAAATACTAAAATACTAAATTGTCTCTTCAAGACGATTCTAAAGAGTGGTCACACTATAGGGTTTGGCTGAGAAATAAAGGAGTTATTATTGCGCATCTTATTTGGACCTCTGTAATTCACACCTGCTGCATTTCTACACATTGAAATAAGAAGCAAATGTGTATGTAACTTAACTAACTTCTGTACGAATTATGTGTCTGTAACTTAATTAACTTCAGTACGAATTATGTGTCCGTAACTTAACTAATTTCTGTACGAATTATCCTGTCATTTCGAAATAGTGCATTTCGAATATCAGCGATTCGACTGTAGTTTTAAAGACGGCTTGTTCTCAGTTTGGACATACAGTTTATAGATAGCTAGAAATATTGGCCCCATACGTAGGAATTATCCGTCATCTGTGTTATGTTGCTTTGTAAACGTGAGTGAGTGAGTGAGTTGGGTTTAACGTCCGACCAACAGTATTTCAGTTATTTGCAGACGGCATCAGCATGAGACAACTTATAGTGCTGCCTCACTGAAATACCCCTGCCGCGGGCACATGGCAAGGGCACCCCACCCAGTCACATTATCCTGACATCGGGCCGACCAGTCCTAGAACTACACCTTTTAATGTCGAGCGTAGACAAGGGAGCTACTAGTACCAACTTTTAACGACTTTTGGTCTGTCGCGGCCGGGAATCGAACCCACGACCTTCCGTACCGCATGCGGACGCTCTACCGCTGAGCCATGTGGCCTGTATCATTCATCCACATTTGCCCAATAACCAACATGTCTGATTAAAATATAGAGTTACGCTGTGTTTCATTTTGATCAAAACAGTTTGCACCAGTTGCCAAATTATGCGAATCGACCATAGTACAGTATAATCCCTCTAAACCGAACATTTAATTTAGTAAAAACTATCAGTCTTGGGGACAGGTGGCAGCTTAATGCAGGGTGAAAGTCATGCAGAAAGCTGATCCAGGAACTTTCTGCATGACTTTGACCCTGAATTAAGCGACCCCTGCCTAAAAGTGTATAAATTCTTCTCTGCACACATGGAACTAGAGGTTGAGACACACAGTGAAGTGCCTGATCAGATCAGGGACTGCCCTCTTTGATATGGTGTATTTTGAGGACATGGATGGTGAAAAAATAATTTTATCCAGTCACCAGGCTTCTCTAGTGACATAATAAAGGGGGTGCAAATAAACTTAGGTTTATTAGGTTACTTCCGGTAGTAGAAGGTTTATTAGGTTAGTAGGTAGGCGGAATGATTCTATAACCATGGTACAATTTTAATTTTCTGTAAATATGCATGAACATGTTGACGGAATAGATCTAACAGAAAAATCACCAATATAATTATTCAAATAAGAAAAGAGAAGAAAAAATAAAAAATAAATAAATGGCTATAGCTGGATTCGAACCCGCGCCCTCTACAAAAGCCAAATCTGATCTCTCTTGAGACGTCGTGCTTACCGATTAGGCCACTTAGGCCACATACAAAGTGACGTTGATTCATCAGTTTTATTAATTTAATTCATCGCTGGCAAAACGCGTTTTAATTTGACGCTTTGCCTGCAAAGCGCGGCCTGATTGGCATATGCAACAGCCTGGATCCAGATGAGACGGCGAGTAACTCGGCGTCTCATCAGTATCCAATCTGTTTGACACATTGTCAATAGTTTCTCAAACGCTTGAACGAATCTGAGGTAGGCCTAAGTGAAAACTGTAACAGATCTATGTTTAACCCATTCCCTCATATTGACGACTTTTGACGACTCTGCAAAAGTCACTTTGTGAAACCATTGTGATAAATAGATCATTTGCTCCTATAGGAGCAAATGCTCTATTTATCACAATGGTTTCAAACTACAAAATTCTAAAATTGTCCTTTTCTCTAGTTAATGCTCTTTTTCGGTAGATTTATTCAAAGAGGTTGTATCTAAAAATAGCCTATGGGGTAATGGGTTAAGCAGACACCATGTTCGTAGTAGCCTAGGCGTTAATAACTTAATACAGTAAACCCCCTTTAAACCGGAGTTCTAGTAGAGAAGAATTTAGATACTTTTATTCAATTCTTATATCATTACATGTTTTACTATAAAACTGAGGTCAACCTCCCGGCCATTCACTGGAAGAAGGCAGCGACGACGACGAAGAAGAAGAAGAACAACAAAAACAAGAAAACCAAGAGAACACCGACAAAGAAGGAGACGATGAAAAAAAAGAAAACAAATACTGCTAGAGGATAAGTAGGTTATCTGTGAAAAATAAAAGCTAGACCATAAACAAAAATATTCTGGCCTGGGTCTACTCTGTTTGCGTAGGCATAACATTGCGTACATAATTATGAGGTTAAGAGTCTACGATTTTATTAGCTCGTCTGTTTCGAAGAAAAGTCGAGCTATTGTGATCACTGGGTCGTAGGCGTTGCCGTTGGCGTTGTTGTCGTCATCGTCGGCGTGCAAAAACTTTAATGTAGCTCATTACTCGAAAAGTATAAGAGGTATCAACATGAAACTTCATAGGTTAGTAGATCTCATTGAAGGGAAGACCCTTACATGTACATAAGAACCATAAGTCTTGGTTTCAAAATTTTGGAGTCATGGCCCTTTATTTTTGTTCAAAATATTTTAATTTAGCTGGACAAGTACCAAATCAGACGAGCGTTGGCGCCGCACGCGACTTTTGTTAGCAAATACATGTATACATGTACTGAAATTAGACATAACATAACATGACATAAGTTTATTACACGTAAACTTTACAGTTTCTGGTGTTTACAAATGCGTACAAATATAAGTTATTAACAAGACACTATAGAGTTACATACAATTACAATTACATATCATGGATGAACTTTATTTTAACATATGCATGCTATATATTTATTAAACCCTTTGCACGCGGGACAAGCATGCACTGCCAGTTGCAGATATAAGAGATAGAGATACAAGAATGTTCACCAACATTTTTGACAGTTATTTTTGCGTGATGTCATGCATTACCCCCGCAATGATAATTAACTGCATTATCCAACATCTTTACATCGTTTAAGGTTATGCGATCTTAACCTTTACATTAAATTTTAGCCTGCATGAATACCTATGCCGAGTTACTCGGTGTCTCATCAGGATTCAAATTGTTTGACACCATGAGTGCATTTTGGTAGACACATTGATTATAGCTTAAAATTTGAAAATGTAGTATGTGAACAATTCTGTAAAAATAATTTACTCAGCAGGCTAACGGTTAATAAAGGACTGTGTTATATAACCCCAGAAATTTTGTCAAGAGATAAAATATAAACATTGGAACAGAATCAATCCTATTATCCTGCTAAATGCAACCAGACTTGTATTGTAAACAGCTTGTATCCAGATAAAACGCACAGTAAACTTCAGTAGAACCTGCCCTAAGCGATCATTCATTATTTGAACACATGAGTCATAAAAGCAGAAGGTAGCTTAACTCTTTCGCTGCCAAATATTGTCGTCTGCAAACTTTGTCGTCTGCCATACAGTTTTCATTGTTTTTTTTCTTCATTTTTCTAAATTGTTGTCTCTTAAATAGTCACAGTAACAAACAGTTTGGATCCTGATGAGACGCCGAGTTACTCGGCGTCTCATCTGGATCCAAAATGTTTGCATAGGTAATTACAGATGTGACAATGACAGAGATAGAGTTAATGCAGGGCACATTATTTTTTTACCTGCATTTAGCTACCACCTGTCTTACAGACCCATGATTAGACATTTGATGGCCGCTTAAGACAGGTTCTACTGTGCACTATCAATCGACAACTGGAGCTTTATGTATAAATTTACCCTGCATTAAAATACCACCTGCCCTTAAAACATTGAATTAGACTTGTTTTGTTGGTCGCTTTACACGGATTGCAATAGTCAGTAAAGTACAGTCAAACTTCGATATCTCGAACTCGAATAACTCGAACTTCGAGATAACTTTTGTCCTGCATTAGGCTACCGCCTGCTTTTATGGTTTTAGCTATTTCTATGCGGAAGTAACTTCATTTAGCGAAACTCTGATCACCATTTAAACCGAGTAACTCGGCTTATTACCAGGATCCCAACTGTTTGACACACCACGTACGTTTTAGAGAAGGCATTAAATAGACTATGCACATGGTGCAGCTCAGAAACATAAAACATGCCACAATGGTTGCAGACGAAGCTTATTTGGCGCCAAAAGAGTTAAAATGGATCCTGCTACACTACAGTTAAGTGACATCATTATTGCGGTATAGTATTTTCATGATTTGCAAGAATTTAACTCTTTGAGTGCTGAAAGTTTAAAGTGGAATCGATCATTATGGTTTAACTATGGATCACATTCACTATTAAAAGCTAAGCTTTGTTAGATGATGTTGAATGACGATCACTACATACTCTGGTCAGAGGGCTCACTCTAGAAGCCTTCTGATCTGTGTCAACACTGTTTTTAAATGTATACGTGTGTCTAGCACTCACATGGTTAGCCAAGAAGTCTTCGAGTGCAGGTGTCACTTGCGGTTTACCCTTAAAGAATTACCTGACGGTAAAAAACTTTAATACCTTCAAATATGTCACATAGTGTATTAATTCTTTGCTGCTTTACCCATTCAGTACTGGGAAATTTTACAGTACAACAATCATTGCCATTTTTTATTTTTAAAACAAGTATTTCTTTAATTTCTTAACAGAAACGCGATCAGGGTGTCAAACAGTTTTGATTCGGATTAGACGCCGTGTTACTCAGCGTCTCATCCTGATCCAGGCTGTTTGCAAACGTAATTACAGATTCGTCATTAGGACTGAATGGGATAAAATATGCAGAACAAACGTATGACGTCATACAGGTTACGAAAGTGTCAACCTTAGTAGTGGCTAATTGGTGCCTCATAAATTACCGGATATGGTCTAAATTGCCTTGTTTTTTCTCCATATATTTTAACCCTTACCCTCATATAAACGCATGATCACACATTTGCAAACAGAGTAGATCCATATCAGAGCCGTCTGATCAGAATCTGCTCTGTTTGCTTATGGAAATTTATAAATCTGATTATGCAGTTTCCACAACGGTGAAAAACCCTTTCCGTTTTACCATTTTATTGATCTGTGCATTCTTATTCATGAGGTGAAGAACTTTTTAATAAATATGAAAATATGAAATCTAGATACGCTCCTCTCGTATGAACTAAGTTCATTTCATGACGTTTATTCCCTATGATGTTACCCCCACAATCGGAACCTTTATACATACATGTATACAGTAAAACCTCTCTATAGCAGCCACTAAATTACATCAAGTATTTAGTGTTAAAGGCAGGTGGCTGCTTAGAGCAAGGTAAAAGTAAAACAGAACGCTCCTATAGGAGCGTTCTGTTTTACTTTCACCTTGCTTTAAGCAACCACCTGCCCTAAATACCAACTAATTAACACAATAGAGTGGCCGTTAAAGAGAGGTTTTACTATAGTTATCATTTACTGTACTGTTGACATAATCCCATGCTGTATGTTCTATACCTGGGTGATATAAAGTTCCGTTCTGTTCTGGTATGTTGTGTATAAGTATGAAACAGGGAAAGGGTTATTTCTTTGGTTTGCAAATGGCGAATGTGTGACCAACATTGCAAACACTGTGGATCTAGATACGACGTCGAATGACTCCAAACTGTTTGGTACTCTGATCGAAAGGGGAGAAAAATAAATTCAGGAAGCAGTATACAAACAACACATAAATGTTTGTAATCAAATATTAAAATCGTCATTTCTCCACCATACCCTATGTAGTGACCACTCTTTAGAATCATCCCGAAGAGACACTCCTAAAGAGTGGTCACAATATAGAGTTTGTTGCAAAAATGAAGAAGTTACAGTAAACCCAATCTAAACCGAAATTCTAGCAGAGAAGAGTTTAGATGTTTTAGGCAAGTGTCTGCTTAATAAAGGGTGAAAACTCATAGAGGCCGATATTTATACTAAACTGAACGTCTAGTTCAGAAGGGGGGGGGGTGTTACTGTTTTCTTGAAAATGTGATTTAATTTACGTATATTATCTGGGCCTCTAGATATAAATAATCAGTGATGCAGACGACAACTTTTGCAGGCGGCAATTTTGTTGAAGCGAAAGACACTTTAACCTTTCACATGCTACCGGCGAACTTATCAACCTCTCGTCAGGTTCTAAACTGTTTGATATGTTTTCATTTTATAACAACATGAATTGACTGAAATTCTTTTAACAAAATGTGCTCATGCAGCAGGGATAACACTAATTTAGTTCAAATCTTAATACTTACTGAATATTCATGGACGAAATAGTTATAATGAAATATGTAAGGCCATTTTATATTAAAGTACTGTAAATATGGATTGTTGAACATTATAGCAATTTAGAAACTAAAGAAACAGATATATCAAATTCCATTAGCAAACAGAGCAGATCTTGATGAGACGGTTCCTCCAGGAGCCGTCTTATCTGAGTCTACCCTGTTTGCCATTGCGTTTTACTTCATTCATTTTACAAGGATTGTTTACACTTTTCAGTTAATCCTTCATGAATATTTTTACAAAGCTCCGCCCATTTTAATACTATTTTTATTCTTGTACAACATTATAAAACAGGCTATTAAACTGCTATAGGATTAAACAGGGCAACTATGTAGCATAAAAGCAAACAGAACAGACCCAGGTCAGAAGGTCCTGGGTCCATGCTTATAAAACTTTTTAGTTGAGTCTGAGTTTTGATTGATCAGATTTGAGTCAACTCATACTTAACTTAAAGTTTTATAAGCATGGACCCTGATATGCATTGGCATACAAATGCGTACACATGCGGTAAAGAGATTACTTTTTATTATCAAATGTACCGAAAACTTTGACAGTTATGGTTACGTGACGTCATACATTATGCTCATAATCATAATTAACTGTTTATATCCGACATGTTTATATCATTTATATTTATGTGGTCTTAACCTCTACATTAATAATTGTTTATTTGTTATATAACTCCAAATTTCGGTCAAGAGATAAAACGAACACTAGATAAGATTATCCCTAGATAAAAACGAACACTATAGAAAAAGACGAACACTAGATAAAATGAACACTAGATGAAATGAACACTAGATAAAATGATCATTAGATAAAATGAACACTCGAACACGCGCTTTAGAACTCACATATCCTGTGTGATAATGATGAAGAAGAAGAAGAAAAGAAGAACAACAACAGAATTAACCACTAGCTGTTCCAACGAACATACTTGTATTGTAAAATAGCGTGTATCCAGAAAAGACACGGAGTACTCGACGTCTCATCTAGATCTACGCTGATTAACACTCGGTACGTAGATACTAAACATCGGTAAACGAACAGGAAGAAAGTAAACAGTGGCATGTGTTACAGTATGATAGAGATTAACACTGTGCTAACATATATGTTCTACAGTAAAACCTCTCTATAACGGTCACTAAATTGTGCTAACTAGTTGGTATTTAGGGCAGATGGCTGCTTAAAGCAAGGTGAACGTAAAACAGAACGCTACTAAAGGAAATTAATTTGTATCACAAACAATAAAGGAGTGTTCTGTTTTACTTTCACCTTGCTTTAAGCAGCCACCTGCATTTGACACAAAATACTTGATGTAATTTAGTGGCCGTTAAAGAGAGGTTTTACTGTATTTCTACAGAGCTACAGATAAAAGTGCGTACCCAAATATTAAAATCGTCATTTCTCAACCAAACCCTAGACTGCATGTGACAACTCTTTAGAATCGCCTCGAAGACTGGTCACAGTATAGGGTTTGTTATGGGATATAAAGGAGCTATTCTTGAAAATATCTAAATTTACGCATCTTATCTGAAGCTCTGGATAATGATTAATACTGTGCTAGCATATATGTTCTCTGTAGGTATAAAAACTAAAGAAAACATAAAGAGCCTGTTAGTAATCAGAAAGCCAAGATAAACTAAATACAATGCCAGCTGCCTGTCTAATAGACCTAGTATCCGGAGTAGAGGGTGGTTTACTGTGATATGTTTCACGCCCCGTCAAAATACAGGAGAGTTACAAACATAAGTGCGTATATCTTATACGTACATGCTGTAGAAGCTACATCTTATTTCCTCTTGCTTTCAAAGTACATGTTTAATCCTTTATTCCATTAATACGCGTTTCTACGACGAAATGCAAACAGAGTAGACCCAGATCAGAAGGCTCCTATAGCAGCCGTCTGATCAGGGTCTGCTCTGGTTGCTTTTGAAATAATATAGATATGATTCTACAGTTTCTTTCATGGCCAAACATCCTATGTTCTTATGTCATAATAAAACCTAACCTAATTATTATTCATGATTTCATTATTTCTTATATGAATATTCATGGAGTAAATGGTTAAATGGTGAATATCCAAGGTGGAATGGCCAGTCATTGTTTATCGCTTTTCCTGATGAATATTCATATAAGACATAATGACACCATAAATATTTATTAGCTGAATTTTGATAGTGGTGAATGAACACGAGATGTTTTGTTCCTGGTAGAAACTGTAGATAGGTCAATGCAATTTCCATAAGCCAACAGAACAGACCCTGATCAGACGACTGAAATATGGTCCGGCCGATGTGGGTCTACTCTGTTTTGTAAATGCGTGATCCAGCGTTTGTATGAGGTAAAGCGTGCATTAACAATGGAAACCTTTCAATATGAAATGTTTTATTTTGCGAAATGAATTTGTATCACAAACAACATAGATTCCAATTGGAGGACTCCTCTAGGAGCCCTGTGATCTGGATTTACATTCTTTGCAAATTCCATTGCACTCATTTCCTCCACTGAAAATGTTGAGAATATACAAGGAATAATACACATCCTTGCTGATATTTATCATATCAACAATTAAAATACAACTTTTAAAAAAAAGAATTCCAATATTATCGTATCGTAATACACCAAACTTCAAACAATATAAATGTGTAAGAATTTGATGTCTAAATGTATATACGTATAACAAAATACAAGATACAATATATATTTACGCATAACAAGATACAATATATAGCTACGCATAACAAGATAAAAGATATATTTAAGTATAACAAGACACAAACTATGTTTATGTATAACAAGACACAATATATGTTTATGTATAACAGGATAAATATACGTATAACAAGACACACGATATGTTCACGTATAACAAGATACAAGGTATATTTATGTATAACAAAATACAAGATATATATTTATTAACGTATAACAAAGTACAAGATCTATTTACGTATAACAAGATCGAGCTACAGGATACATGTACCGTATGTTTACGTATTACAATATACAATATATATTTGCTTATAACAAGATACAAGATAAAAATATACTAACGTATAACAAAATACAAGATATATTTACGTATAACAAGATCGAGATACAAGAAAGAATACTTTTAGGCACGTGGCTACTTAATGCAGAGTGAAAGTCATGCTACTTTGGGAGCTTTTTGCATGACTTTCACCCTGCATTAAGCTGTCATAATTATTTCATAAAGACAGACTTTGATACGGATTTGAAGGTGCGAGTTAGAGAGGTTTCCTGTATAGGACTACAGTCACATGGAGTATCTATAAACATAGGTCCAGACAAGTTTTAAACATTTTCAAGAATATGCTTTTTTATGACGATTTTAGTGTTTTTGTACGCACCTTTATCTGTGACATTTTATTTTAATCTAATCAATATTCAATATTTCATTAATTCTTACACATGAATATTTATGGAGTAAATATTTAATTCAGTATTGTGTAACTATGACACATACTTACATATACATTAGTGCAGACATAAAATCACAATATCGTTTGGTAATACTCCCCACACCGTGTTGTTTTCAGAGGAATAAAAAGTAGAACATTTGTTTGTGGTTTGTTTTTGTCGTCAGTGTTACATATGTATGGGCGCATTAGGCGTAACAATTAATGTAACAAGGCGTATATATCAGTTTCAAATGATTAAAACAAGGTGTAACAGGCATTTCTGCAGTGAATACGGCAATCGTGAATACACTATAAGTGGGCTTTGACAGAAACAAAAAAACAACAGTACGATAGAACCAGTCCTAAGCAGCCACTCAATAATTGAACACATGAGTCTTAAAAAGGAGGTGGTAGTTTAATGCAGGACAAAAGTAATGCAGAAAGCTCCTATATGAGCTTTCTGCATTACTTTCGACCTGTATTAAGCTACCACCTGTCTTACAGATCAATCATTAGACCTGGTGTTAATGACCGCTTAAGAAAGGTACTATTGTATATAAGTAAATACAGTATAACACCTTACTACAACCATTCTGTAGGACTCTGATAATGTTTTATGCAAGAAATAATGACTGTATTGATTTTAACCCTTCGCTTGCTATTCACGTCAATATACATACCTGTAAATAGTGAATACCCAGATGAGACAGCTCCTACAGGAGCTGTCTCATCAGGGTCTGCACTATTTACAAGTTGATTGTGCAATCAGTGCACTCCACAGCAGTGATTGCACAGCGAAATACGTTTTCACAGTGAAGATATATGTAATTATACAACAGGGCATGGGTAAAGAAGGAGAAATGCATTTTAAAATTCAGCAAGAGAAGGGTTATCATTTTACAATTGCATGACGAACAAAGTGTGCTTTACCATAAATCAGCTCTATATTATTTCACAAACAAACATAGCAGTCCCTGATCAGACGGCTCCTACAGTAGCTATGTGATTTGAATCTTGTCAGTTTGCAAAGTCGCTAAGGGACGTGTCTATGGAGTAAAGACCTATAACGTTATGGCTGATGAAGCCCTGGTCTCGGGCAAGCGTTGATTCCGATTCGTTCTAGGTTATTTAGAAACTACTGACCAAGTGTAAACATTATTGATGTGTCCTGGGGAGACGACGAGAAAGGCGCATTTATACGGTAAAAACCCTCTCAACCGGAATTCCAGTAGAGATTAATGTAGACACTTTTATAGGCAGGTGCATGCCTGCCTATAATGTAGGGTAAAGGACTTCCAGAAAGCTCCTTTGGGGTTTGTATTTTAACCTGTATTAAGCTGCCACCTGTCTGATAAACATGCATTGCTACTTATTTACTATTTCCTGTAGGAACCGTCTGATCAGGGTCTGCTCTGTTTGCTAATGAAATTTGATATATCTATTTCTTTAGTTTCTAAAATGGCCACAATGTTCCACCTTCCATATTGCATTATACCTATTTTGTCCATGAATGTTCAATAGGTATTGAAATTCGAAATAAATATAGAATAGGGAAAAGGCTAACATCCGATTTAGAGGAGAATACTGTAAAAAGTAAAGGGTTAAACCAGTCAGTGTGAACAATAATTTACGGAAAAGGGAGGACCGTTCTCTTATTTTGGTTGTGAGAATTCATGGCCCAATGAAATAAAATGTTTACACTAAATTGGACAAACCAATCCTAACAGGTTAACACCATCTTCCTTGATGAACGCTTTTGGAATGAATTGCCCGGGGATCGAAGCCGCTACTCCCATCTTCTGAAAGTGAAATGTTTGACTGACTGAGCTAAATATATTGAGATTGTAAAATACGTGCATACCTATGTGACGCAGATGACATATCTGCATACCTAGGTCTCAGGAGCCAAACATATTGGGACAAAATCACGTGACCCTCTGAATCGTGGATACTATCTTATCTGCTAACAGCACATACTAATAAATGAAATTTTAAGTATTTGCGATTTCTATATATAGATACGTATATGTAACCACTTGTTATGGAGCAGCAGTCCTCCCAGGCTACAATAGTATGGAGGGTTTCTCTGCGCCACAGGTACCAGGCAACACGCCACCACATCTAACCTAGAAACACCGACCTTTACCTAGAAACACAATGATGGTGCAATGTAGATACGGCAAAAAGCGCGAATATTATGCGCAATAACAGGCAGTTGTATCATTTATCTTATGTGTACAGTTGTACAGTAAACACTTCCCCAATACAGCCACTCGAAAGAATGTTAACCCTTACTGTGCGGGACACGTGTCACTAATGTCCTTTGCAATCAGTGTAGACCTAGATGAGAGGGCTCCTAGAGAAGCCCCCTCATCAAGGTCTGCACTGTTTGTTATATTACAATTTTCTTTAGAAAATCCCTACATATTCACCATAAGCTTGAACTGTTTGAATTTTGGAATAGTCCATTTGGAAACTCAGCGTTGTATATGGGTTAACTTTTACCCCAATTGTGACAAAAAATCTCCTCTCAAATCTGGATCAGCAACTTTCATTACTTCCAAATCGACGAAACATTTGAGAAAACAAAGGCATTGTGTCAAACAGCTTTGATCCTGACCAAAGACCTATGATAAAACATATCATAGGTCTTTGTCCTGACCTGGTGATACGTCGAGTTATTCGGAGTCTCATCTGGATCCAGGCTGTTTGCAAATGCGAGTCTGGTCGCGAATAGCGGATTAACTCTGTGCACGCTAAGTAATTTTTCGTCTGCAACAATTGTAGTCTGCTTCAATTCTTAAAATAACTTTTCTCTAATTTATTTGCAAAAATATTATCAAGATGACAAACAGTTTGGATCCTGATGAGACGCCGCATTATGCGGCGTCTCATCTGGATCCAAACTGTTTGCATAGGTAATCACAGTTTCACCTCTAGCGTGCAAAGAGTTAATGGCGAACTTATTCTGTAAACCATGTGGTAGCATAATACATGACGACAATATGTCAAATATGAGTTTTCTGCTTCGAAATTTTACTCTCTTTCCGTATTAACCCTTTCCCGCATATAGACGACTTTTCACGCATTTGAAAACAGGGTAGACCTAGATCAAACAGCTACTGTTGGGACCATCTGAGCAGGATCTGCTCTGTTTGCTTATGGAATTATAATATAGCTGACTCTACATCTTCTTCCAATACCCCCCACACACACACACACACACACACACACACACACACACACACACACACACACACACACACACACACACACACACACACACACACACACACACACACACACACACACACACACACACACACACACACACACACACACACACACACACACACACACACACACACACACACACACACACACTCCAACACATTACATATGCTATTATAAAAATTCAGCTAAACATGTGCATGGCATTATTATTTTTTTCATGAATATTCAATAGGGAAAGTGTTAATCAACCACACTCTTTTAAACGTAAGCCTTTCCTTCGTATAAACGCATTTTCAAGCATTGGCAAACAGAGTAGACTCAGATCAAACTGCCCTATAGGGGCCGCTTGATCAGGGTCTGATCTGTTATCTTTTGACATGATATAGATCTGATTCTACAGTTTTTATAAAAGCAAACAATTCCCTTGATCAGTTTACACAATAAAATATCAGCTAATAAGTATTCATGATGTCATTATTTCTTACTTGAATATTCAGTTAGGAAATGGTTAATGAGGTTCACTGTATTGTTGTTTGTGGCCCCGAAATCGTACAGTAAAACCTCTCTATAACGACCACTAAATTGTGTTAATTAGTTGGTATTTGGGGCAGGTGGTTGCTTAAAGCAAGGTGAAAGTAAAACAGAACGCTCCTATAGGAGCGTTCTGTTTTACTTTCACCTTGCTTTAAGTATCCACCTGCTTTTAACACAAAATACTTGATGTAATTTAGTGGTCGTTATAGAAAGGTTTTACTGTATATTACACCCGACAGACAACCAAAATCTATACCATCGAATAACGGTATTGTACTGTATAGGCCTAAGTTTAATGAGGCTCCTACATCTGATCAAGGTTTGCTTTGTTTGCTTATGAAATTACATTATGTATATCTGGAATCTACCGTATTTGTCATTGTCAAAAATACGTGGGCACATAATGTCTTGATGCAGTTCAGCTTAAACATCCATGATTTCATTATGCGTTACATTAATATTCTTGAAAGGTTAAAGGTTTATGAAAGAATGTGCCCGCTGCTGACAGGTCGAGCACTCGTAATGTAACGAGTTTAACCTTTACCTTCATATGAAACGCCTTTTCACACATTTGCAAACAGAGTAGACCCAGATCAGACGGCTCCTGTAGAGCCATCTGATCAAGATCTGCTCTGTTTGTCATATATGACATAACATAGATATGTGTCTACAGTTCGTGTCAAAGTAAAAGGTTTCTTTGGAAAGGTTTACATTAGTGAATATACAGTAAAACCCCGCCAATGCGACCACCTAAAAGAGGTATAATTCTGGGTGCTGGATGCAGGTGGTAGCTTAATGCAGGGCAAAAGTAATGCAGAAAGCTCATAGAGGAGCTTTCCGCATTGCTTTTGCCCTGCATTAAGCAACCACCTGCTTATAAAGACAACCATGTGTATTTATTAAGTGGTCGCATTAGAGGGGTTCTACTAACAATTCAGCTAAAAGATATTCATGATGTCATTATTTCTTACGTGAATACTGAACAGAGAAAGGGCGAACTTTTTCGGGGTATTTTTTTCGATGTTGCATCTGTGATAACCTATGCAAACAGTTTGTATCCAGAAGAGACGCCGAGTAACTCGGGATCAAAGCTGTTTGTTACTGTGACTGTGACAGTTTTTAAAGCAAAAATGAAGAAACATGATCAAATGAAATTTGTAGCAGACGGCAAAGTTTGCAGACGACAGTATTTGGCAGCGAAAGTGTTAAACCTTTAATATGTTTTTTTTCCACTGACAAATGTCACCTAACTCAGATTTCAAATGGAGCTTTCTTCCATTTCCTTTCAAATGCATAATCAACGAATCCTGATGATATACCAAGTTGTCGTCACATCTGGATCCAAACGGTTTGCAGAAGATATCACATGACTAAATGTTACTGTCTTCTTTCATACCTCAAAATGAGAAATAAACGGGACACTTTCGTTTGGTTTAGCCCTTAACTCGGTTTAAAAAAAACCTAATGTATTTTCAAATTTGGAGCTGTTCAATTTAGAGTACCTCCGGGTCCATGCTTATAAAACGTTTAGTTGAGTCTGAGTTCGTTCTCAAGTTTTTGATTGGTCAGATTTGAGCCTTTGGCTCAGATCTGACCACTCAAAAGCTTGAGAACTCAAATCTGACCAATCAAAAGCTTGAGAACGAAACTCAGACTCAACTAAAAGCTTTATAAGCATGGACCCCGATTCGATTAAGCGCTTGAGAGCCAATGTTGATCGAGTGTCACACAGCTTGGCTCCTGGGGACACGCCGAGTTACTCGGTGTTTCATCTAGATCTAAGCTGTTTGACACTGCGAATCAGGTCGAGGTTAGTTGGACAAAGGCTAACCACTTAACCCTTCGCTTGCTATTCACGTCAATATACCTACCTGTAAATAGTGAAGACCCAGATGAGACAGCTCCTGCGGGAGCTCTCTCTCATCAGGGTATGCACAATTTACAAGTTGAGTGTGCAACCAGTGCACTCCACAGCGGTGATTGCACAGCGAAATACTTGTACACAGTGAAGATATATGTAATTATACAACAGGGCATGGGTAAAGAAGGAGAAATGTATTTTAAAATTCAGCAAGCGAATGGTTAAAACTGTTTCAAATGTTACGTGTTGTAGTAAAAAATTAACTGTTAGAAATAATGAAATAACAAAAACTGGATGATGTTAAGAGCGGTTTATATTTTCAGCATGTCACTTGTTAAAAAACTATAATGTATATTTGAAAGTACGTTTAAAATATTGCACTTTAAACGTGAAATGAAGAACTTGCCATGGTTTAACCCACAACAACTCTCCCCTTACCCTCTTTCTCTCTCTCTTTCTCTCTGTCTCTCTGTCTGTGTGTGTGTGTGTCTCTCTCTCTCTCTCTCTCTATCTCCCCTCTCTCTCTCTCTCTCTCTCTCTCTCTCTCTCTCTCTCTCTCTCTCTCTCTCTCTCTCTCTCTCTCTCTTGTTCTAGATTTTCACCAATTAGGAAATATGTTACATTGTAATTTGCATAATATTTATGCATCTGTGCTAGTATTTAGTTGTAAATTGTGTTTTCGTCAGCTGATACCGTGCATTAATCCAGAGTACAGACTGCTAATTTATATTCCTAAAAAGAACTGTCTACTAGTATAACAAAAAGCAAAAACAAGTTATTTTATTCCTAAATAAACCCTATCCAGCAGATAACTAAAACTTATATAGAAGTCATAAAGTGAAGCCAGGCCTGGAGTCATTATTGCAACCTTATCTTCGAAAACCGACAAGCTGGAAGTCATGAAAGCTAAGACAAAGCTGAAAGACAACCAGCAGTTCTCAAAGGTGTACATTCACAACGATCTTCCTCCGTCCGAACGCGCAACCAGCCGTAAATTTGCTAAAATCCTCGGTGCAATGAGTTCAAGTGATCTGGCCATGAAAGGGTCTCGTGTGGTGTACCGTTCCAAAGGTGACTATCGTAGCACCAGTGATCGCGGTTCCGGTAATGACAATAATTCTAGTAGTGGCCGGCAGTATGGTAATCATTCCGATTACCAAAGGGTTGATCGACATGATTTCCATGACTACCGGAATGGTAATAGGCAATCAGACAGACATGAAAGCAACTTCAATGTAGACAGACATAACCAGTGGAATTTATGCAATCGTTCGAGGGGCTACAATCGCGGAAGGAGATAGATCACAGCCGGGTTTTGGAATGTGCGTGGATGGAAAAAGGATTTAAGTTCTGACAATCACAGGTTAAGAGCAGAGTGTGTTATCGATACTAGTGTTGACATTATAGGAATTGCTGAATCCCATTTACTTGATAACGACGAGTTAAATCTTGAAGGGTATAGCTGGTTCGGTCATAATAGATCGCGAATCCATAAAAACGCTAGGGTGGGTTCTGGTGGAGTTGTTTTTTGTGTGAAAAATAACATACTGGATGACTTTATTGTGTCTATTGCTGATAAATCAAGTGAAGGGATTTTATTGCTAAAAATGAGTCACAAATTTAGTAAGAATGTTTTATTACCATGTGTTTGTTACCTTCCTCCCGAGAATTCATCAAGAATGTTTGATGTAAACAGTTTTTATGATTCTTTACTTGCTTTAATATATCAATTCAAACATATTGGTAGATTTTACATATGCGGCGATTTTAACAGCCGATGCGGTGATAATGATGATTTTATTCGAGGTGTTGATGATATTTTGGAACGGGAGGTAATTGACTATGGTTTTAATAGATACGGAGATATATTACTGGATTTTCTGATAAATGCAAACCTGTGTATGTTGAATGGCAGAAACTGTAAAAAGAATGATTTTACATCAGTTTCTACAAAGGGTGTCTCAGTAGTTGACTACTGTTTTGTAAGTCATGATGTAATGTCTTCGTTTACTAACTTTGAAGTTATACGTGTCACTGACCTAATCAGTAAAGCTGGTATTGCAACATCAGTAACAGGTAGTGCACTACCAGACCATTCTTTGTTGCTATGGAATATAATTTTTGATCGTGATGTTTGTACTACAACGAATAACTCACAGAGTGGCAGTTTTACCAAGTTTGATATAACAAATGTTCCAAATGATTTTATGCTAGATAATGAAACTCTTGTTTCTGTCAATATTACTATTTCGAAATTAGAATTTGGTCTTCGTACCCAGGCTGATATAGATGACGTCTATGATGACTGGTGTAATATTGTATGTGAAAATATGAAAAGTAGATTGCCTAAAAAGGAAATTTACTTTGGAAATTGTAATAAGAAACGGCGGCCGGGTAAGCAATGGTGGTCAGACAATTTGACTTTGGTATGGAATTATATGTGCAAAGCTGAAAAAGAATGGCTTTCCTGTAAGAGTATAAGTGAAAGAAAGGTTTTAAGAATGCATTATGTCAGTAAAAGGAAAACCTTTGACCGGGAAGTACAGAGAGCTAAGCGTTTTCATTGGTATTACATGCAAAAACAGATAATGGAGGAGTTGGACATTGATACTACGAAATTTTGGAGATCAATCGGTAAGATAGGCGTAAATTGTTCCAAAAGTAATAATATTCCTATGGAAGTATCTATGCCCGATGGTTCTTTTTCTCGTGATTTTGACACTGTTTTGACAAGATGGAAAACGGATTTTAGCTCTCTATTTCGAGTGTCAAAATCTGATACTGTTGTAAATTTAGATAATGCCGGTACTGATAATATAGATGCCTTTTTTAATGATCATATATCTGTTATTGAAGTACGTAAAGCATTATATAATGTAAACAAGGGAAAAGCATGTGGTATAGACAATATTCCTGTTGAGGTTTTAAATAATGACTCGTCTACTTCTTTCCTACATGTATTATTCAACATTTGTTTTGATAGAGGGATTGTTCCGTCACTTTGGAGCAAATGCATTATTAATCCTATCCCTAAGTCGTCTATTCTGGATAAAAGGGATCCATTATCTTATAGAGGTATATCATTGGCATCGTCCATGTATAAGTTGTATTGTCATGTTTTAAATAGTAGACTTACTGTGTGGGCAGAAGACAATGATAAAGTTGCAGATGAGCAAAATGGCTTTCGTAAGGCAAGAAGTACAATGGACCATGTTATATCTTTGACTAACTTAATTGATACTAGGAAGAAGCTCCGAAAGTCTACATACTGTGCTTTTATAGATTTTAAGAAGGCGTATGACACAATTAATAGAGATATCTTATGGAAAAGATTATCAGATATGGGTATTGGAGGTAAAATGTATCATGATATTAAGTCTTTGTATACTTCTGTTATTTCTTGTGTCCGAGTAAACTCGTTCACAACTGATTGGTTTGATGTTAAATGTGGACTACGGCAGGGTTGTATTCTGTCACCTTTACTCTTCAACCTATTCATTAATGATTTGACTACGTATCTGCAGTCATTAGATATTGGTATAATGATGGATGAAGAGAAAATATGTATAATGTTATATGCAGATGATATAGTATTGCTATCTGAGACCGATGAAGATCTCCAGACATTACTTACAGCGCTACACAATTGGTGTGATCGGAATGATATGACTGTGAATACTTCGAAAAGTAACATTGTACATTTTAGACCTAATTCCATTTGTAGAACCGTGTTTAACTTTAATTGTGGTGGTGACCAACTGAATATTGTTGATAGATATATATACTTGGGTGTAGTTTTACATGAACATCTAGATTTAAGTATCACTGCTAGAGCAGTTGCGCAGAGCGCTAGTCGAGCATTAGGACTTCTTATTGCCAAATGTAAATCTGTTGGTGGACTACCGTATGCTGTTTTTACAAAGTTTATGATTCAATTGTTTGGCCGGTTGTCAGTTACAGTGCTCCATTATGGGGGTACAAGTCGTACTCTTATATAGAAGCAGTTCGGAATAGGGCACAACGTTTTTTCTTAGGGGTGGGCAAGTACGCACCTAATAATGGGGTCTCGGGAGATATGGGATGGAAACCACCGGTAGTCCGCCAATGGAAATGTGTAATTATGTTTTGGTCGAAACTTAGTTGTATGGAAGTGTCAAGGGTTAACAAGCGTGCTGCACTATGGTCGTTCAGAAAAGCCAGTAAATCATGTAGAAATTGGATGTATAATGTTAAGAATTTTCTGAATGTGAATGATTTTAACATGTATAGTTCTCTTGAAATCCCTATATCTCGCTCATTTGCCTATGCTGTTGAACAGAACGTCTTTGATAAATTTAAAAGCAGTTGGCATACACTAGTAAACAATATTGTTGGTCCTTCAGGTAATGGGCGTAATAAACTTAGATCTTATAAGATGTTTAAGCAGGTATACGAACCTGAGCAGTACTGTAAATTGATACTTCCGGTTAAGCATCGTTCGGCATTTAGTAAATTTAGATTGGGTGTTGCACCCATTCGTATTGAAACCGGGCGGTATGAAGGGCTAATGGAAGAGCAAAGACTATGTTCAGTCTGTGATAATAATTGTATTGAAAATGAACAACATGTTATTCTGCACTGCCCTTTGTATGGTGAATTTAGGGCGAAACTATTTGATAAAGCCTATGATGTTGAACCTAATTTTGTTAACTTGTCAGACTGTGAGAAGTTAAGGTTCCTCTTTTCCAATGAAGGTATGATAAGATTATGTGCCAAAACCTGCTGTGATATACTAAATAGACGGGAATTTGTTCTCTCCAGATGAGACTATATATGATAGTCTTTTTATTGTATATAATATATTGAATTGTTTCTTAAAGAATGATACATAATTTTTAATCCATGATGTACATACTGTCCAATCAATCAGTGTTTCTCGAATCTGATTCGAGAAATTTACCAATTGTTTGGGCATGTCTGAAACATAACATGCAAATCCAGCTAATCAGTTCATTAAAAATCTGATTTTGGGTGATAATCGATTTTTTAAAACCATTTTTCGAACCGGCTTTATTGGCGTCTTTTTGTCTGTCAGTTCTTAATGACTATTTTAAAGCAGTTTTTAACAAACAATCGATGTGATATATTCTCAGAACGATTGGATTGTTGGATTAGCTGGTTCTGCATGCTCTTTAAATGTTGCACATGTAACGTAAATTGTACAGTGTTGTGGTGATAACAGTCTCTTATAATTCTTTAAAGAATGGCATGATTTACATATTGTGATATGATATGTGATATAATGTATATATGTATATGAGATGTAATCATGATGAGACTCAAATAAAGATTAAATCTATATAGAGAATAACAAACTTCGAGTTACGGGCCATTCCCTCATAATCTATTTTTAGATTTTCGCTTGAAAGTGTGGCACGGAAAAAAGTAGAGTCGATCATGCATCGTAATTATAAATACATTGTTATTGATAGTAATATATACGTATAAGTGACCCTATATAATATAGTTTGGTTTTAACTCGTTTGATGACGTTTGGTAATGGGTCGGACCGTCCAGACATTTCTGGTCGTAAAAGTCTGAATGGTGTCGGGTCATATCGGACCCAAGTCATTCGGACCCAATCCCAAAATGTAGGTCCTTGGTCGTCCCGGACCCTATTTCTTGGTCATTTCGGACCCAGCTCTTTGGTCGTTTCGGGCCCAATATATTTCTATAGTAATAATGGACGGTCCATGGTTGGTTTAGAATATGCTAATATATATGTACAAATGTATTATGAATATCGTTATGAGATTCACCCAATTTGGAATTTGATCAGACGTGTTTGCAAATAACCTCTATCATCCCAATTTAAGCACAATTTAAATGAAAAGTGCAGGAGTGCCATATTTTTTAGACAAAATGCCTGAGAAAATCCTTAGAAATGCCTGAGATTTGATGTTTTTTGTATAGAATATATGGGCAGAAAAACGAGGAAAATGCATGAGATTTGATATTTGTACATAAAAATGTAGATAAAAACAGGACATTAGGATTAGACAAGAATACATTAAAGTGTTTCACTAATTTCACAAAATTGTTACATATACATGTATATTCAAATGTTGATGGGGTCTACTCAAATTGTTTGGATTCCTTCTCTGAACCGCGGATTCTTAAGTGCCACACACCTGGTGTCATATTAACTCTTCCTTGTAACAAAATTTTGGGGGCGATCCAGATGCTTGCACCAATGTTTGTTTTGTACACCATATACCTGTGAAACATTATAGGCATAAGGAGCCATTAACGGCGTTACTTGAGCAAATAATTATTGCGACAGAAGAATGTCAAGCATGAATAAAGTTTTACTATTGTTTTCAGTGATAAAACTTTCTTCAGTTTTATAACTGAATCATGTACCTACACTACATTAAAAGATAACACGCACACAACCGGTTTCTTCCCGGCTATACTGTATATGGAACGGGATTCCGTATGGAAAAGATGTGGGTATTGACGCAGACACATATACTGAAATATGAAAACAGTACCCTTATACCTTTGACATGTAAACCATTTCTTCGCATTGACACCTTTTCACGACTCTGTAAAAGTCACGTTTAGAAACCATTGTGGTAAATACAGAATTTGCTCCTCAGGAGCAATTGCTCTATTTATCACAGTCGTTTCAAAATTACTCAATTTCCTTTTGTGAAGTAAATCCTCCTTTTCAGTAGATTTATTCAAAGACGATGGACCTAAAACAAGCCTACGAGGGAAAGGGTAATAATGTGAAACACTCAGCTAAAAGATAACATACACGGTAAACTGTTGAAAACTGAAACAATAAAACACAAACAGGAATCTATGTTTACATTTTCATCGAAAGTCCCAGTTATTTGTAAACATAAACTCACCTATAAGCCTTGTATTGTATAGATACAGTAACGCCGAGATTATTCGAACACTCAAATACATGTACGTATCATTAGTGACCTTTAACCCTTTCCCTCATATTGACGACTTTTGACTTCTCTGTAAAAGTTACTTTGTGAAACCATTGTGATAAATAAGAGCATTTGCTCCTATAGGAGCAAATGCTCTATTTATCACAATGGTTTCAAACTACAAAATTCTATGTTTTTCCTTTTCTCTAGTTAATGCTCCTTTTCGATAGATTTATTCAAAGAGGTTGTTTCTAAAAATAGCCCATGAGGTAATGGGTTAAGACAGGTGACAGATGACATGCATGCAGAAAGCTCGTGTGGGGCATTTATGAAGGACGTCCACCCTGCATTAAGCATCCATCTGAAAAAAGGATCTTAGTTCTTCTATAATAAAATTCAAATTATCGAGATTTTACAGTAGGCTATTTTTATGACATACTAAATCTGTACCTAATTTGCATACTCGTACATGTACATATATATATACATCTGCTTTCCACACCTAACATATATGGAGTTAGCTATACACCCTTACATTGCTAGTTGTTAGGAAGATTTTATGCCAGTTATTCTTGATAGGTTGTTGATTTCTTACAAACAATAATTTTAGAAGCAGGACTTCTTTTTTCGGTGTACCTCTGATTTGCGTGGTCCCGTGACTTTCCGTGAAGGAAATTCACTACTTAAGATAAGTTACCTCCAAAACAAGACCGTCGCAATGAGGGCAATTATTCCTTTAACCAAAGGATCTTCATGGAGGAAATAATGATATCATGAATATTAAGTACAATAATTAAATGGCATATGGAACAATGCTATTTTGGTCATTCCAGAGACTATAGACTCATATTTACATTAATGTCAGCTCATAAGCAAACAGAATAGACCCTGACCCTACAGGGGTCGTCTGATCTGGACATTCGCTGTTTGTGAAGACGTTAAGGGGCGTATCCATGGTGGAAAGGGCTACAGTAACACCCCACCTTCTAAACCGAAGAATTTAGATACTTTTAGGCGGGTGGCGCTCAATGCAGGATGAAAGAATTGCATTCATCTGTCATCTTTCTCCAATACCGTTATTTACACTAAATTGAACGTCCGGTTTGGAGGAGTTTAATACCGTTTATTGTATATGCACATAATAACATTATATACTTAAGGAAATAGCAGAAACAAAGTCGATCCTTAGTTTAGACTTGATCCTAAAGTTGATCATGGTTTAATCAGGATCAATTTAATACATCAATATATTCATACTTAACCTTTATCCTGCAGTGAAAAAATAATGCCGGCTTAAATTTGGTACCATTTTGACTATAGTAGAACCCCTCTAATGCGACCACTTAATGAATAAACATGGATGCATTTATAAGCAGGTGGTTGCTTAATTCAGGATACAAGTAATGCATTAAGCTACCATCTGCATCTAACACCCATAATTATACCTCTTGTAGGTGGTCGCATTAGCGGGGGTTTACTGTACTTTCAAATCGATCGGGTTTTTGACAAATTATTGGCCGAGTGGTAAAGAAGTTGGATCCTGATCAGTCGCCGAGTTACTCGGCCTCTCATACGGATCCAAACTGTGAATCAGGTCGCAAATAAATGGATAATGGTTGAATTGCTGAAATGGGATTTGTATTCTGGTTAACGATCGGAACAATGTTGTTTCACAGTAAAGCATAGCTTTAACTGAAAAATTGATCCTGAGTCTAATCCTGGTACAGATAACTTGATCCTGTTTGAAAAAGGAGTCTAGCTCAAACACTTTGTAGGATTTGCTACTTTTTATGACAAATGGCGTTGGATTGATATGTTTGGCAATGACTGCGAAAAATAATAACATCTGAAATGTCATATTCCTTGTGACACGGTTCAAGTTTCACTGTACTGGTATTGTTGACAATAGACTTGTTGACTTAGAAAATTGGCAGTAGAATTGTTGGTGTGATGTTGCAATTGGACCGCTCTCAAAACTGTCACTTTTACACATTATTTAAATTAGTAAAATATCAAATTTCAAATCTTGACATTAACTTTTCCATATCGAACAATGTTAGCATTCACCCCAGAAATACGGATTTTACGCCATTGTAAACAGAGTAGACCCAGATCAGACGGCTCCTTTTGGAGCCGTCTGATCAGGGTCTGCTCTGTTTGGTCATGAAATAATACAGATATAATTCACGGTTAAACATTGCCCTTGTTCATAGTGCCATTATAAAAATCCGTAAATTAATATTGATGATGTCATTATTTTGTAAATATTAGTGGAGTGATGGGTTAAAACTTTCTCATGATACGAGAATGAACGAAAACAAATCAAATTAGTTGTCGGGCTGTCACTTGTCGTAGACCAGCCATCTTGATTCAACTGAATTAATCCACACTGGTCAGTTTTCAGATATTAATCCATCTTTCCTATTTTATTTAAGGAACACCCGTCCAGAACATAATTTGGGATGTATCATCAGGGTATGCACTGTTTCTCATGTTACACTTTTCTTTAAAACATCCCTGAATATTCACTGTAAGTTTTATCTGCTTTGAATTATAGAATTGTCTATTTGACAATTGAACGGCTTAAGAATGTACCTGAAATGTGTAAACGGTATTTTTTCGGATTATGTAAATACTTTTTTTAAAAGCAATCATTAAAAAAGATATGTAGCTATGGGCCTTTAACCTATTCACTCATATCGACGCCTTTGGACGCCTCTGTAAAAGTCACTCTTTGAAACAATTGTGATAAATATAGCATTTGCCCCATAAGAGCAAATGCTCTATTTATCAAAATGGTTTCAGAACTACACAATTCTAAATGTTTCCCTTTCTCTAGTAAATGTTCCTTTTTGGTAGATCTATTCATTATGTTAGATCTAAAAATAGCCTACGAGGTAATGGATCAAAGGTAGACATCGGAGCTTACTGTTGAATATTTAGTCAATTATCTATACAGTGGAATCTGTCTTAAACGGCAATCTAAAAGCGGTATAAGCATGGGTCTGTAAGGCAGGTGGTTGCTTAATACAGGTCACCTCGCATTACTTTTGCCCTGCATTAAGCAACCACTTGCTTTTTAAGATGTTCAATAAATGAATGGCCGTTTAGGAAATGTTCTATTGTATTCAAAAAACGTTTCGGCATGATAAATGATTAATGTTACCGCTTTACATTTTATTATAAAATATAAGACTTTATAAATATCTACATATATATACAGTGCTCCCTCTCTACAACGACACCCTTTGGGATACGAAGATTGTATTTGTTGTTCAGAGGGGGAGTTGTTATAGGGAGGGAAAATCAAACATAATTAGCTTGTTTGCAGATCCGCAGATCAGGTGTATTTCGAGAACTAAAACCGTTATGCCTCTATCAAACCCTATGTTGTGACCACTCTTTAGAATCGTCACAACGTGACGATTCTAAAGAGTGGTCACAACATAGGGTTTGATAGAGGCATAAAGAAAATACGATGGAAAAATATTGTTTCTGGAGCCTTGTTGTTTCGGAAACAGTGACATGCGTTGTTGTAAGGAGGGAATCGTTATTGAGAGGGCCGTTGTAGGGAGGGAGCACTGTATCAATATTGGACTCTGTTATTAAATGTATCAAATATATTCGACTCTGTTATGTTTTTTTATGATATTCATAACAGCGGTTGTCTCTCTAATTTCTATCTCGGCATAAACTTCAATGGCGAAAAAATATGGCGGTGATTCTAGCTCATTGTTTTATAGTCAGCTGCGAGTTTAAATGTATGACACAGGCAGCAATTCAAGTGGCACCAATTGATATGTTTAGTATGATTTTTTTTTTTTTTTGAAAAAAATTCTTGTGATAACAGTAATAGTTTCCATGCATGTGTGTTTCTTGAACATTAATTTCGATAGCTGCCTTTAACGTGACAGCTTAATGAATAAAGACATTCTGGGAAACATTCTGCATTAAGTTTTTCCTGCATTTGCCCATTACTTCATTAAGAAATACAGTAAAACCCCGCTAATACGACCACCAAAAAGGGGCATAATTTTGGTTGGCAGAGGCAGGTGGTAGCTTAATGCAGGACGAAAGTTATGCAGAAAGCTCCTATAGGAGCTTTCTGCATAACTTTCGTCCTGCATTAAGCAACCACCTGCTTTAAATGACGTCAGTGGCTGTTTATTAAGTGGTCGCATTAGCGGGGTTTCACTGTAATTACACCTTGAGCATTAACTAGATGATTCTTTATAACTGTATATGAACACGGGGAAGTCTGTCATGGCTGAAACTATATAATCAGATCTATAGTAATTTATTTCGTAAGCAAACACAATATACCCTGATCAGACGGTGCCTACATGAGTCGTCTGATCTGGGTCTTATCTTTATCTGTATACAAAAGTGTTAAAATGCGTTGATATGAAGTAAATTGTTAAGGTATCGTATTTCTTGAAAAGCCAGAAGGAGACTTCTGTTGGGTGATCACTTATTTAACCTAATTCGTCTTAGGCTATTTTTAGACCCAATGTCTTTGAATAAATCTACTTACAATGAGCCGTTACTAGCAAACAAATGTAAAGTTTAGAATACCAGTGTGATAATTTATCACAATTGTTTCAAAAAGCGATTTTAGAGAGGCTGCAAAAGGCTCAAATATGAGGGAATGGATTAATGGGTTAGAGAGATTTTCATGTACTAAGCATCGCTGATATGTAATCACACACCTTGCTTCCAATAATAACCCATTGGGGTATATTAGGCTTGTCTCGAACAGGGGTATGGTTTTAGGGTCAGAGTAACTCTGGATCTATACTGTGCTAAGATATGTAACTATTCTTGTTTATACATTTAACCTGCCAGTACATATATAGTTTACTAATATAACCGTGCATCAATATAGGTTTGGTCTAGATCACACGTCGATTCAGTCGTTTTATGAAAACGAGAAGATTTGTACGTTGTATTATAAACCAGTTTTACGCGTTAACACGTAGGAAAAGGGTTGTCCGAATTTTGTCTGCAGTCGAATAGTGTGTGATGTGAGCAGACGACAACTATCAAAGATAAAGGCAGCGTTTGTCACTGTTGGCATTTTACGTTAGCGCGCAGGGTTGGCTAAATACTCTGTACAGTAGGTGTAGGACTTGGTAGTGAATGATTATAACTCGAGAATACAGTTCCTGTTGGATAAAACATTATTGGTAAGAAAATGTCATGTTTTCGTACTTACTTATACAATACTTCTTCCAAAAATGCCTTTTATGTTATCTTAAAGCATTTGCTAGCTGTTGACATAAAATAAAGTAGGAGGTTTCTTTTTAAAATATATAACTGGAAAGGTCTTTGCAAAAGCAAATACCACATGGTGGGTTCTATGTAAAAATACCACTAGAGTTTTTTATCCTTTTTCTTGTTCTTTACAGAAATACTCATAGAAGGGTTTTGTAAAAACTAACACTGGAAGGATTATTCGTAAAATATACCACCAGTAGGGTTCTTTGTAAAAAGCAAAAGAATTCTAAGTAAAATAACACTGGAAGTGTTCTTTGTAAAAGAAGGGGTTTTACTGTATAGAATACGAACTGTATAGGATACGAGTCTGGGTGCATTCCCAAGCATCTAATTGTTCAGTGTGAGCTAAGCTCAGCTCAACTTCTGACTTATCAGATACTTGAGAATGATCCCAGACTCAGACACTGAAGTTATATTAACCCTGTATCTGTTAGCAGTGAATTTATTCATTTGTGAAACGGTTATATGTGGAACCCCTCTAATGCGACCACTTAATGGATAAACATTGGTGTCTTTATAAGCAGGTGGTTGCATAATGCAGCAGAAACGTAATGCAGAAAGCTCCTATAGGAGTTTTCTGCATTACCTTTGTCCTGCATTAAGCTACCACCTGCATCTAGCACCCAGAATTATACCCCTTTTAGGTGGTCGCATTCGGGGGGGGCCTGTATTGGCATAATATTGTACAGTAAAACCGCTCTAAACCGAACGTTCAATTTAGTATAAATATCCGTCGTAGAGACAGGCGGCAGCTTAATGCAGGATGAAAGTCATACAGAAAGCTCCTCTAGGAGCTTTCTGCATAATTTCCACCATGCATTAAGCAGCTTACTGCCTAAAAGTATCTAAATTCTCCTCTACTAGAATGCCGGTTTAGAGGGGGTTTACTAAGCAAGGCTAACCTTAATGCTGTACGAATATCTGCACATTAGAATTTGCATACTACATAACACTTCACCAAAGCGAGTACTCACGAGAAGTTTAACCGGGTATTGATACAGAATTTAGCGTAATGATGGAAGATTAAAAACGCACAAAGCTCCAAAATGAATATTCTTTACATAGTCCTTTACTCCATACATACGCCTTTCTACACCTTTGCAAACACAGTAGAGCCAGATCAGATTGATCATGTAGGAGCTTTCTGATCAGAGTCTATTCTGTTTGCTAGTGAAATAAATATATAATATAGATATACGGTTCTGTATATTCTGACATTGTCAAACCTTATTGTGTTCATGCGGTATTTTAAAAAAATATTCTAATTAACATTTATGACGTCATTATCTTTACATAATTATTCATGGAGTAAAGGGTTAATGTATTCTGTCTTAGACAATCAACCCGCTGTAGTAGTTTACAATCAGCTATCGCTGGAATGAGGCATGAGCGAACAGGGTGGACCCATATCAGAGCTTCATAGAGGCAGCCACATGTCTAAACGGATTTGAAATTTTCTCTACTTGAATTCTGGTTTGGAGGGGTTTTACTGTATAAAAGGCGCTTTAGGACATATTTAGTGTCGCCGTGCTGTAACAACATACTCGCTGACTCTCTTGCAGTTTACTTTACACTTAGTGATACTTCGTTTGTTGATTTTTTCGGCCAGCATATTTCGTTAGATGACTCGCGATAGACTCGTGTGGTCGCTGCAGTTTGTTTTACTTAATTAAAGTAAGCGATGCTTCACTTGATGTTATTCAGTCCAAAAAAGGGCTGGTATGCCTTCAGTCAGATTGATTGCTGTACCTGTTACTCTTCATCATGCGATAGGTTCGTCCAGGAATGTCATTTGGTTTAAGTCTTATCCCATTATTCGTGATCTGACTTGCATTTACAAACAGCTTGGATCTTGATGAGATGCCGAGTAACTCGGCGTCTCATCGGGATCCAATCTGTTTGACACTCTGTCAAAAGTTTGTCAAACGCTTGATTGAATCTGAAGCAGTCCAAATTGCACCATATCCACACTTGATCAGAAACAGTGTCAAACAGTTTTGATTATAGAATCAGTGCATGTACATGTACATGTATTTGATTTGCTAGAATATATATGTAGTAGAAAATAATTGAGATGATTTTAGGCCGGTGGCTACTTAACTCCTTCCCTCCCATTGACGCCTCTGTAAAAGTTATTTTTGAAACAATTGTGATAAATAGAGCATTTTCCCCATAGGAGCAAATGCTCTTTTTATCACAATGGTTTGAAAACAACACTATTCTATTTTTTTCTCTAGTAAATGCTCCTTTTCGGTAGATTTATTCAAAGATATTGGATCTTAAAATAGTCTAGGAGGGAGAATGAGCTAATGCAGGGTGAAAGTCAAGCAGAAAGCTCCTAGAGGAGCTTTCTGCATGATGTTCACCCTGCATTAAACTGCCACTCATCTCCAAGGCCGATATTTATATGTACTAACGTAAGGTATAGAGTGTTTTTACTGTACTGTAAACCCAACATCAGTTCTCTAATGTAGAATGACCTTTTGGATGTTACTGGAGACAGCTTCGATAGAAATAGGCAATTGAATGTTCGAATACTAAAACAAGTATAATTGTCGATCTTTAAGACAGATGACAACTAAATGCAGGATGAAAGTCATGCAGAAAGCTCCTCTAGGAGCTTTCTGCATGACTCCCACCCTGCATTGTGCAGCCACCTGCCTATTAAGACATAAACTCCTTAACTACTAGAATTTCGTAGTATCGAGTTTTTACCGTACATATCTTTTTAGAGTCTAAATTGTTCGAGACTTTTTCATTGTGACAGTTATTGAAAACAATATATTTTAATTTATGCTCAAATCAGGTGACAAGTTTTGCAGCGTCTATTGTCTTTGCAAGCTAAAGGTAAAACATGCACTCGTAATCTTGTTATACACCACTTTCTGCACACACCCATGTTCCCGTTATAACTGTGCAATGTATTCAGACAGGCAGTGCTGCTTCGAATGTTTTGCAGTCGTATTTCCCTTGTTTATTTTGTAGATGCAATGATCAAACAAATGTTACAGTTTTGAGGCAATGTACGGATTGACAAGTGTTATAACGTTTATCACTTCCCTTAAACCTTCGTCACACCCTACCAAAGAAAATAAGACAACAAATAATACAGTTGACCTTCGATATCTCGAACTCGGATAACTCGAACTTCAGGATAATTCGAACTAAAAGTTAGGTCCTTCCGAAATTTACAATACAGAATTGTTCTAAAATGTATCACTGCGCTTTCAGAGCTTTCAGTATTACTTTCGACCTGCATTAAGCTGTGGACTTTTTTTTTCAAATTAGAAATTGGATTACTCGAACCTTAAACCTCGGTTATCTCGGTGTAATTTGTATGATCCCTTGAACTTCGAGATATCAACTTTATATATCTGTATTAGTCAGACAAGTGGTGTTAACTATCAAATTATCCACGGCCTGGATCGCATTCGCTAACAACTTGAATCCAGATGAGACACCGAGTGACTCGGTGTCAGATCCAAGCTATTTGACTTTCGGTCAATAGTTTCTTAAAAGCTGGATCGAATGTAATTACTCAAACGTGTACCCATTTTTTTTATTTGAGAAGATATTATTGTTCACAACGGTATAAGAGTTAATGTGATCCTTATGCTTTAACCCTTTCACCGCCAATGTCACAAAACTGTATCACGATAAATAGTGCAGTCCCAGATCAGACGCCGCTTTTTCAAGGCGGCGTCTGATCAGGGACTTCACTTTTTGTCTCCAACTCTATTTCTATATCTGTGGTTTATTCCTTTGAAATTTGCATTTATTTATTTCATTTCCTTAATTTACCAAATGATTTAACAAAAGTGGTTTGCAGACGACAAATAGAAATTTGGCGCCGAAAGGGTTAATCCACTACCTCATTGGCTATTTCTAGACTCTTTACCTCATAGACGCAAGTCTGCTATGTAGACCTCATAGACACAATATCTTTGAATAGATCTACTGATAAGGGACATTTACTAGGGAAAATGACAATTTTAGAATTTAGTAATTTTGAAGCCATTGCGACAAATAGAGCATTAATTTTGCTCCTGTGGAGCAAATTCTCTATTTATCACATTGGTTTCAAAAGTAACGTCAAAAAGCGTCGATGTCTGCTACAAATTGCGTATCGAACTTCTTAAACCTTCACCTCATATCTAAACACCTTTTCACGCCTTTGCAAACAGCGTAGTCCCAGATCAGTCGGCTCCTGTAGGAGCCGACTGATCAAGGTCTGTTCTGTTTGCTTATGTCATGATATAGATCTGATTCTACAGTTTTTGTCCAAAACAATCCCTTGAAAGAGAGTACATTATAAAACTTCAGCTAATAAAATAATATTCATGGTGTTATTAATCCTTACATGAATTTTCAACAGGGAAAGGGTTAACGGACGAGCCAATCGTAATTCTTTTTCCAAACTTCTTAACTCTTAGCCTGTTACAACATGGTGCCTTCTTCAACTCCAAGCTGTTAGTTATATTTTTAACTTAGTTTTGGTTCGTTCAAGCTTTTAACACTACTATACATAAGTATTAATGTTAGAAACAATGATATGGATATTGATTAGATTATTTGCCATATTAGCACTTGATATTATACCATAAGCAAACATAGCAGACCCAGATCAGACGGCTACTACAGGGACCGTCTGATCTGGGTCTGCTCTGTTTGCAAAGGCGTAGAAAGGCGTTCTTATGGAGCAAATGGTCAAGAAACCATTGACCGTGTATCAAAAGCTAGGATATTTTGAATACGGTTTATCTTAATCCAAATCGTTTGCAAATGTCAGTCAGGTCGAGCTCATTAGGGTAATGTTCAGATAAACACATCTTATCGTTGATATATTTCCATAAAAAGTAGTGCATGATTAGGGTCTAGGCAGTTTGTCAATCATCAGAAACGAGAGTGATTTTCAACTATCAAATCGAATGTTGCAGACGCCCATCAAAGTCCTTACACATAAGATAATGGGACCGCCTTACTAAACATCGTAAAGCTGAAATTATCGTAGGTTCTAAGGTGCGACGATCACATCTTCAAATTCCGTTAATAAATTGTCGCCCGACATTAAGTGTAGTCGGTCCGTTGGAAAGTGTCAAGCAACATTAGATGTAGTTCGTTTGTAAAGTATCGCTCTACATAAGTGTAGCTGGTTCGTTGTAAATTGTCGCTTTACATAAGGCGTTGTTGGTCCGTTGTAAATTGCCGCAGTTAGTTCGTTATAAAGTGTCGCTTTACATATAAAGTGTAGTTGGTTCGTTGTAAATTTTTCGCTTTACATATAAAGTGTAGTTGGTTCGTTGTAAATTGTCGCTTTACTTAAGGCGTAGTTGGTCTCTTGTAAACTGTCGCCCAATATTAGGTGAGGTTGGTCTGTTGCAAAGTGTTTCTTCGACTGTAATGTCGGCCAACATATGGAAAACTTGATCAGTAGAAAAATTATCCCTCAACGTTAGATGTAAGTGCTCCTTTATTTTACCGACGATCAACATCAGACATGGGCTAACTGATAAGTGTTAACCCGTTACTTATTCTATGTTTATTCCAATTCTCGAAGAGGCGATTCTAAAGAGTGGTCACAACAGAAAGTTTGGTGGAGACGTATAAAATATATTCTTAAACTTGTTTTTAATTTACGCATTTTATCTGAACCTCTGACTAGTATAGAAATGTTATGCATATGTTTGCAAATGTACTTAGAAAATAACGGTTATCCCTTTCAGTACGGGAAACAAGTCACTGGTGTCCTTTGCAACCAAAGAATACCCAAATGAGAGGGCCCCTAGAGGAGCCCTCTAATCAGGGTCTGGACTGTTTGTCATGTTACAATTTGCTCTCTGAATAGTCATGGTAAACTTAGCCTGTTCGCGTTCGAATTTTGGAATAGTCCATTTGACATTTCAACGGTGAAATAGTTAATTAAAAGTTAAATATCTATGCCCCTACAGCACCCGTTGCTCCATGATGGCATAGACGGGGATTCAAAGCAATCATAAACTGAAACCACCTTAACTTTTTCCCGATGGAATATTCATGTAAGAAATAATGACATCGTGAATATTAATTAACTGAACTTTTACAAAGTCATATGAACACAGGATGTATTTGGTACAGCTTATCGAGACTGGCATTTTTATGCACTAAATAGTCAGTCGCTTCCACGGCTCACATAAGGCATTCCTCGTATGTCAATTTATCTTGTTGTGTGTTTCAGAAGACCACTCTTGCCCTCGTTGTTACAGAGCAGCGCGCTTACATTACTTGGTTCTCTGGACACCACTCTGCGGGACACTTGGATAGCTCTACATTACTCCAGTAACAATGTCAGATAAGCGCGGGTCCAGGTCAAACAGTCAGTTTGACGATGATGCAGATGGGTGCTGCGATATAGTGAGGATGCAGTCCAGTCTTGACGACATCCAGTCGGGCCAGTTCTGGAAAGCGGTGTTTGCAGAATTCATTGGAACATTTATCTTGGTCATCTCAGCCATAGGCTCTACTATACAGGGATGGTCAGGAGATCCACTGGACATTGTTCAGATTGCGCTTTCTTTTGGCCTGTGTGTTGCCACGTCAGTATGGATCATTGGTCATATCAGCGGTGGTCATATTAACCCGGCGGTGACCATAAGCATGTTGGTATCCCGGCGGATCAGTCTTCTACGGGCAATCTTGTTCATTTTGTCCCAGTGTATAGGATCTATTGCAGCCGCAGCGGCGTTGAAGTCCGTCACCCCGGAAGCGCAAATGGGTGGCTTCGGTTGTACGACCCTCGCCAAAGGCATGACGGCGAAGATGGGCTTTGGGGTAGAGCTGTTTATTACCTGCTTTTTTGTGATGACTGTATTTGCTTCGTGTGACAGCAAGAGAACCGATTTAGGCGGAAGCTTTCCATTGTCTATTGGCTTCTCGATAATGATTGGACATCTCTGGGCGGTATGTACATGTACACACATTACTCTAAGAATTAAGACAGACAATCTTAACCCGTTCAATGCGGGACACGAGTCACTAATATCCTTTGCAAACAGTGTAGAGCCAAATGAAAGGGCTCCTAGAGGAGCCCTCTCATCAGGGCCTGCACTGTTTGTTATGTTACACTTTTCCTGTAAAAGATCCCTAAATATTCACCGTAAGCTTGACTTGTTTGAAATTTGGAATAGTCCATTTGAAACTTCAGCGTTGTAAGGGTTAAAGAAATAGTGCATATTCAGATCGATCAAACTACCATGGAAGGAGCAGATTGATCAGAGTCAACACTGTTTGCTACTATGTCAGTATAATTTCATGTATAGTTATCACAATGGTGCCTTATCGACGTATCAGTATTTAGCTCTACGAACCCATGTAGGGAGAGAATAGGTGTTAACATTGTTTTACAATATTATTATGTTAGATATCTATTGTTACGGATTTTGTGATCGTGACTCTTTCAATGTGTCTGTATCCCATACATTTTATAGAGTAGAAAGAGACACACTGAAACACGAATACAGAAAAAAAATTTTTATCTTCATGTCTTTAGAATATAAAAAAGATAGCTAGCCAGCAGACATAACACTAAGTTTGCACATATAGACAAACATGAGCAAATAGTGCAGACCCATATCAAACAGCTCCTGTATACCAGATCTGCATTAGTCCATGCAAACAAAGCAAGCATTGAGCAGACGACTCCTACTGCGACCGTCTGATCTGAGTCTTATCTATTTGCAAAGGCGCAATTAAGCCACATTAGCGAATAAAGGGGGACAACAAACGACTACTTGATGCATGGTGTATGTCTAATTGCCTCCCTTGTATGCCTCGTTTCGATAGGTAAATGACGGCTCGTCCTCAATCAAATATGTCCCTATTGCTAGTTAAAGATGAATTTTGCGTCATTTTATGCCTCATGAATATTTGTGTATGAAATAATTACTTCATGAATATCAATAAGTTATTATAAGAACATAGGCAGGTTAAGCCTTGGCAGAAACTATAGAATCAGAATTAGGAGTATATTATTTCAAAAGCAATCAGCAGACCCTGATCAGGCGCCTCATACAGGATATATCTACTCTGTTTGCAAATGTATTAAAAGGCGTATACAACAGAACCTGTCTTAAGCGACCGAATAATAATTGGACACAGTCATCTTAAAAAGCAGGTGGCTGCTTAATGCAGGGAAAGGGTGATTCAGAAAGCTCCTACAGGATTAGGACATGCATTAAACTAGCACCTGTCTTACATAACTATAATTATCCCTGTTTTAATGGTCGCTTAAGACAATGTATAAGGAATAAAAGGTGATACAGCAGAGACTCTCTAAATCGGCCATTTAGTGAGTGAACATGTGAGTCTGTAAACCTAAGTAACGGCTTAACTTTACTTACGTCATGCATCAAGCTTCCCCTTTCAGCGCGGGAAACCAGGATCTCTTGTCTTTTGGCAAACAGTGTAGACCCAGACGAGAAGGTGCTTAGAGGTGCGCTGTCATCAGGGACTGAACTGTTTGGCAGGTTAAATTTTCCTTGTAAGCATTTCGGCCCCAAATTTCTAATTGTCGTCTGCAATCCAAGTTTGTCAAATCATTCAGTAAAATCAGGAAATGAAATAAATAAATGAAAATTTCAAAGGAATAAAGCACATTTATAGAAATAGAGATTTAGACAAATAGTGAAGTCCCTTATCAAGGCGGCGTCTGATCTTGGACGGCACTATTTGTCGTGGTGCATTTATGCGACTGCGGCGGTGAAAGGGTTTTAAACAAAATCCCAGAATACTCACGGTAAGTTTGACCCGTTTGAATTTTGGAACAGTCCATTTAAAAATCCAGCCTTTAAAGGGTAAACTTTTTACTTGATCAATATTCATGTAAGACATACTATCATCATGAATATTTACGAGATAAATATATAATTTTATAAGCGAAGAGAACAGGCCTCGATTACACGGCACCTACAGAAGCCGTCTGATCTGTGATTACTCTGTTTCCGACGGCACGAAAAGACGCCTCTAGGCCTATTGGGTAACGGTTTATACATACAGATAACAGACCTCTTTCGAGTAGTCATTGTAGATGTATTTCATTGTATTCTTATTAGTTCGAATATCATTTTATTATTTATATTATATTGGTCGAGCTAGTCATAGTATGCATCTTGTGTCGAAAGTTTTTTTTTAACAATCCAGATAGCACTATGGACATAGCCATAGTGGCATAAAAAGAAGACAAATATTCTTCGTGTAATATTTTCCTAAAATGATAATTAATAATTTGCGTGCTTAAAACATATTGAGAGACTACATGTCATTTCGTCGGTCATAATTGCGACGAGTACCATTCAGGGGAAACAAATCAAATATCCACCCATTAATGTCTCAGAGCTGTTGTTCCTGCAATATTCTCCAGTAGAGGGCGTGATAAGACCATAGAATAATGCCACTTAGTTTAGTTTTTCCGTATCACGTGATTTCGTTCTTCTCTCTTATAGGTCGAATTTACAGGAGCCAGTATGAACCCTGCTAGAAGTCTAGGACCTGCGGTAATTGCTAAGACCTGGGACGACCACTGGGTAATAATACTTAACCTTTCTCTGTTCAGTATTCATGTAAGAAAAAAATTACATCATAAATATGTATTAATTGATTTTGCATATGTAATGGTCTGTGTAATATGTATATGGTTAAGTAACTCGGTGTCTCACCAGGATCCAAGCTGTATCTTTCTGTGACTATTTTTGAAACAAAAATGAAGAAATATTAAACACTGAAAAGTGTAGCAGACGACAAAGTTTGCAGACGACAAAAATTGACAGCGAAAGAGTTAATGCAGTATTAACAATTCGATATTCTGATTATTTATCAAAACGTTTAACCCTTTTCCTCATATAAACGTGTTTTCACGCATTTGCAAACAGAGCAGACCTAGATCAGACGGCTCATAGAGGAGTCGTCTGATCAGGGTCTGCTCTGTTTGCTAATGGAATTTGAAAGATCTGTTTCTCTACTTTCTTAATTGGGTACAATATTTCACCTTCCATATTTCATTATAACTTTTCTGTCCATGACTATTCAGTAGGTATTGAAATTTGTAATAAACATAGAACAGGGAAAGGGTTAATAACACTCAGGTGTTCAGCCGATGAATATATTACGGTAGTATTTTATTCAGCATAAATGCTTTTCTGTTGAATATTTTGAGAAAGGCATTGATTAGCCGATAGGTGGTTTTTATTATGAATTTATTCGTTTGCCATCACACAATTCAGTCAATTTTAACCCTTCTCTTGCTGAATTTTAAAATACATTTCTCCTTCTTTACCCATGCCCTGTTGTATAATAACATATACATGTATCTTCACTGTGTACAAGTATTTCGCTATGCAAACACTGCTGTGGAGTGCACTGGTTGCACAATCAACTTGTAAATAGTGCAGACCCTGATGAGACAGCTCCTGCAGGAGCTGTCTCATCTGGGTCTTCACTATTTACAGGTAGGTATATTGACGCGATTAGCAAGCGAAGGGTTAATCCTTGAAAGATTGTTTCAATGTACATATTCCTTGCTTGTGTGGTATTTAGATGTACATAATTATATTCATTTCTGTCGGTAGATATGTCACTACATGTATTTCGAAATAATAGCACTTGATGTAATAATATGCGTGTATATGAATCAAGCTTATATATATTAAATTCCACTTTCATCGTGTAACAAGTCAATGCTATTATCGTGTGAGGAGGTCATTAATGGGGAGCTGTCTTTTTTCTTTCTTTATTCTCAGAAATAATCCAATATACATTATAAAGTTATAACTCAATGGCTTAGCCCTCGATTTTAAAAGGAAATTGTATATCTGGCTCCCGGCTCTTGTGTGACCGAGTACACATTCTGTCTGGATTCGAACTCTTAATTTTTCAGGTGTATTGGGTCGGGCCCATAACCGGTGGAGTGATCGCTGCTTTATTGTATGATAACATTCTGGCCTCCAATGCTTCACCCAGGAAAATGCGTGACTTCATTATGACATCCCGATTTGATGACAGCGAATATCCGGCGACTAAGGCGCCCCCTCGTGTGCTAGATGATGGGTACGAAACGGAAGCCATGACTCATACAAACACCGTGTAGCGTTCAATGTCCAATGAGTCCATGACTCCTCATTAATGACGTCATTTGTTCATAAATTTATTGATTTGTTTTATTGCTCACATAGAAACTAAACGTAATCGGAGAAAGGTTATTAACCCTTTGCCTCATATATGATCATATATGTATTTGCAAAGGCCATATAAATGCAGAAATATATGGCCAATGCAGAAGCTATAGAATTCAATCTATCTTTTTTCACAACAAACAGTACAAACCAAGATATGACGGTTCAAACAGGGTCGTCCTATCCGTGTCAACCCTGTTTGCAAAGGCGTGAAAATGCGTCTACAGTAAAACCCCTCTAAACCGGAATTCTAGTAGAGAAGAATTTAGATACTTTTAGGCAGGTGGCTGCTTCATGCAGGGTGAAAGTCATGCAGAAAGCTCCTCTAGGAGCTTTCTGCATGACTTTCACCCTGCATGAAGCTTCCACCTGTCTCCAAGACCGGTATTTATACCAAATTTAACGTCCGGTTTAGATGGGTTTTACTCTATATGAGGTAAAGTGTTAAATGATATGTTTATACACGTTTTCTTTTTATCTTAAGTCTTACCTAGCAGACATGCTTTGGGATCTTTGAGAGTAATAGAAACGAACTCTTCAGAAGATTGTCCAAGAATCAACCCACAATAACTTTTTTTATTGCTTTGCAAAGGGAAATCAGCTTGAAAGTGTTTCAGTTCATTTTTATTTCACATGTCACCAAGAGTTTGCTCTGTACTGCCTTTTTTACGATTTGCATTTCCAATATGTTTTATATGCATGTATTTAATACAAAACACAGACCATAACTTTCTCATGTCACGGCATTAATGCCCCCCTAGGTCATTTTCCTATTAAGAGTCAATGCATTTTATCATATTTATAGCAAAACTTTGAATGTTAATATCTTGTTATATCTATTTGATACATGTTTCATTTGTTTGTTAAATCGTTCGTTAATAGCCAACATGATATAAAATTCGAGATTTGAAATTCAAATTTTCTGCATTTTGCGTCCATTTTCTGCATAATCTGGTTATCAAACTGTGTTAACCCTTTATTTCATAGATACACATTTTATTGCATTTAGAAACAGAGGCGACCCAAACCAGAGGGCTTCTGTAGGGGTCATCAGATCAGGGTCTGATCTGTTTGCTAATGATGTGATATATATATGACTCTACAGTTTCTGCCATGGTCAACATTTCCTGTGCTCATGTGCCATTATAAAAATATATATACAGTAAAATCTCTCTATAACGGCCACTAAATTACATCAATGATTGTGTGTTAAAGACAGGTGGTTACTTAAAGCAGGGTGAAAGTAAAACAGAACGCTCCTATAGGAGCGTTCTGTTTTACTTTCACCTTGCTTTAAGCAGCCACCTGCCCTAAATACCAACCAATTAACACAATTTAGTGTCCGTCATAGAGAGGTTTTACTGTAATTGATATTGACGATGTCGTCACTTCTTACATAAATATTCGAGGAGTAAAACATTAAAATTGCAAGCTGGGTTTAAATCAGAACCTTGTACAGTATAACCTGTCTTAAGCGACCATCAAAAGGAAGTCTAAGTACGGGTCCGTAAGGCAGGTTGAAGCTTAATGCGGGTCAATTGTAATACAAAAAGCTCCTATAGGAGCTTTCTTCATTACTTGTGCCCTATATTAAACAATCACCTGCTTTTTTAAGACTCCTATGACCAATATATTAATGGTCGCTTAAGACAGGTTCTATTTTATCATATTACACAGCCCATATCCTATTTTCTAAACTATTTACACCACAAATACGCATTTTGTCGCTTTTGCAAAGAGAATAGAAAGATCAGACGGCTCCTCCTGGAACCATCTGCTCAGGGTCTGCTCTGTTTGCTTATAAACTATCTTAGATCTGATTCAATATTCTATATGACATAGCAATGTATTCATTTGTTTTATGTAACCATATAAATTAATTAATGCTCGCTATGGACGGAGTCTGTCCGTGATATCTATTTGGCATAAATGTTGTCCATTGCAATACAGTAAACCCTCTCTATAACGGCCACTTAATTGTGTTAATTAGTTGGTATTTAGGGCAGGTAGCAGCTTAAAGCAAGGTGAAAGTACAACAGAACGCTCCTATAGGAGCGTTCTGTTTTACTTTCACCTTGCTTTAAACAGCCACCCGCCTTTAACACAAACAACTTGGTGTAATTTAGTGGCCGTTATAGAGATGTTTTACTGTATCTATTTTCTTCTCATTTGTTGTTTACCCTTATTCTGCCAAACATGCTTTGGACACATTTGCAAACAATTTTGATACAGATCAGACACCGAGTAACTCGGCGTCTCATCAGGATCCAATCCGTTTGTCACCCAGACAATATTAACTTCCTAAATACATTAAGGAATAGGTATATCAGAATTTCAGCAGACAATATTTTGTTCGGTAGGATAAGGGTCAGGAATTTAAGGTAAGAAAAATAATGACTTCATGAATACTTCTTAGCGTTATAATGTCATATGTAAACATGCATTTTTGATATTGGTAGAGCCTGTGGAGTTAGATCTATCATAATTTCATAAGCAAACAGAGCAGACCCTGATCAGTCGGCTCCAATATGAGTCGTCTAAACTAGTTCTACTCTGATTGCAAAGTCTTGAAAAAGGAGAAAAGACAAAAATTGTGTTTACAAAATACTAATAACCATAATAGACCATAATAGCTAACATTTTCCGAAACGGATTTTAAAATGTATATGGAAAAGACTCCAATGTAGAACTAGACAACCATGCAGATAAACCCATAGTCTGCGCAGTGTCTATCGTATTATTTACGCTTTAGCGCGCTCTGTACGCTATCATTGCAACAGTCACTCCCTGATTCAAACCATTTAACCGTTTCCTCTATGAGTATGCATGCAAAAATTAATACCGTCATGAAATTAATTAGATTAACTTGTTATAGTAGCACATGGACACAGGAATTGTTGACCATGGCAGAAGCTCTAGAATAATATCTATATTATATCATAAGAAAACAGAGCAGACTCTGATCAGACGGCTCAAATAGGAGCCGTCTGATCTGGATCTACTCTGTTTGTAAAGGCATAGAAAGGTGTATTTATGGAGGAAAGGGTTAAGCCACATTTTCTAGGCGAACTTACCCAAATACGTATTATGAACCAATCTCATTTTCCATTTGAAGGGGTGATTCTGCAAGATTTCTTGCTCTGGTGTTACCTATGGATGATAATTTCTCAAGCAAACAGTGCAGATCCTGATAGGAGTGTTCCTTGAGGAGTCCTCTGAGCTATGTATATATGGTATTCCCATGTCTCTATTACATATAAGGACCATTAGTCGCAAAAAGTTTAATGCTGTGTTTTAACGTAACAAATGCTCTGTTTCTACGGTGTATGCAACATAACAAGTACCCCTCTCCGGTCACGTGGTTCACTTTTAAACTGGACAAAGTATCGTCGACTGGCTATAAAATAAACAACAAGAATACCTGTATGCGTGTGTCGTTCGTGCTTGTGGTGGGTGGGGCGGTTCGTACCGTGGTGTAAAAACAAGCTCTCTCTCTGTTTTACAGGGATCAGGGCCCACGTATCGGTTCGGTATCGGAACACACTGAAGACGAATGGTACGTGCCGAGATCTCGCCACACCAAAAACATGAATGATACATACATATAGCTGACACTGGCTAGTTTAACAGTTCTTTGAATTTTGGATATGGTTGCCCTGGTTGTGAAAGTGTATTTATTTCATTATTACAGAGATCCGGATAAAACGCGTACATTAAAACATTTCAAGAATAACTTCAACACCAAACCCTATGTTGTGACCACTCTTTAGAATCATCTCGAAGAGATGATTCTAAAGAGTGGTCACAATATAGGGTTTGGTGGAGAAATGAGTAATTTTATTACTTAATAAGTACACAAGAAAACAGCAAGAGAAACTATCAAACAAAATTATACATAATGTCATAAACGTACAGTACAGTCCTTCCATTTCTTCTGTAACTCACTTAACCCTTTCCCTGTTCTGTATTTATTCCAAATTGCAAAATACCTACTGAATATTCATGGACAAAATAGTTATAATATAATATGGAAGATGGAACAGTGTAGCCATTTTAGAAACTAAAGAAATAGATCTATCAAATTCTACTAGCAAACAGAGCAGACCCTGATCATACAGCTCTTATAAGAGTCGTCTGATCTGGGTCATCTCCTTTTGCAAATGCGTGAAAACACGTTTATATGAAGGAAAGGGTTAAAAGCACGTGACTGGTCAAAACAGAACTAAGTCATGCATAAATCTCCTCCGAACGTTCAAATAAGAATCACTGCTGGTCTGGAAGACAGGTGTCAGCTTAATTCATGGTGAAAGTCTTTCACCCTGCATTAAGCAGCCACCTGCCTAAAAAGAGAGAAATTCTTCGTTAATAACATTCCGGTTTAGAGGGGTTCTACTGTACAAGTCGCACTTAGTAGGGTACAGGATGATTTAAAATCCGTTAATGAGTAGCCTTCCACGTGGTTTAACCCATTACCTCATATGCTATTTTTAGATCCAATATCTTTGAATAAATCTACCGAAAATGAGCATTAACTAGAAAAAAGGAAACTTTGAGAATTTTGTAGTTTGAAACCATTGTGATAAATAGAGCATTTGCTCCTATAGGAGCAAATGCTCTATTTATCACAATGGTTTCAGCAGGTGACTTTTACAGAGGCGTCAAAAGGCTTCAATATGAGGATATGGGTTAATCTGTTAAAGTGTACATATTGTAAAAGTTGTATATGGTTTTGCATATTAAAACATATCTTTTATGCATGTGTTCTTTTTAAACTTTATGGTAAGTAACACCACGTTGACTTAATTTGCAAAACACATTGCTTTCATAATAGTCCACATCTACAATAAAACCATGTTCAATTCGGTTCTTGACCCTTTTCTCCATGAATATTCATGTAAGATAATTATGATAATATCACGAATATTAATTAGATTATTTTTATAATGGCAAATAAATCAAGATATGTTTTTATCATGGCAGATTCTGTAGAAGGAGATCTATACCATTGCATTAGAAAACAGAGCAGACCTTGATCAGACGGCTCCTATAGAAGTACATGTACATGTAGACTGATCTGGAACATTTATGTTTGCAAAGGTGTTAAAATGTGTATTTATTAAGAAAAGGTTGATGACCAAACAATTCTGTGATTATATGACATTATATAAATCAATATAATTAATATTCATGATGTCATTATAGCTTACATAAATATTAATGAAGCAAAGGGCGAACAGACGACAACCACATAGAGTGGTAAAAAAGTCCATCTGTCACAAATCTCAGCATCTTATCACCATCTTATCAGTAGAACGCTGAGTAAATTGTCGTCTCAAACTATTGTCGTCTGCTTACGTGTTGCTAACATAAATATTTCATATATTTCTCTTCATAAACACGACCAGAGTGCTAAAGTTATATGCCTATGAAATACGCTATTTGTTAATATCTCATAAGCATTGAAATTATACCGTTTTGACTTTTTTATGAAATTGTCACTAAACAACTTATAACGCAAACACATTTATGAATACATCGCTACTCATTTTTTTTGCATGAACAAAAATACAATGTACGGGGATATTGCGAATACATTTGGAACCAATCGGAACACTGCCGAGCTGCTACGACTGATACGGAATTAAAATGCACACGGATCTTGATCTTAAACGCGGGCTACTCACATCGGCAACATTGATATCTAATCCTTTCCCTGTTCTATGTTTATTCCAAATACAATACATACTGAATATTCCTGGTCAAACTAGTTAAAATGAAATATGGAAGGTGGAAAATTGTAGCCATTTTTTAAAGTAAAGAAACATATCTATCCAATTCCATCAGCAAACAGAGTAGACCCTGATCAGACGACTCTAATAGGAGCCATCTGATCTGGGTCTACTTTGTTTGCAAATACGTGAAAAAACGTTCACGTGAAGCGTTAATCATCAAAATTTGCAATCTGGAGAGATTTTAATTCCATGCCCTACCATGTCTCCGTTACAAACTACACTTTTATTCCATTTTAACAGACTTATAAACAGATTCATTTATTGTCATATTGTCTTTAATCCTATGCTCCATAAATACGCATTTTAACGCGTTGTCAAATACTGCAGAACCAGAATCGAGGTTATCTCTGTTTTCTCATGGAATAATTATACAGTTTTTTTCTCTTTGAACAAACATGTCATTGTTTATATGTAATTATTAAAAACTGTCCTATAATAAATATTCACAATAATATTATTTCTTACATGAATATTTATGGAGAAAAGGGTTAAGCAAACAGAATCCAGATCATCAGATGCTGAGTTACTCGGCTTCTCATCCGGGTCCCTAATGTTTGCAGCAGCTGCCACGATTGGTCCAAAACAAACCGGAAGTTAACAGGCAGCATATAGTTACATACAATACACATCCATTAACCTAGTCTCTCATACTGACGCCGTTTGGCGCTTCTATAAAAGTCATTTTTGAAACCATTGTGAAAGAATAGAGCCTTTGCTCCATGACAGCAAATGCACTATTTTCCACAGTGGTTTCAAAACTACACAAATTCTACAAAGTCCCATTTTTCTAGTAAATGTAATGCTCCTTTTCAGTAGATTATTTTCAAAGAGGTTGGGTCTAAAATAGCCTGCCAGGGATGCATTAAAGCGATCATCAATACGATGTCTAATTCTGTGTCTTGGTTAATGGCAATTGGTGGCTTAACCCTTTTCTTCATATAAACGTGTTTCAGTGAAAACTTTTCTCATATGCAAACAGAAAAGACCCAGATCAGACGACTCCTATAGGAATTTGAAAGATATGTTTCTTTACTTTCTAAAATGACTACAATATTCCACCTTTCATATTTCATTATAACTGTTTTATTCATGGATATTCAGTTGGTATTTAAATTTGGAATAAACACAGAACAAGATAATGGTTAATGCAGGACGAAATTTATGTAAAACTCATGCAGGAGTCTTTTTTCATTCTGTATAAAAATAACCACCTGTTTTAACCCTTTTCTTGCTGAATTTTAAAATACATTTTCCTTCTTTACCCATGCACTGTTGTATAATTACATATATCTTCACTGTGTACAATTATTTCGCTGTGCAATCACTGTTGTGGAGTGTACTGGTTGCACAATCAACTTGTAAATAGTGCAGACCCTGATGAGACTGCTCCTGCAGGAGCTGTCTCATCTGGGTCTTCACTATTTACAGGTAGGTATATTGACGTGAATAGCAAGCGAAGGGTTAACAGACATCTACGTTTATTCATAAGGTGGTCGCTTTAGTGGGTATTTACCGTATAAATGTACTCGTCAAAATCTTAGCCCCACCTCTGAAAAAATGAATATTAATGTCTATGAAAACTATAACTTCGTCCATTCAACTTGTCGGTTGTCATGGTAACGACTGTACCGTGACAGGTTTATTGTGCGCTTCCTGATACATTCGAAAATGAAAAGCAAATATTTTGTGGTAGTTCCGTAATACATGTATATATATGTTACTAACGTGATATCATTCGATTTTCAAACGTTTAACCATTGCCTTCATATAAACGCTTTTTCACGCATTTGCAAACATAGAAGACCCAGATCAGACGGCTCATATAGGAGCCGTCTGACCAGGCTCTGCTCTGTTTGCTAATGGAATTTGATAGATCTGTTTCTTCACTTTATAAAACGGCTGAAATATTCTTCCTTCCATGTTCTATTATAGCTATTTTGTCTGATCTGGGTCTGCTCTGTTTGCTTGTGAAATTTCTACCAATGCCAAACAATCCTGTATACATATGACACTATGAATATTCAGCTACTAAATATTCACGACGTCATTATTTTAACATGAATATTGAACAGGGAAGGGTTAACTGGGGAGGAACTTTTCTAATGTTGTCAGTACTTCTGCTCCAACTCATTTACTATATACAAGTAAAACCTCTCTATAACGGCCACTAACTAAAGTATTTTGTGTTAAAGGCAGGTGGCTGCTTAAAGCAAGCTGAAAGTAAAACAGAACGCCCCTACAGGAGCGTTCTGTTTTACTTTCATCTTGCTTTAAGCAGCCACCTGCCCTAAATACCAAATAATTAACACACTTTAGTGGCCGTTATAGAGAGGTTTTACATGTACATGTATATCTAACAATGATAATTTGTAAAATTCATATATGTACAACTGTAAGAATATAAGTAATAAAATAAGCGTTAAACCCTTGCTATGCGGGACACGAGTCACTAATGTCCATTGCAAACAGTGTAGACCCAGATGAGAGGGATCATAGAGGATCCCTCTCATCAGGGTCTGCACTGTTTGTCATGTTACACTTTTCTTAAGAAACATCCCTAAATATTCACCATAATATTGTCCTGTTTGAATTTTGGAATAGTCCATTTGAAAATTTAGCGTAGTAAGAGTTAACCCGTACACCTCTGTGAAAATATAACTACTGTTCAAATTTGGATCTGTACAATTTTGTCAACTTTCGATTCCATTAACACTTTCCTCCATAAATACGCCTGTCTATGCCTTGCAAACAGAGAAGACCCAGGTCTGCTCTGTTTGCTTATGAAATAATATAGATACGATTATGCAGTTTCTACTCCTCCTGTGTCAATGTGCCGTTATCAAAATTAATCTAATTAATATTCATGACATAATCTTTTCTTTCATAAATATTCATGGAGTAAAGAGACTTTTGAAAAAGTTTGTCCGAGTATCAAACAGCTTGGATCCTGATGAAACGAAAAGTGTCTCGTCTTGGTACAAGCTGTTCGCAAACGTCTGTGTCGAATCGGGAGTAAAATATTAGTGCAACGGAACTGTCTGGGGCGATTGTCCTTATGAATTGTTCATAAATACTAGGCTAACTCAAAGTTTCGTCAGGATTAAACCGTTTGAATCCCTAACCATGTTGTTAACTCTTTAATTGTCCATGTCTCATCTGCGATTACTTTTGCAGACAATTTGGATCCGGATGAGACACCGATTAAGGCGGCGTCTCACCAGGATTCAAACGGTTTGTTACTGTGATTTGTTCCCGTGGCTTTGAAAAAACAAACAAGGAGAGAAATTAAACAAACAGAAATTATAGAAGCGAAATAGTTCAATATGGAATAAGTGTGGTGACACTTGAGTAATTGAGTACGACAGAACCTGTCTTAATCGGCCAGTCATTTACTGAACATAGGAGTCTTTAACTCTTTTGGCGCAAACTTTAAAAGTGTCGTCTGCAATAATAATTTCATATTAAATATAATTCTAAACTAAATAATAAAGGTATATTAGTAAAACATTTTGTTTTTAAAAACCTGTATGCTTGGGCTGAAATAATACAGAAAAGGCGGCATCTGACCTGGGACTGCACTGTTTTCAATGGTGCCAACAGGCGACATTGGCGCCGAAAGAGTTAAAAAGCAGACGGTTACTTAATGCAGGGCAAAGGTAATGCAGAAAGCTCATATAGGAACTTTCTGCATTACTTTTGCCCTGCATTAAGACCACCTGCCTTACATACCTACCTATACTTATACATCTTTTTGGTGGCCGCTTAAGACAGTTTCTTCTGTACGGATACTAAATTATTGCCGTGTACAAAAAGACCGTTGTTTTGTTCCAGCCCGTTGAAAGATAAAAAACAATATAATTTAAATTGGAAGACCCACTTTCTTTTTAATTCGATGTCAATACAGATAGATGTTACAGTTAAAACGACTCTTTATTTACTTCCGACAAAACTCCGTTGTCTTGGGAACCTAGTTGGAAGAACGCATTCAAAACTTCCTCTGAAAAGAAAACGAAACGAAATAATATTAAAAGCATGTGTTACACATTAACACATTACCCTCATGAGCAATTTTAAGACCCAAGCCCTTTGAATAAATCTAGAACAAAGGAAACATTAGAATTGTGTAGTTCTGAAACCATTGTGGTAAATAGAGCATTTGATCCAAAGGAGCAAATGCTCTATTTATCACAATGGTTTCAAAAATGTGACTTTTACAGAGGCTTCAAAAGGTGTCAATATGTGGGTATGGGTTATAACTTTCACTGCAAATATTAACCCTTCGCTTGCTGAATTTTAAAATACATTTCTCCTTCTTTACCCATGCCCTGTTGTATAATTACATATATCTGCACTGTGTACAAGTATTTCGCTGTGCAATCACTGCTGTGGAGTGCACTGGTTGCACAATCAACTTGTAAATAGTGCAGACCCTGATGAGACAGCTCCTGCAGGAGCTGTCTCATCTGGGTCTGCACTATTTACAGGTACGTATATTGACGTGAATAGCAAGCGAAGGGTTAAATATGTGATAAACTATGCCAACAGATTGGTCTCAGATGAGATGTCGAGTAACCCTGCGTCTCAGCAGCACCCAAACCGTTTGAAACTATGTGACTATTTTTTTCTAAAAGAAATCGGGATGGGCAGAAATAAATAAACGTACATTGTAACAGACGACAAAATTTGCAGACGACAATAGGCAGTGAAAGAATTAACCATTTCCATCATATAAACGCATGTTCACGCATCTGTAGAATACTGAACGCATAATAGGCAAACCCTTAGCTAACAACACTAATGGGTTCTGTTTAAAGCGATAGTCTTCACAGAGGTCCAGATAAGATGCGTAAATTAAAACATTTCCAAGAATAACTACTTTATTTCTCCACCAAACCGTATGTTATGACCACTTTTAAAACGTGGTCACAACACATGGTTTGGTGGAAAGTTGCTTGTTTTGAGTACGCACCTGTATCTGTTGTTCTGCTCTACCTGTAACATGTTTTAAAGATGCCTACCAATTACATAAATCATTTGTTTATATTCTGAAAACCCATAGTCCTAAAATATATCGCAAGAAAATCAGTCAAATAAACGCCGAAGAAGACAAAACTTTCATCTGTTTGATGTCGAAGACCCGCTGTTATTCGGCGATGAATTGTGTATTCGGGTTGCGTTAAACATTCGTTAACTGTTCGACAAAGGCCGATAACATTTTGTTGTAGAACAAAAATTACAGTGAACCCCCGCTAATGCGACCACGTAAAATAGGTATAATTATGGGTGGTAGAGGCAGGTGGTAGCTTAATGCAGGATAAAATTAATGCAGAAAGCTTTCTGCATTAATTTGTCCTGCATTAAGCAACCACCTGCTTAAGACACCCATATGCATTCATCAAGTGGTCGCATTAGTGGGGTTCTACTGTATAAGTATTGTTGAAAAATGTTTATTTTGTATCACAGTGGCATTTTTCGATTTTGATTAAAAAGGACAATCTTCAGAATAATGAATGGACATAACAAATACCAAGTTTTATGATGTTATTGAAAATATGCGTTAATTGTTGGGACGTTGACTTTAATATCGCCCCTACTAAATACTAGTAACTAACCGTTTGTTTCTGAGTCCGTCACTAGCAGAAGTTAAACTTTGTTCTGGCGGTGAGCTATATCTAAAGAAAGGCAAATTCACGCCAATACTCTTTCCTATATGGATCGGCATGAGCTGAGTGGAAGAAGAGATGCATGTAGCTCCTACGTGCATTTGGCTTACGCATGAGCTGAATACGAAGTGAGCTGAATGCGGTCTTACATAGCATACGTATACAGTGAAACCCCTCTAATGCGACCACTTAATAAATAAACATGGGTGTTTCTATAAGCAGGTGGTTGCTTAATGCAGGGCAAACATACTACAGAAAGCTCCTCTAGGAGCTTTCTGCATTACTTTTGTCCTGCATTAAGCTGCCACCTGCATCGAGCACCCAAAATTAGACCTCTTTTAGGTGGTCGCATTAGCGGAGTTCTACTGTATTTACACATACCACCAAGACAAACAGTATAGTACTTGATAAGATGCTTATAAAAGCCATAGCCTCCCTTGTCTATGACACCGTTCAATGTTACTATAACTTTTTCAACATTAAGTTAGTAATCAAATATATACGTACACCAAACCCTCCCATTCCACCAAAGCCAGGACCTCCTATTCCACCAATTCCGGGGCCTCCTATTCCACCAATTCCGGGGCCTCCTATTCCACCAAAGCCGGGTCCTCCTATTCCACCAAATCCGTGGCCTCCTATTCCACCAAATCCGGCGCCTCCTATTCCGCCAAACCCGTGGCCTCCCATTCCGCCAAACCCGTGACCTCCTATTCCGCCAAACCCGTGTCCTCCATGTTTGCCAAAGCCTCCAAGACCGCCTATGCCACCTGGTCCATCAGTGAAACAGAAGGGGTCGTATCTGGACTTGCCTCCATAACCAATCATGGGTAGCATCTTCTTGGGAGTAGGGGTTCGGATGGGAATAAATATCTTCTGGGGTTTGGACGGAATATACATCGGTATGGGTATATGTCGTACAGGGCCTGGTACAAGTACTGCTTGGGGAACTTTCTTCACCATCGGTATCGGTTGTATTCGGGTCTTCACTATGGGTATGAACTGCGGCATGGGGACAGCGACCTTCTTAATTATGTTTCGGATTATAGGTATGGGCTGCACGTGATGTTTAATCATAGGAATTCCAACGGGGAAGGGCGCGGGTTTAGGGATTCCTATTGGAATTCCTACGCGCTGCACTCTTGTCTGAACAATAGGCACATGTTTGATAAAGGGCACAGGTTTAACTACAGTTTTCAAAAACGGCACTGGCTGAGGAAATGGTACCGGAGTAAACTTGTTCTTAATGATTGGAATGTATTTAGCGAAGGGGATGGGGACAGCACGATCAACGGGAACTAGTCTGTCAATAAATTTTGGAACGGGAACCCCCACGATCTGGGTTTTAACGGGCGGCATCATTTTTCCTGAAACAGATAAGAATACACCGACATACAGTAAACCCCATCTAAATCGAACGTTTAGCAAATACGGATTTAGACATTTTATCAGAGCTCCAGATAAGATGCGTAAATTTCAACTAAATTAAAATATGTTCAAGTATAACTGTTTTATTTATCCATCAAACCCTGGGCTGTGACCACTCTTTAGTATCGCCTCGAAGAGACGATTCTAAAGAGTGGTCACAAAATAGGGTTTGGTGGAGAAATGTCAAGTTAAGTATTTGAGTACGCACCGTTATCTTAACTTATCTATAGCTCTGTTTTATGCGTGAGGTTGTCTAAAATCGACTCCTGCTAGTCATGAACCGACCCAGTCGCGGATTTAGAGGGGGGGGGGGGTGCGGAGCTGGCCTACGCCCCATAAAATTGCCAAAACATTTTTTAGTAATATTTTAGATATATATACAGTAAAACCTCTCCATAACGACCACTAAATTGTGTTAAGAGCAGGTGGTATTTAGAGCAGGTGACAGTTTAAAGCAAGGTGAAAGTAAAACAGAACGCTCCCATAGGAGCGTTCTGTTTTATTTTCACCTTGCTTTAAGCAGCCACCTGCCTTTAACACAGCTCTTTTTCAACATGTATTACAAACACACTATTCATTTATGTCATCAAACATAAAAATCTACGCCCCCTCCCCTCTCCAAAAATATTCTAAACCCCCCCCCCCGCTAATCTGAAATCCTGGATCCGCACCTGTGACTGGCAATGTAAACAGATTGAACCAGATGAGACGCCGAGTAACTTGATACCAGTATGAAAACCGGTTTAAATAGAATGAAGACTTTTCGATCAAATTCCACGTATTACCTTTTGAAAGGTTTGTTGTCTGTTTCAACCGTCATTGTTCAATATTTCTTTCCATTAGTTTTAACTCCTTATCCGATAGACGCCTTTCTTCACAAACAGTGTAAGCCCAGATCAGACGAACCCCATACAGGAGCTGTCTGATCAGGGTCTGGTTTGTTGATTAATGGAATAATATACATCTGAATATACAGATTTTGACAAGACCAGAAAATCCAGAGTCTGAGGAGTTAATTATAACACTACTTATTGGATGTCATTACAAAAAAAAAACAAAAAAAAAACACTTCACCCTTCCTTCATATAAACGCATGTGTATGCATTTGTAAGCAGAATAAATGAAGATAAGACGGCTCCTATAGGAGCCGTATGATCTGGATCTACTCAGTTTGCAGATGCATGAAAACACGTTTATATGAGGGAAAGGGTAAAACTCCAATTGGGAAATGTTTTTTACATTCTTCCGATTCTTTCAAGGCATTGAGATGTTGTTGACTGAATGTCAAACAGCTTGAATCCTGGTGAGACGTCGAGTTACTCGGCGAGTTACTCGGCGTCTCATCTGGACCCATGTTGTTTGCAAAATGCCGAAAAAAGGTTAACCCTTCTCTTGCTGAATTTTGAAATACATTTCTCCTTCTTTACCCATGCCCTGTTGTATAATTACATATATATATATACTGTGTACAAGTATTTCGCTGTGCAATCACTGTTGTGGAGTGCACTGGTTGCACAATCAAATTGTAAATAGTACAGACCCTGATGAGACAGCTCCTGCAGGAGCTGTCTCATCTGGGTGTTCACTATTAACAGGTAGGTATATTGCCGTGAATAGTAAGCGAAGGGTTAAGCAAAAACTCAAATGAAGCCTGATTGTAAAACATGTGGTAGTTTATTGCAGGATCAGTGTAAATGCAGAAAGCTCACAACAGAGTATAAATGTAATCCTGTATTAAACAGTCACCTGCTTTTTAAACGTGGCTGCTTCATGCATAACGAAATTGCATGTAATACAGAAAGGTCCCTTGGGGGTTATTTGCATAACTTTCGTCCTGCTGCTTTAAGCTAACGCTTGCCTATAACAGGTAGAATTTGCTGTTAATGCATATTGTTGTCAAACACTATATCCCCGATTATAAAATGTCTTCCCGGCACGTGGGTTTGTTTAGGTATATGTCATTGTCAAATACCGAAGACAACTTTTCTCATGGCACAGTTTAACAATAAGCCTGAATCAAAATTTCTTGGAACATGTTTGAAATTTTTGCCTACATTGGTGGGTTAAACCAATTAGCTTGCTGTAAAATTGCTGCCTACTCTAACTGATATACATGTTCTATAACGTTTATTTTAGAAGATCATTATAAGTCGGCTACTGTGGGGCCGTTTGATCAGAGTCTGCCTTGTTTGTTTATGAAAGTATAATATATCACATCCCACATGGTTTGTCTAAGCCAAACATCCTATTAATGTATTAATATATAAGGATGAATTTGATATATACTCTAGAAGTGATCAATTCATGCATGAATGTCCATTATGGAAAGGATTGATGCCCAGTCCATGTCATGTAGAAAGCTCTTCTGGGGGTGGGGTCCAATGTTTCTTTACTAAAACGTTAGGACTAGGGAGATTTTACTATATTCAGAAGTTTATATTGGCGAGAGTAATATTTTATAATATTTAGCACACATCATACGAATCGGCCGTTGCTTACCTTTACCGTAGCCATAGTTTGCTGTCACAAACGTGGTGCTTGTTCCCAGCACAAACAACAAGCAGGTCAACCCCACGGTATTCATGGTGGAGCAACAATGTCCTGCCGGGAAACAGAAAATGTTGTCTACATTAAATGAATAATTCATTTCATATTCACAAACAGTCGAAATAACAAACAACACAGTAATTAAAAGCATTTAATGAGACATCAAACTAGTGTTTGGGTTCTATGAATAAGGTCATGAATAAGGTCAAAGCATACAATGTCACAATATTGTTACTGGGCTGCGAAAGCAGCCCAAACTTATACGGCTTTGAATTTTGACCATGCGTTTCTGCGTTCCTGTGATTCTATAAAAGCCAATGTTTTTTAATAACTATGGGTTACCGTGAGACAAGCTTTTATTTATATACATTCATTTATTTTACTTATTTTGATTCATACATTTTTCTTAGCGGGGACAAATATTTTTGTCGAGGTTATTTGCTTCTTTTCTGCCAGTGAAAATGCTAGTGTATTAGGTATAAATGATTTAAAAGCACATCCCCATTCAGCGTAGTCGAAGGGTTATAACGTTGGCCTAGGAAATGTGAGGTTGTGGGTTCGATCCTCGGCGGAAGTTTAATTTTTTTTTCTCTCTTTTTTTTCTCTCATTTTTTTTTGTTAGCACCCTTTGTTTACGTGATTTTGGTTTAAAAACAATTTTGTACAAAAATATTGTAAAAGTATAAGTCCTTTGTTTGAATTTTGTCTTTGGTAAAGTTATTTAACTCGTGGTTTTGTTGACCGTTTTGAATATTTCACCAGTGTGCATGAATACCATTGATCTGTGACGTAATGTGTATTATTGGTGTCATACACAGGTATTATGCATCATGGCTCATTAAAACATCCCCCCGTTTCTGCTGTTAATTTATACATTACAGTCATGTTTTCCCAATGTATCTGTTAATTAAAACTACTAAACAATATTGCTCCCTCTTTTTCTTCTATCCTGCTTAAAGACGTTACGCAGCCATTTTACGCTTGCGTAAAACCTTGCTTGTATCTTCTATGTCGACTATTTAATATCTTTAAAGGCAGGAATTCGCTGAGCAATTTCATTGTTCTATGTTTATTCACTCTCATGCCCTGTTGTATAATTACATATATCTTCACTGTGTACAAGTATTTCGATGTGCAATCACTGATGTGGTGTGCACTGGTTGCACAATCAACTTGTAAATAGTGCAGACCCTGATGAGACAGCTCCTGGGTCTTCACTATTTACAGGTATATTGACGTGAATAGCAAGCGAAGGGTTAACTCCTGTCAAGCTATTCGCATTGGCAAACAGCATTGATCCGGTGGAGACGTCAAGTGACTTGGCGTCTCATCAGTACCCTAGCTGTTTGATACTCTGTCAAAAGTTTCTCAAAAGCTTCTCGAATCGACATTTTTTTCTTACATCAGGGAAGGGGTCAATAGATAGGATACTACTGACCGCCTTGCACAAAGAAGCCAGTATACGGTATCAATAATCACATTGTATATCAAGACTGGACGACTCCTTGATGCACCTTCTGGTCAAGACACAATAATGTTTGCTTAGAGTCTACAGAGTCTATGCCAATTTTCATTGGTTGAACTATACCTCCTCACGAAACGTTTACTTACAATTAATTTTAATCAGCGTATCTTCAAAATAATAATATATAACAAGGATTCATTATTCAGGAACGTTTTAACCCTTTACCCCATGAATATTCATTTGAGACAAAGACATAATGAATATTAATTAGCTGAATTTGTATAATGGCATATGAACACAATATATGTTGGTAATGGCAATAGCTGTATCTATATGATCTTATAAGCAACCAGAGCAGACCCTGGTCAAACAGCCCCTGCAGGAGTCGTCTGATCTTGGCTTACTCTTTATACGAAGGCTCGAAAAGGCGTCCATACCAAGGGAAGGGATAAATAAATGACAAAGTGGTCAATATCGTTATGATATACGAATGCTTTATTGCATAACTCTCGGCACGAGGGTGGTATATCGGAATAAAATGTTTCGCAGTAATCACCTGTCACTAATTAGAACTAAGAATATACGCTCGTATCAAAGTCAACGGGTTGGTGTTTACTTTCATAATAAAAATAATTTTCGAGATGTATATTTGTTGTTTGAATTCATTTTAAACTGACAATGGAACATACATGTACTGACATGAAAAAGAAAAACATTAATGTTTGCTTACAGACGCGTAGCTAGAGATTCGATACGCAATTACGCACATACGTAACATCAATCTAAAAGGTGAAAACATTATAATGCCCAAAAAGGAACAAAAATCGAAGGCTAAGAGGCGATAGAGTTTGATGAACGTTCTGTCTTGCCATGTAAGCTTTAACCCATTCCCTTATATTGACGCCTTTTGATGCCTCTATAAAAGTTCCTATAGAATCAAATGCTCTATTTATAACAATGGCTTCAAATAACACAATTCTAAATTGTCCCAGTGGAACATGCCCCGGACCCCTATAGCCACGGTATTTACATTACATTTGGATTCAGCTACGCTTCTGGCTTGAATAAAAAAATGATACTACTTTAACCCTTTCCTTGTTCTATGTTTATTCCAAATTTCAATATCTACTGAATATTCATGAACAAAATAGTTATAATAAAATAAGGAATGTTGGGTATTGTAGCCATTTTAGAAACTAAAGAACCAGATCTATCAACTTCTATTAGCAAATAGAGCAGATCCTGATCAGACAGCTCCTATAGGAGCCGTCTAATCTGGATCTACTCTGTTTGCAAATGCGTGAAAATGCGTTTATATGTGAGAAAGGGTTAAACATGATTTTGCTGTCTATACAACCACGTGACGCATTTCACCCATGGTGTCTGCGTAAGAAATATACACGCACAAAGTCTTACTTTACTCGGACATAAAGAAGCGTATTCTTATTTATGTCATAAATATAATCTTGCATTTGTGTGGAATGATTTATTTTAATCGAATAAATTCGTCTTAAACGCTACCAAGTATTTGTTCTATTCATTGTTTTGAACGGCTCATTTAACACTTTATTCCATTAATATTTACGTGAGAATACGCGTATTATGAATGTCTGTCATGACAGAAGCTGTAAAATTATATTTATATAATTCCATCAGCAGATACAGGAGCTGTTTGATCTGGGTCTACTCTGTTTGCAAAGACGTTGAATGGCGTACGCTTGAACTAAAGGGTTAATAAATCCAAACGGTCTAACCCGATGTCTGTATTATCTAGAAATAAAATAGCCATGTAAATCATACCAACTCTTATAATATATTATATATATATATTCTATAAGTATGCTGCTGTTGTTGATTTAATCCGTGAGCAAATAAATAAACTTACAGATCTAAATGCTGTTTAAAACAGACAAGATCAGAACTTCACTTCCCAACAAAAGTTGCTTACCTTATGTAACGAAAGAGGACAGCTTGTATCTGAGTCGAAAAAAACTCTCAACAATTAGTTAAGAATACTGTGCTATAACTCAGCTAATTGACTACACCTAGGTTTTGAGAATGTCCGTAAAATATAAAATTTGCTCGTGGGGGCAATATAATAAGTTTTCATTGGCTGCTGGTGAACATCGATAATCAATAAAGGAAAAGATATTTTAAAGCGAAATGTTGCTCGCAGCCCTTCATGTATCTAAATAAAACGGAAGTTCAACAATTTCCTTAACGCATTCCTAACTATATAAAGTCAGCTAGCGTCAGCTAGCGATACGCACGTGCGTGACATCGATCTGAAAGGTGAAAACGTTATTATTTCCAAATAGAATAAAACTCAGGCACTAGTTTGTGTTTAATTGTAGGCTTTGACAGACGTTCTGTCTGTGCGTGTAAGGTTAACACGTTCCTTTATATATTGACGTTTTTAACACTTCTGTAAAGGTCACCTTTCGAAATGTATAGAAGCACACTCTTGAATGCATTCAACATTTTACCTCACGCATTTCCATGTAAGAAATAATGTTATCATGAATATAGATTCCTACTGACATGTGAACAAGGGCATTTTGGCCAATCCAGAAAACTAGAATCAGATATGTAAATCCATACGTTAACTAAGCAAACCCTGACCAGATGGCTCCTACAGGAGCGGTCTGGCTCCATGCTTATAAAACCTTTTAGTTGTGTCTGAGTTCGTTCTCAAGCTTTTGATTGGTCAGATTTGAGTTCTCAAGCTTTTGATTGGTCAGATTTGAGCCTCTGGCTCAAATCTGACCAATCAAAAACTTAAGAACGAACTCAGACTCAACTAAAAGTTTTATAAGCATGGACCCTGGTCTTGGCCTACTCTGTATACACCGGAGCGAAAAGACGTCTATATTAGGTAAAGCATTGGATACAATTATTTTAGTTTAACCCTTTCCTTCATACAAACTCCTTTTCACGCATATGCATACACAGTAGACCAAGACCAGACGGATCATATCCGTCTGACCAAGGTCTGCTCTGTATGAGAATGGAATTTGTAAAGTTGAACCTGATAGAAATGCATTTTGACACATTTGCAAACACAGTAGACCCAGATCAGACGGTCCCTGCTCCGTTTGCTTATGGGATATACAGATTGTTTCTGATCTCTGTCTGTTCCGTTTGCTTATAGAATTATACAGATTGTTTCTGATCTGTGTCTGTTCCGTTTGCTTATGGAATTATACATATATGTTTCTGATCTGTGTTTGTTTCGTTTGCTTATAGAATTATACAGATATGTTTCTGATCTGTGTCTGTTCCGTTTGCTTATGGAATTATACATATATGTTTCTGATCTGTGTTTGTTTCGTTTGCTTATAGAATTATACAGATATGTTTCTGATCTGTGTCTGTTCCGTTTGCTTATGAAATTATACAGATATGTTTCTGATCTGTGTCTGCTCCGTTTGCTTATGGAATTATACAGATATGTTTCTGATCTGTGTCTGCTCCGTTTGTTTATGGAATTATACAGATATGTTTCTGATCTCTGTCTGTTCCGTTTGCTTATAGAATTATACAGATTGTTTCTGATCTGTGTCTGTTCCGTTTGCTTATGGAATTATACAGATATGTTTATGATCTGTGTCTGTTCCGTTTGCTTATGTAATTATACAGATATGTTTCTGATCTGAGTCTGTTCCGTTTGCTTATGGAATTATACAGATATGTTTCTGATCTGTGTCTGTTCCGTTTGCTTATGGAATTATACAGATATGTTTATGATCTGTGTCTGTTCCGTTTGCTTATGGAATTTTTACAGATATGTTTATGATCTGTGTCTGTTCCGTTTGCTTATGGAATTATACATATATGTTTATGATCTGTGTCTGTTCCGTTTGCTTATGGAATTATACAGATATTTTTCTGATCTGTGTCTGTTCCGTTTGATTATGGAATTCTATAGATATGAATGGTTCTACAGTTCCAACCATTTCTCTGTGCATGTGCCATCATAAAACCATCCATGGTGCCACTATTTGTTACATGAATATTCACCATAGCTGTCCTACAGGAGCCGTCTGATCAGGGTCTGTCCTGTTTGCTTATGAAACCCTGATATATCTGTCACTACAGTTTCTACCAATACCCAAATGCATGTGTATACATATGTCATTAAAACAATTCAGCTAACAAGTATTCATGGTGGCATTACTTCTTAAATGGATATCCAACAGGGAAAGGGTTAATAATCCGATGACCAATCTAGCCATGGTTCTCTGAGCACGATTGTCTTTAACCCATTCCCCCATATTGACGCCTTTTGGTGCCCCTGTAAAAGTGACTTTTCGAAACCATTGTGATAAATAGCGCATTTGATCCATATTTATTGCAATGGTTTCAACATTACCAAAACCTAAATTCTCCTTTCCTCTAGGAAAATCTTCTTTTCGGTAGATGTTTTGAAAGAGATTGGATCTAAAACGCCTACTAGGGAATTGGTTAGCACATTTACTACCATGCCAGTATTATATTATATAAGGTAAATCCGTCCAATATTGACCCTTGGAAACTATTTCCTTTTCATATGTTCCAGCAAGAGCACTTTTAAGCGTCATTTTATCTGAGTCTATAATGTTTGCCCCATTTGAGGCACCGTGCGAGTGAACGAGTTAAATGCCTTCTCTGTTATTTTTCGGTTCACTGACGACAGTATAAGCGTTAACCCTTTCCCTGTTGAATATTCATGTAAGAAATAATGATATCATAAATATTTATTAGCTGATTTTTTTATAATAGCATATGATTACAAAACATTCTGGCTCAGGTAGAAACTGTAGAACCAGACCTTTATTGTACTATAAGCAGAGTAGACCCTGATCATACAGTTCCTACTGAACCCGTCTGATCTGGGTCTACTCTGTTTGCAAAGGCGTGAAAAGGCGTTAATAAGAAAAAAGAAGGCGTACTGATGATGTTTCTTCCAGAATACATGTAGTTTAACCCTTCTCTTGCTATTCACGTCAATATACCTACCTGTAAATAGTGAAGACCCAGATAAGACAGCTCCTGCAGGAGCTGTCTCATCAGGGTCTGCACTATTTACAAATTGATTGTGTAACCGGTGCACTCCACAGCAGTGATTGCACAGAGAAATACTTGTACACAGTGAAGATATATGTAATTATACAACAGGACGTGGGCGAAGAAGGAGAAATGTATTTTAAAATTCAGCAAGAGAATGCTTAAGGGTTTCACAAACAGTAACGTGTTCGACCAGCATCATTGTAATTTAGCTGTCTCTTCGATAGGATAAGTAGTTATAGTTTATTGTAGAAGTTAATGTTTGGTGCCACAAAATATGCATAGTTCATAAAACTGTTTAACATTAAAATTGTGTTATTAAAGTAAAATAAGTGGCTTCTCTTAATATTTCAATTAAAACAGTATTTACTTTTTAACTGATGGACACTTTTCACATCTTTAAACAGAACAGACCAAGATCAGATGCTCTCCGAGAGAGCTGTCTTATCAGGGTCTGTTCTGTTTTCTTATGAAATCCTACACTTTCTGCCATGACACCCCCCCCCCACCCCCCCCCCCCCCCCCCCCCCCCCAAAAAAAAATGTGTTCATATACCGCGATAACAAATCATCTGATAATTATTCATAATGCCAGTTTTTTCTTATATAAAAAAGCATGAGGTAAAGGGTATTAAAAAGCTACTTCATATCAATAATCGAACAGGAAATTGTACGGAAAACAGACCAGACCGCCCGTGTTATTTTGTTTGACCGCATCCAGTATGACTATTTAATCCTTCTCCCGTTAAGTTCAATTTGACTCACGTTTGCAAACAGCTTGGATCTAGACGAGAGGCCGAGATACCCGGTGTCTCATCAGGATCCAAGCTGTTTGACACCTGGTCAATAGTTTCTCAAGAGCTTGATCAACCCCGAAGTAGTCAAAATTAACCCAAACTCCACATTTGAACAGACATTTTGTTTTAAAACGGGGTAAAGGTATTTCACCATCTTGCACTTCCGTAAAGAAAGAAGTTTATGTATCATGCGATCATCCATCTTTAGTGGCATAATTACATGTAGTTACATAAGTCAGGATTAACCATGTGCTTGACAAGCGGAACCTGACTCACATATGCATACAGCTTGGATCCTGATGAGACACCGAGTAACTCAATATACAAGCTGTATATTACTCGGTTTATAGTTTCTCAAAACATGAAATAAATAATGACACTATCATTCTGTATTAGATTATTATGTATAATGGCATAATTTTATGAACACGGGGCATTTTGGCCATGGCAAAAACTATAGAATGATCAAACAGATGTCTCTAATTCCATAACAAAACAGATTAGTCCCAGATAGGAGCCGTCTGGTCTTGGTCCGCTCTTTTTGTAAACGCGTAGAAAGGCGTATTTATTGGGTAGAGGGTTAAGTAAGTAAAACCTGTAGCTTGGACAGACTTTGTTTTCGGCAGGTTACTAGCTAAGTAAGTAACCTTCCGTGAATAAGCAAGCAGCTGTGGTTATTGCGTGTGAGTACGTGCTGGTCCACATGTTTTATATGGTGTCGTATTTATGCTACCACATAACCAAGTAAAGTTCACATAATGTTTTAGGAAAATATATCTGCGATATTACATAACCATACCAAATGAGTACTGCCACGATCGGTTGCTATATTAAGAAAATTTGCAATCAAGTTCACCACCGTGTTTGCAAACCTGTTATAGAAAGCGTTTGGAACAATTTATTGATTTTTATTCCAATACTCCGTCTGTTTTAGATAAATGAATTGGCAACATGTTCTAGTTACAAATACCCTCCCAGTTATGATGAACGGGGCAGTGACGGCAGTTTAAGGCACTAACGCGACGCAATTTGAGTTAAGGTAACTATTTTTCATGAACATTTTCGAGATCCGATTTGTCAGATACTGTTTTTGAAATAGTACCGTTAATCTGTTCGCGAGCGCTCATTTATGTGGCATATCAACACAAACATGTTTGCGAACGTTAACTGGATCAGTGATGACAGGAATTAGCCACCATAGGTTTCACCAAACAACAATTATTCAGGTTCCCATTGATAGTTTACTGGGAAGATGATGGAACCAAAAGTGTCCCAAATTTCTTTTAAAACTTAAATATTTACAGTATAATTTCTTCAAATGCGACCATCAAATATAGGTCTAAATTTTGGTTAACGTTACTGAAACTCCAGCATCTCTGATTCTCCAGCAGGTGCTAAGTTTCTGTATCCATACTCCATGTTTTATCTTGATGTAAATGATATGTGGGACCGGCAACTTTTCTCTTTTCTCTTCGAGATATAACCTATATACTCCGTTACTAATTATTGGTCTCAAATGCAGGTAGTAGCTTAATGCAGGGTGAAAGATATGCAGAAAGCTTCCGCAGAACCATATTGCTATATTTAACTCATTAATTAAAAACTTAATATTTTCGGACCAATATTTTATTGTTATATAAAATAATTATATATATATATATAATGGAAGTTTCGCTGAACACCAGTTTTGATTGATATGAACTCAAAGAAATTTAAGTTCAAAATTATATTTCACAATTAGTTAACTAATTCTCCCCTAGACTATGTTTACACCCAACCTCTTTGAATTTATCTACCCAAAAGGAATATTAACTATAGAAATGGAGAATTTTAGAATTGTGTAGTTTTGAAACCATTGTGATAAATAAAGCATTTGCTCTTATGGATCAAATGCTCTATTTATCACAATGGTTTCAAATAATGAGTGTTACAGAGGCACAAAATGGCGTCGGTAGGAGAGAATGTGTTAACTCTTATTTTTATTGAAAACTTTACCTCATTATCCATTCACTCCATGGATATTCATATAATAAATAGTGACATCATGAATAGCAATTAACTGTATGTCTTTTATTTCTATAATGACCCTATGAACGAAAGAATGTTTAGTATAACAGAAACTGTAGAATCGCATATACAGTGAACCCTCGTTATACCGGCATTCGTTACAATGGCACCCTCGTTATACCGGAATTCGTTACAATGGCACCCTCGTTATACCGGCATTCGTTACAATGGCACCATCGTTATACCGGCAATATGCATTGAAACAAAATTACCGTTAACTCTTTGAAACAACCACTGAATAAATAGGTGCAATGCCAATAGCACAGGTGATTGCTTAATACAGAACACAAGAAGTGCAAAAAGCTCCCTGAGGGAGCTTTTTGCACTTCTTGTGTTCTGCATAAAGCGATCACCTGTTGGTACTATTTTAAAACTGGACAAATGGTTCTTTTCATATTTAAACTCGTTATAACGGCAACCTCGTTATACCAGCACCATATCTGGAAACAAACACCTCCGCTGTAACGAGAGTTCACTGTATATATTATATCATAAACAAACAAAGCAGACATTTATCAGGAGGCTTCTATAGGCGTAGAAATGCGTATTCATAAAGTAAATGGTTAATGTCCATGTAAGTATTAATGAAACCATTTTCATTAGATGAACTTTTATAATGGTATATTAAGACGGAAATTTCTGGCCAGTGCAGACACTGTAGAACCAGATCAATTCAATTCCATTTAAGCAAACAGAGCACACCTTTGATCTGGCGGCTCCTATAGGAACCGTCTACTCCGTATACAAAGACGTTAAAGTCGTCTGTATAAATTAAAGGGTTAAATATTCCATTTGATTTACCCTTCCCCTGGTCTATATTTATTCCAAGTTTCAATACATACTGCATATTTATGAGCAAAATAGTTATAATGAAATATGGAAGGTGGAACATTGTAGCCATTTTAGAAACTAGAGAAAGATATCTATCAAAATCCACAAGCAAAGTGTGCAGATGCACGAAACACGTTTATATGAAGTAAAAGGTTAAACGGGTTCTTTTCAGTTTTAGGAAAACATTGAATATTGTACAGCAGTATGTGAAGCATACCCTTTACCTCAGTGACATTTATAAATGGAGGATCTTACATGAGTGTTCATTACAAATTGTTTTTATTAAACGAGTTTAACATGACAGTGTAATTAGCGAGTGTAATATTCATTATAGTAAACGAGTTTCGTGAAAACAATTTGTAATAACAAGGAATGTAAGGTTCTTTTTATCACATAACCCATAAAAGCGCCATGGAAAGCGGAATAGATTATATTTGACGGCTGTTTCGGCAATTGTTTACAGCGTAGTACAGCCGGATTCAAACTGCTCACTTACACACAAAATACACTAGTGCATTTGCGCGATTTACGACACTCTGTTTCGGCACTCCCACACGGCAGATTATGCGATAAAAGACTTTCTGGCACCGCAAATATCTATTAACCTGATTTTTATACCGTGCATGAACACAGGATTCTTTGGCCACGAGAGACATCAGATAGTATAGAATCCGATCTATATTATTTCATAAGCAAAAACAGCGCGTACCTTAATCATATGGCTCCTACAAGAGCCATCTTATCTGGGTTTATTCCGTTTGCAAATGCGCCAAAACGCGTATCTATGAGGTAAATGTTTGAAACATGTACAGTAAAACAACTCTAAACTGGAATTCTAGTAGAGAAGAACTTGGGTACTTTTAGACAGGTGGCTGCTTAATGCAGGGAGCAACACATACAGAAAGCTCTCATGGGAGCTTTCTGTATGACTTTCATCCTGTATTCAGCTGTCACTTGTCTCCAAGACCAATATATGATCGGCAAAAAAGAAGTGCAATAGCCTATATATTTTACGATAGCGGAAAAAATCTTGTTCGGTTATAATAGTGTTGATATCATATGAAAGAACAATCCCAGAGCGTCACACTAGTACCAGTAGCAATGCAGTATCATTCTTAACTCATTATCTCCTAGGCTATTTTTAGACCCAACCTCTTTGAATGTATCTACCGAAAAGGAGCATTAACCAGAGGAAACGAAACATTTAGAATTTTGTAGTTTGAAACCATTGTGAAAAATAGAGCATTTGCTCCTAGGAGCAAATTAAATTTTAATTTATCACAATGGTTTAATAAAGTGATTTTTATAGATGCGCAAAAATGTGTCACTAGAGGATAATGTGTTAATTAATTAATCTGTAATGTGTATTAATTAATGGCATCTATACACTATGATATAGCGCACGAGGTATACCTGTAAAGGTTGCAAAAATGGAGGCAGATTTGAATTACGCATAGCGAATGGCAATGTTCAACGGTTTGATAACGGGTCAAATAAAATCAATACTGTGTAAAAAAAAAAATGATTTCCTATCAAATAATCATGTAGTTATGAATAATTATTCATTACTAATCCGGATAGTTCGGTGTGACATTGGTCGGTCAACATGGCCTCTTCTATGCACCAGTCTATGGCGTAAGTCCCTACTGTTCAGGAAACGATTTCGTGCAGCATTGACTTCAATGCACCGGTCTTCCTGGGCAGTAGTGACCTTTGGTCGACCAGACTTTGCTCTGTCCTTCCCGCTGTCTGTGTCACGGTAACATTATCTCATTCGAAATACCGTTGTAGCGTGCACACCAAGCAACACGGCAACATTATGAGCACTCCGTCCAGCCTGTGCATGGCTTATTGTCCTGGCACGGTCGGTGTCGGACAATCGGTTTAGCCAACGATTTCTATTCATTGTAATATTCTGTTTAATTCAGCATAAAATTATACATGTGAACGTTTGAAATGAAAATGAGAAATTAAAGTGATCAGTTATTGATAACCAGTTGCACACAAGAACAAAATGACTTCTCTCATGGCAAACTCATGCAACTTTTACAACTTTTTATGGACCAACCAAGAAGATTAAACATCAATTTGTGCAATTATAATGGTGTTAATTACAGCATAATTAGTATGGTTGTAACGGTACTGAATAGTGTTTCCAAGAAATATATGCATTCCAAAATTCTATCTATGGTTAAGAAAATAATTGCAAAGATATAGGCTATTGCACGTCGTTTTTTGTCGAGTATATAAAACTTATTTGAACGTCCGGTTTCGAGGGAGTTTACTGTAGCACTTAATTCATACAATCATATACAGTTGAACTTCGATATCTCGAACGTTAAGGGACTATACAAATTAGTTCGAGATAACGGAAATTCGAGTTATCCGATTTCTAATCTGGACAATTTCTCAAGTTCACAGCTTAATGCAGGTTTACAGTAATGCTGAAAGCTCCTGTAGGAGCTTTCAGCATTACTGTAGACCTGCATTAAGTTGTTAAATGTGTTTCTAGATATGCGTAGTGATACATTTTAGAGCAATTCTGTATTGTAAGATTTTGGAAGGACCGAACTTTAAGTTCGAGTTATCCCGAAGTTCGAGTTATCCGAGTTCGAGATATCGGAGTTCAACTGTAACTGTGTTGGTCTACTCTGTTTGTAAAAACACGAAATAAAGTCTTAAGCAAATCAATACTATATACTGACAGCTGTTTTGCTGAAATTCATACAAAAATGAAGTGATCATTTTAGACAGGCGGCGTTAACATTTGACACCATGCTCGTATTGGTGACAGTCTTAACGTAATCGACCGTACCTTATCTCATAAATACAAACTCGAGTACATGGTGTGACAATTTGAATAATTACAGAATTGCATTTCACATGTGAGCACTATCCAATGTCTATTTTAAGCCATTCCGGCTAGTGCATTTTAGACTGGCCACTTCCACCAAGACAGAGTTCACGTAGCAATAAAAGTTCGCAATATGGGAACTTTCATTAGCTTTGTGTGCAATTAAAATTTAACGATCTTGTATATCACACGCTTTCGATCAAAATTTGACAGCTGGTCATTTCAAAAGTTCACGGACGTTCTGTCATAGCACCAGTTACTGGCCACGCATGCGTCACTTGGGATTGGTATATATACTGAACCTATCCCGGACTGCTGCAGTGAGGACTCAGGATTCCAACCAAAACCTCAGGTAAGACTCAGTTTGAAGAATCAATATGCCAGATTGTAATTTCTTAAACCGTATGCGTCAAGCACGTGTCCAATAACTGAAATTGATTAAAACAAAACCAATGATTAAATTAAACCAAACAATAAAGGATATAATTAATAAAAATATCGTGAATAGAAATTAGTTTCTCTTCGAATGAACAAAAGTGATGCAGATTTTGGTGAGCCATCAGAAACATTACGACTTTCACCATGATACAGGTGTAGCTGAACCCTGTACTCCATAAACACGTCTTTCTACGTATAAGCAAAAAGAGTAGACCCAAATCAGACGGCTCCTATAGAAGCTGTCTGATTAGGGCCTGCTCTGTTTGCTTATGATCTGATATACAGCTGAACTTCGATATCTCGAACTCGGATAACTCGACTTCGAGATAACTCGAACAAAGAGTTCAGTCCTTCGAATGCAGAATTGCTCTGAAATGTATCGCTACAGATATCTAGAAACACATGTGACAGCTTAATACAGGTCTAATATTCTATTATAACATTTTTTCTAATTAATATTCATAGCGTCAATAATTTTACATGAATATTCGTGGAGGAAAGGGTTAGTTGAGATATATACAATTCATAGATTTCTCCTAAAAATCAAGGAGAAAAGAGTTAATTCAGATACGTAAAATTCATAGATTTCACCTAAAAGCTACATTTTCAATGTTGTTACTATTACTAAATACTTCTAGGTCTCTAAGCCTTATAAATTAGGGAAACGAGCTGGCTGTCACTTGCAAACAGTGCAGCCCAGATCAAAGGGTTCCATGAGAAGCCCTTTGATAAGGGTCTGCACTGTTCGTCATAAAAATCCTCTCAAAAGGTGTACCCTTTCATAGTGATTGAAGTATACCTTTAAACAGCGAATATCTTTTCCATATTGAAAGTCCTGCATTGAAAGAGTTATTTGTACTTGATATCGGGGCATTATCCTGTTTCTATGAACCTTTAAATCCGTTCCTTCATATAAACGCTTTTTGAAAACAGAGTAGAGCCAGGCCAGTCGGCTCCTTTTGGGTCCGTCTGATCAGGACCTGCTTTGTTGTCTTATCAGATTATAATAGATATGGTTCTATAGAGTCTACCATTACCAAAGGTTTATATGTACATACATTGTAAGTCATTATTAAAATGCAGCTTATAAGTACATGTACCGTAAAACCGCTCTATAACGACCACTAAATTGTGTTAATTAGTTGGTCTTTTGGGCTGGTGGCTGCTTAAAGCAAGGTAAAAGTAAAACAGAACGCTCCTGTGGGAGCGTTCTGTTTTACTTTCACCTTGCTTAAAGCAGCCACCTGCCTTTAACACAAAATACTTGATGTAATTTAGTGGTCGTTATAGAGAGGTTTTACTGTATTCATAAATTCATTATTTCTTACGTGAATATTCAACAGGACACGGGTTCACCACGTGGTAGTAAACTGTACGCGGATTTCTTGTAACCATGTGGTAGTACGTGTGTCACGTGTTCAAACGTCTTGAGAGGCTTTAACTATACTCTGTACGCGGATTTCCTGTAACTTTTAAAAATGCATTGGACATCGGTTAGAAACCGAGAAGCTCGCCTTCTCATCAGAATCCAAACTCATCGACACTGTTATTAATGATTTAACCCTGAACCAGCTATTAAAATTAGGTCTGCTCAGCCCTTTCCCCTATTTAAATGGGTGTTCACGCATTTACAAACAGAGTAGACCAAGATCAGACAGCTCCTAAAGGATCAGGGTCTGCTCTGTTTGCTAAAATAATCTGATAGATCTGTTCCTTTACTTTTTTAAATGTCTACAATGTTCCACCTTCCATAATTCATTATAACTATATTGTCCATGAATATTCAGTAGGTATTGAAATTTGTAATAAACATAGAACTGGGAAAGGCTTTAGCTCCCATCCGTTGTCGTTGTCACTTACATCTGATTCGTTCAAGCTTTTGAGAAATTATTGACAGAGTATCAAACAGCTTGGATCCCGATGAGACGCCGAGTTACTCGGCGTCTCATCTGGGTCCAAGCTATCTTGCAGATCCCAGTTAGATCGTGCTTAGCAGGCTACGTGTTAATAAGAAAAGTAACAAGAACTCTCTGAAAATTAAAAACATCAACAATACAGTAAAACCTCTCTTAACTGGCCGTTAAATTTAGTATGAATATCGGTCTTGGAGACAGGCGGCAGCTTAATGCAGGGTGAAAGTCATGCAGAAAGCTCTTTCACCCTGCATTAAGCAGCCACCTGCCTAAAAGTATCTAAATTCTTATCTAGTAGAATTCCGGTTAATAGAGGTTATACTGTATAAACATTGTTTACACAACTTAACATTTCGAGCGTCATATGAAAATGAAACTGTGACCACTGCAAGAACATGGATGAAGATGAGACGCCGAGTAACCCAGCGTCTCATCTAGATTCAGTGTCAGTGAAAATGATTTAGGGAAAACTCCACTTTGAAGCCTGAAACAAAGGTGTTAGTGATGGACGTGTTCAGTCATTCACTGCTAGACTATTTCAGACCCAACCTCTTTGAATTTATCTACCGAAAAGGAGCATTAACTACAGAAAAAGAGCATTTTAGAATTGTATACATGTAGTTATAAAGTTATTGTGAAAAATAGAGCATTTGCTCCAAATGCTCTATTTATCACAATGGTTTCAAAAACATGAGTTTTACAGAGACGCAAAAAGGCGCCAGTAGGAGAGAATGGGTTAGATAGTGTAACTGCAGATAAATCTTAATTAAGAAATAATGCATGAATAATTAACTGAAGGTTTATCACGGCGTATGAACACAACACATTTTACTCTGACATAAAGTGTAGAATCAGATCAATAAGTAGAGCAGATGGAACCGTCTAATCTGGCTCTACTCTGTGTTCAAATGCGTGGGGTCAAGGGTTAAAACAACGACAACTTACTACGAGTGTACCACTACATTTGACCTTGACCTTGACCTTTCAGTATGTTGAGGACGTTATTGCTGCTCACGGCTGTTTGTGGCCTCGCTCTCTGCGGCCGCGTGGGGGGTTATGGCAAACCAGCACCTCTACCAGCCAAGGGGGGATACGGCTACGCACCGATGCCCAAGCCGATAATTTTACCTGCACCAAGGCCAGTCATACCTGTTCCGGTCATACCAGTGATGCCTGCTCCTCCACCGCCACCGCCGCCACCGCCGCCACCACCCCCACCGATACCGGTGCCAATTATTCCCATGGCTGTTATTCCAAGAGGAGGTAAGTCCAGTGTATACTTGTCTTAACCCTTCTCTTGCTGAATTTTAAAATACATTTCTCCTTCTTTACCCATGCCCTGTTGTATAATTACATATATATTCACTGTGTACAACTATTTCGCTGTGCAATCACTGCTGTGGAGTGCACTGGTTGCACGATCAACTTGTAAATAGTGCAGACCCTGATGAGACAGCTCCTGCAGGAGCTGTCTCATCTGGGTCTTCACTATTTACAGGTAGGTATATTGACGTGAATAGCAAGCGAAGGGTTAAAACTAAAACATATTCAGTGGTAATTACCGTATTGATCGTGTTCTTAAAACGAAACGGAAGGATTAAAATTGAAACAGGGGTCAATTTCATTGACATGAAAATAGTAAAATGAATTTGATTGAAGCCGAGGAACATGCTACCCGTATCACTGAACACGTTAATGGATGCTTATTCATCTTTCAGGATTTGCTGTCGGAGGAAAAAAAGGTTACGGCAAGGGGATAAATATCGGCAGTCTTGGCGGTTATGGTTCAGGAAAATGGGGCGGTTCATGGGGTAGCTCCGGTCTTGGAATGGGCTCATGGGGCGGCGCAGGACTCGGAGGCTTGTCAGGCTTGGGAGGCTGGGGAGGTTGGGACGGCGGTCTGTACGGAAGTGAGTATTAATAAATGAATCAAGTGCAGCTACCGTAAGAACCCTTAAAAGCGACCAATTTATGAATAAACATAGATGACTTTAAAAGCAGGCGGTTGCTTAATGCAAGAGTGTTCTACATAACCTCCTTCCTGTCTTAGGTTATCACCTGTCTGTAAGACCTGTGCCTCTTTTTATGGTCGCATTAGAGAGTTTCCAACTGTATTTGTAACTCATTATATATGTGGTTGTATTTGATCAGTCCCAGACGATATCCCATTAACCCTTTCGCTGCCAATGCCGGATCTGTGATTACCTATGCAAACAGTCTGGATGCAGATGAGACGCCGGGCGTCTTATCAGAATCCAAACTGATTATTACTGTGGTAATGTTTTTGAAAAGAAATGGGAAGAAAATTAAACGAACGAAAATTTAACACACGACAAATTTTGCAGGCGACAATATTTTTCAGAGAAAATACAGTTATATAAATGAATCTGTCATTTATTTAGTGAACAGATGTGTCTTAACCCTTTCCCTGGTACAAACGTATTTTCACGCATTTGCAAACAGAGTAGACCCAAATCAGACGACTCCTAGAGGAGCCGTCTGATCAGGGTCTGCTCTGTTTGCTAATAAAAGTTGATAGATCTCTTTCTATACTTGCTAAAATGGCTACAATGTTCCACCCTCCAAGTTTCATTATAACAAATATATCCATGAATATTCAGTAGGTATTTGTAATAAACATAGAACAGGGAAAGGGCTAAAGTTGTGATGTTACTTAATACAGGGTAAATATAATACACAAAGCTCCTATCAATAATTCGGTAGAATAAAAAAATGAGATAAGTAAATACAAATTTGAAAGGAATAAAGCACAGATATAGTAATAGAGTTTGAGACAAAAAGTAAATTCCCTAATTAGACGCCGTCTTGAAAAGGCGGCGTCTGATCTGGGACTGCATTATTTGTCGTGGTGCATTTTTGCGATATTGGCGGCGAAAGGGTTAATGTGGAGCAATCCCAGATCAGACAGCCCTATAGCCTAAGTGATATTATTATAAAGAAACAATGATGCATGTCACACAACTGTGTTGTAGGTAGCTGGGGTGGACAAGATTTGTTCGGGACCGGTCTCGGTGGTCTAAATGGCGGATGGGGCGGCTCCACCTGGGGATCTGGTTTAAATACAGGCGTAGGAGCCGGAGCCGGCTGGGGTAACGGTCTCGGAGCCGGATGGGGTACCGGAGCAGCTACTGGATTGAGTACTGGGCTCGGAACTGGGTGGAATAGTGGAGTTGGCGGTGGATTGGGACACGGATTAAGCGGAGGATGGGGACAAGGATTAGGCGGTGGATGGGGACAAGGATTGGGCGGACAAGGATTAGGTGGCGGATGGGGACACGGATTAGGCGGACAAGGATTAGGTGGTGGATGGGGACAAGGATTGGGCGGACAAGGATTAGGTGGTGGATGGGGACAAGGATTGGGCGGACAAGGATTAGGTGGTGGATGGGGACAAGGATTGGGCGGTGGATGGGGACAAGGACTGGGAACCGGTTGGGGTGCCGGAGGAGTAGGAAGTGGCGTTGGAGTAGGAGGAGTTGCCGGCGGTCTCAATAAAGGATTCGGAACTGGAGCCGTTGTTGGAAGCGGGTGGGGACCTGGACTTGGTTTCAACAAATTTGGTATCGGCATTGTACCTGACATTTTCTAGCAAACTTTGACCTTTAACATTTCGTCTGGCCCTAGCATTTCCATAAATTTTCAATTCATTACTTTCTGTAGAATTAAACAAGTTAGCAGATATGTCATCTATAGAGGGTATGCTGTGAGTAGTCATTTGGTACACTGATATTAAACGGGTCTTGAGAAAATGTTATTAAGCAAGACCCTGGCGAGCTAATAACATTTTCCAAAACGATTTTAATATCAATTTGTACAAAATGACTACGAGCATCGTATTCGTTTTGTCACATAACTTATTTCGACTAAAAAATTGCCGTTTTTGACCTGTCCTACTTGTATAAAATACACAATAGTGCGCTGTGATTCTATGACGTCAAAGCTTATATCAAACGTGTAATATAGAGACATGTGAAATGGCTTTTTAGTCCGCTATACCATAGGAATGTTTTGCTTTCGCTAAAAGCATTATGCTAATGTTTAATGCCAATAAAATATTGAATTGAATATATTAACTTAATTACAAGTTAGGTTGTGTGATAAATAGTAATCTGTGATAAACAAAATAATCAGGCCTAGATATTAGTCAAAATAAGTAACTGACGAAACAAGTTTGCAAGATGCATCAATGAGGATAAACACTAAAAATAGTTCAGTATACAAAATTGAATACTAGTAGATAATTATGTAAATGTATAAAAAAAAAAGTGTGCATTATGACTGCATGTTACCCCTTTCCCTCATATATACGTGTTTTCACGCATTTGCAAACAGAGTAGACCCAGATCAGACGGCTCCTAGAGGAGCCGTCTGATCAGGGTCTGCTCTGTTTGCTAATAGAATTTGATAGATCTATTTCTTTTCTGTCTAAAATGTCTATAATGCAACACATTCCGTATTTTTTTTTTATTTCGAACCACATAACAAAGTATCAACCTTGTGTCTCACCAGGATCCAAACTGTTTGCAACACTGATCACTGCTTCGCCCTCGGCTGCAACAAAGTCAACCCTGTCAATATTGAATTTTCAGACTGAAATAGGCCATAGTTGATTGTTGGTAGAGTCCATACATTATGAAAGGATCAAATCTGCAAGAGAATTTAGAATGACAAACCGTGCAGACCCTGGTCGGAGGGTTCCTCTGGGAACCCTCTGATCTGGCTCTACACTGTTTGTATATAACAATTCTCTCGTGTCTCGCATTCAAAGGGAATACGTCCATAGGACATACGTTAGTTAGCGTCTATGTGGACACTTAGACGACATGGTTGTAGCCCACCTTTGTATAACGCCCCTTGGCTATTCGTCAATGATTTATCTGGTTTTTACCACATACGTATATATTGATTGGCGAATTATGGAAGTTGAATCTTCCATCTATAAGGTTTAAATCATAAATCCACTAAGTATGAACGTCTTATACAGCTGTTTGTATAGGCCGCGTGGAGTGGCGGATATTTCAACTAAATGGCGATATAGCCTACCTTTAATCCTTCGCTTGCTGAATTTTTTTAAAAAAAACCCCAGTTCTCCCTCTTTACCCATGCCCTGTTGTATAATTACATATATCTTCACTGTCTGCAATTATTTCTCTGTGCAGTCACAGCTGTGGAGTGCACTGGTTGCACAATCAACTTGTAAATAGTGCAGACCCTGATGAGACAGCTCCTGCAGGAGCTGTCCCATCTTGGTCTTCACTATTACAGGTAGGTATATTGACGTGAATAGCAAGCGAAGGGTTAATCATTATTGGAAAGGACACATGAACTATCTTTTCTTTGCTGATATGAGTCTCGTCAGAGGAAACAGTCTGATATTGCAAACAGTGAAGACCCAGATCAGTCGATTTATCTAAATGCACCCTACATTCATAGTCTGCACTGCAATGAGAGGGGTACTCGGATAAACTACAAACCTCGCTGATCAAGACATTCAAATACATATTATGCTCTATCTTTAAGACTGTATAAAGCTAGTGTAGATGATACGGTGTTGTGATGAAAACATTGTGATAAGTAGAGCGTTTGTTCCAAAAAGAGCAAATGCTCTATTTATCACAATGGTTTCAACACAACTCTTACAGTTTCCTTTTCTCTAGTAAATGCTCCTTTTCGGTAGATTAATTCAAAGAGGTTGTGTCTAAAAATAGTCTTGGAGGGAATGGGTTAACCTTTTACGCAATAATTACTTATACCTAAATATTGGCAAACATATTAGATCTAGAACAAACAGTTTCTGCAGGAGCTGTCTGCGCTATTTGTTCGTTATATTTTACATTTTCTTTTATAGCTAAAGATATCGCATTATAAAAAATCAGCTAATAATATCCAATATCAGCACTCAGTGACGTAGTCTGTGATGAAATAAGCTTCTGTCAATGACGACCGTTTTCAAAAATATCATGTTTGTTTATTGCAGGTCCCCGGGAAATTTACCCCTAGGTGGCGTCCCTAACGTACATTAAGGTAAGAATCACCCGGCTTTATACCACAAACTTTCTGCTACCGTCCTTACTAAAAACACTAGTGAGAAAGAGACATTGCACGTGTAGTTAACACGTGATCATGTAACATCAACATTTGTCTGGCCTATGAATATTTAATGATTGTTTTGAAATTATATTAAGCCCTTTCCCTCGTGATTTATGAAAGAAATAATGATATCAAGAATATTTATTTTCTGCATCTTTATGAGGATATATACACACTGGATACCTGATAGTAGTAGACACTGTAGAATTCATAATCAAACACGGCGGACGCTAACCAGATGACTTTTACAGGAGCCGTCTGATTTTGGCCTACTCTGTATGCAAAGGTGTCTCTATAAGGAAAACGGGTAATCTCTTTAATCTATTTCTTGAATTCTGCCAAATAAATAGACTAATTAACCCTTTCACCTCCAATGTCGCAAAAAAGCAGGAGGGTTTATATTGTATTGTTTGAATTTGCGAAAAGGGGTGGGCGTAGAGTGTTCGAAATAGTTTTTTAATGTTAAGATTCCAAGCATCCTTTTGAATACCTTAGTTGTTTTTTTTATAGTTATAGATTCCAAGCATCCTTTTGAATACCGTAGTTTTTTTTTTATAGTTATAGATTCCAAGCATCCTTTTGAATACCTTAGTTTTTTGTTTTTTTATAGTTATAGATTCCAAGCATCCTTTTGAATACCTTAGTTGTTTTTTTTATAGTTATAGATTCCAAGCATCCTTTTGAATACCTACGTGATAGTGTGTGCGTATTGTAGTTTCGGTTTTGTATATTTCAGGCCGTAAGGAGATTGGAGGCGTGTACCATGCTTCAAAGACATTACTGTGCTGTGCTGTGTTATATTTTCACAATAACGGTTGTATAGCCGTCTATACGTCGACTATATAACCGTACCATTACCGATTGTATAGCCGTTCACCATGGGCGGGTGTACAGTCCTCGAGGAATCTCAAGATCTGGTGTTTTGTTTGGATTTTACTGTCAACATGTTTCATATTAAAATGTGAAAAAAATTCTTTGTTGGTTTTCCAATTCACACTGTCCCTGTTTAATATTAAGGTAGATCTAAGATATAATGACATCATGAATACATTATAGGTATTCACTGATTTTTATAACGACACTGCGTACTGGAATTTTTTATATTGGTACAAATGGTAGTCAAATATATTGTCATTTCATGAGTAAACAGAGCAGACCCCGATCAGACGGCTCCTGTAGGAGCCGTCTGAACTGGGTCTACTCTGTTTGCAAAGGTGCGAAAAGGCGTTTATATGAGGGAAAGCGTTGAGCAAATATACCTATATTAAAGTACGTGTGATGCTGAGTAAAAAAATCATCAGCGATTCCCTCATATTTGCACTCATGGTGACTTTTTGAAAAGTTTTAATTTTCTATTTTTCTGACTGTTTATAATAGTTATAATAGTGGCAGTCTAACACTCAGTACTTTTACATGATAAATACTTCTATTGGTGCTTTTGCAAAAGTAAAAATATTTAACCCTTTACTCCATGAATATTCATGTAAGAAATAATGACATAATAATTATTAATTATTGTTATAAAACTACATGGACACACACAAATTATGGACATTGCAGAAACTGCAGAATCATATTTAGCCTATATCATATCATTAGCAAACGGCTCCTGTTTTGTTTGCAAAGACGAAGAAAGGCGTATTTATGGAGTAAAAAGTTAAATTACCAAACGTAGGGGCCTGTGTAGTTTGAACCATAGGGGTCTGTACCGCTTCTTCTGAGTCTATACATACTATATAATAATATAGTATGTATAGACTCACATGAAGCTGTACAGACCCCTATAGAGTGTACGACAAATCGCCTCCTTATGGTGATCATATGTGCCAAGCTGTATCACACCACCCCATCCCCAAACCCCAATGTAAGACAAAAGTTACAGACAGGACAACACCAGTACGTACTATTTGCATAATTTATTGGGAGGATCACAAAATGTTTGACCAAGTGTGATCTTGACATGAACTGTATGGACTTGCCGACAATTTCAAAATCCTCCAAAGCATGAAACGGAAGTACGGGCATGAAAAAGTGGTTGTAATGGTTTAATGGGTTAAATAAATTTATACAAATATAAAACAACTTTTTTTTAACTTTTCTTTAATTTAATATAAAATACAAGAGTTACACAAAGGTTGAAAAATACAATAAAGTTGCAAAACGTATGACAAAATATAACATGTATAAATACAAATATCACAGTTACAGATATAAGAGGGGAGCTAATTACAAACATGTTAATTCTTTGCCAACTAAGTAATAGCCATTTGCGAAACAAATGTCTGCAGCATTTCTTGAATGTTATGTTTTTCTTAAATTTCTTTTCAAACATAATTACAGCCTGAGTGTTAAACAGTTTGAATCTTGATGATACACCAACTTAGCCTCATCTAAATCTAAACCACCTGCATTTGCTACTAGCCTTAACAAGTTAACACATTACCGCATAGGCTAATTTTAGTCTTTAGACCCAACCTCTTTGAATAAATCTATAGAAAACGAGCATTTACTAGAAAAATGGGAAATTTTATAATTGTGTAGTTTTGAAACTATTGTGATAAACAGGGCATTTGCTCCTATGGAACAAATGTTCTATTTAATCACAATGGTTTCAAAAGGGATTTTTACAAAGGTGTCAAAGGGACATGGGTTAACTTTGTTGATGTTCAACCCTTTGAATTGAATGCAGGACATGCATGCAATGGCATTTGCAAACGGTGTAGACCCAGATCAGAGGGCTCCTGTGTCAATGTCAAACATTTCAATTTTTTTTAGATCAATTAATTTCTCTGCAAGTCATATGGACCCACAATGTTGGCAAACATGATCACAAACCATATGTTTATTTGTCTTACTATCTCTAAACGTTGCTCTCATTTAAACTCAAAGAGATGGGAAGATTGATGGTAAAAGCTGTGAATAGAATTACAATAGAATAGAATCTATGTGCCAGTTGGTGATATAATTTCAAAACAGGAAACTTTGTGCCTCACAAGCATCCAAACTGTTCAGTACTCTGGTCAATTGAAAATTAAAAACAAGGTGTGTTTGTGAAACACTATGTCCTCCCGATTTGACCTTTAAAAGTCACCACTAAAATATTCACCTCCACAAGTTGCACATGCATGCCAAGTTTGAAGTACATGTATGTATGTGCAATGGCTACAAAATTATCGCCAACATTAAAGTTGTCCACAAACCAACCAACCAGCCAATAAACCAACATACAGACTGAGCAAAAACAATATGCGTACAAAGTGTATAAAATAGTGTATAAAATAGTGTATAAATTTAATGGGTATTCATGTTAAGAAATAATGGTTTTGTAAATATCAACCCCTTACCTGTTCAACATAGTGTAAGAAATACTGACATCATGAGTATTCATTAGCTGAATATGTACAAAGTAAACTTTTCAAGGGATTCTTTTGCTTTGACAAAAGCTGTAGAATCAGATCTATATCATGACATAAGCAGATACAATAGACCCCAATGAGACAGCTCCTGTAGGAGTCATCTGATCTGGGTCTACTCTGTTTGCAAATGTGTAAACAAGCATTTATACAAATACAGGGGTTAATAAGCTTATGTTTTATATTGAGATACGAACACAGGGCAGTATAGCTGTATCTGAAACTGCAGAATTGGATCTATATTATTCAAAAAAGCAAACAGAGCAGACCCTGCTATTAGGCAGCTCCTACAGGCTCTGTCTGATATAGGTCTATCCTGTTAGCAAATAAGTAAAATGTGTCACTATTATGCAAAAGATTAAAGCACTTAGGACAAACATGCTTATAGATATACAGTAAAACTCCTCTAAACCAGAACTCTTGTAGAGAGAAATTTAGATTTTTTAGGCAGGAGGCTGCTTAATGCTGGTTGAAAGTCATGTAGAAAGCTCCTAGAGGAGCTTTCTACATGACTTTCACTATGCATTAAGCTGCCACCTGTCTTACATACTTGCATTGATACTAATTTGAATGTCCAGTTCAGAGAGGTTTTACTGCATTACAAGAACATTCCATGAGCAAGATATCAGAATCAATCATGTTTACACTTTCAATACCATGATATCAGATGAGAATGTTGTATAAGTGACACTGCAGTTCTGACTACCGTTCATTGCAAGGGACAAAACTTGCTGTGTCCACAAGGCTTTGGATTGCATTAATACATTCCCTGTTGAATATACTCATGTAAGAAATAATGGCATCATGAATATTTATTAGCTGATTTTTTATTAATGGCATAAAACTGTAGTGTCAGATCTATAATAAGTTCATAAGAAAACTGTGCAGACCCTGATCAGACGGCTCATACAATACCCATCTGATCTAGATCTACTCTGTTTGCAATGACACAAAAAGCATTTAGATGATAGAAATGGTTTATCTTGAGAAAATTCGTTTCAATGAAAAATAGAATCCTGCATTTAATAATAATAAAGAAGTATCCTTAATCCTTCTGAATAAAATCTTTAAAACATAAATGTTAAACTGATTAAGATAAAATTTAAGCATCAATAAATCTTACAATAACTAACTCTTTGAATGCGTGAGACAAGTGTGCTGGAATTTGCAAAAGGAATAGACACAGATCAGTGGGATCCAAGGTGTCCTCTGATCAAGTTCTGCACAATTTGTCATTCAAAATCTTTCCACAAATTATACCATATCACACTGAATGGACTCTATCATTAATTGATGATGGACCATTCCACTTTGGGAATTCAACATTGAAAGGGTTAAGTACAGTGTATCAAAGCTTCCTGCTTGGTGCTCAATTTGTAATTTATCCTTTACTCCATAGATGTGTTTTTAATGCCTTTGCAAACAGAGTAGATCCAGATCAGACAGCTCCTATAGGAGCCTTCTGATCAGGATCTGCTGTTTGCTTATGGAATTATACAAATCCGATTATACGGTGTGCAATGCCCAAAAATTCCTTTGTTCATGTTATTATAAAAATTTACCCAATCAATATCCTTGACGCCATTATAATTTGTTACATGCACATTTATAAATATAAGGCTTCCAACTAGATGCAAACACTATAAGAATATCAATTAGTATCATTTGGTATAAACAGAAATGTTTTCTGTCTTAGTATCGTATTATTGCACAAGGTTATTAGATAACAAAGGATATCTCTACTAACAGATACAAGTTAAACCTACACACTAGACAAAGACAAGTAAAATATTATGTAGTTCTAGATACAGAACATCTTGTGTTACTATAAGTGTGTTACTCATATTATCTTAACCCTTTACTCCACAAATACGCCTTTCTACACCTTTGCAAACAGAGTAGATCCAGATCAGACGGCTCCTGTAGGAGCCGTCTGATCTGGGTCTGCTTTGTTTGCTTATGATATAATTTACATGTAGATAAGATTCTAGAGGTTCTGTAATGGCCAAAAATTTATTTGTCTGTGTGCTATTGTAACAAAATTAACTAATCAATATCCATGACGTCATTATTTCTTACATGAATATTCATGGAGGAAAGGGTTAGTGTGTGATTCAACGCTTATGAATGTGGGAAATGAGTGTACCAGTATCAGATCAGAAAGCTCCTAGAAGAGTAATTTTTGATCTGTGTCTGCACTGTTTGACATTCAAAATCCCTTGCAAATTATATTGAATGAACTCTTATCGTTAACACTTTACTCCATGAATATTAATGTAAGAAATAATGAAATTATCAATATTAATTAGATTAATTGTTACAATAGCACATTGGCACATGATTTTTCGGCCATGGCAGAAACTCTTGAATCATATCTATATTATGTCATAAGCAAACAGAACAGACTCTGATCAGATGGATCCTACACAAGCCGTCTGATCTGGGTCTGCTCTGTTTGCAAAGGTGTAGAAAAGCGTATTTATAGAGTAAAGGGTAAAACAATCGTGGACCACTTTGAAAATGTAGCATTCAAAGGGTTAATACTGACCAATAAATGTCAACATTCCAAAAACATTAACCCATTTGCTCCCAGTGGATTCTTCCATGCTTATATATTGGATTAGTCTATCTTTTATCTAAGGGATGTCTGGTTTAAATTTTCATTTTTGTTTTGTTTTATATTGAATTTCCTATCAGCAAACAGTGTAGACTCTGATCAGACGCCGCATTATGCATCGTCTGATCAGAGTCTACACTGTTTGCCTATGTCCCATATGTGGGATTGTGGGAGCAAATGGGTTAATCACAAGAGAAAAGTCATCTTCATGTAAGAAATAATGACATCATGCCTATTTATTAGCTGAATATTTATAATCACATAATAATATGAACAGAAACTTATTACCATAGTAAAACTGTAGAATCAGACCTATACTTCGGCAAACAAAGCAGACCCTGATCAAACAGCTCCTACAAAAGCCATCTGATCTGGTTCTACTCTGTTAGCAAAGGTGTGAAAAGGTGTTTCGATCAGGAAAAGATTTATTGCAGGGCAAAACTAATGCAGAAAACTAATGTAGGAGCTTTTTGCATTAACACTGCCTTGTTTTTAGAAAACCATCGGCCTAAAAGACCCAGAACTGGACTTCTTTTTAATGGTCACTTAACTCTTTGCTGCTATTTTAAGACCCAATCTCTTTAAATAAATCTTCTCGAAAAGAGCATTTACTACAAAACAGAGAGAAAAGTTCAGAATTATGCTATTTTAAAACCATTGTGATAAAGAGAGCATTTGCTCCATAGGAGCAAATGCTAGACTATTTATTACAATGGTTTAAAAAAAGTGACTTTGCAGAGACGTCAAATGGCGTCGAGAAAAGGGAATGCATTAAAATTGAAGATGTCATGAATATTCATCACGTATAGGTTTTACTGTACTTTCAGCTTGGAACATGTTATACAGAAGATACAGAAGATACAGTAAAAACTCTCTAAACCAAATGTTTAAATTGGTACCCAAACCGGTCTACAAGACAGGAGGCAGCTTAGTGTTGGGTGAAAGTCATGCAAAAAGCTCCTCTTGGATCTTTCTGCTTGACTTTCACCCTGCATTAAGCAGCCACCTGCCTAAAAAGATCAAATTTATGTTCTAAAATTCCAGTTTAGGGAGGTTTTACTGTAATTTACATTAAATAGATAAATGTATTTACTTAGTAGTTACATTGTAAAACATAACTTCCATAAATAGAAACCATACCATTTCTAGTCTGTGTAATCTCAAATCTAACAGTAATCTCATGATCAAATATTAACTCTTTACCTCATAGACATTCTTGCAAACAGAGTAGATCCAAATCAGATGACTCCTGTATACAGTACAAGCTACCTTATCAGGGTCTGCTCTATGTCCATATGGAATTATACAGATCTGACTGTACAGATCCTGCCATAGTCTAACATTCTCTTGTTCACATGCCACTATAAATATTGAGCTAATTAATCTTTAAACAGTCATGATTTCTTATATGAATATTCATGAGGTAAAGAGTTAACCCTTTCCTCCATAGGCTATTTTTAGACCCAACCTCTTTGAGTGAATCTACCCAAAAGGAGCATTTATTAGAGAAAAGTAAAATTTTACAATTTTTTAGTTTGAAACCATTGTGATAAATAGAGCATTTGCTCCTATAGGAGCAAATGCTCTATTTATCACAATGGTTTCAAGAAGTGATTATTACAGAGGCGTAGAAAGGCATTTTTATGGAGGAAAGGGTTAAACGAAAAGCTTTACAAAAACTATAACTCAACAGAAGTCCAGATAAGATGCGTGAATTTAAACATTTTCAGCAATAGCTCCTTTATTTCTCCACCAAACCTTATACTGTGACCATTCTTTAGAATCGTCTCTTCAAGACGATTCTAAAGAGTGGTCACAGTAAAGAATTTGGTGGAGAAATAATGATTTTAGAATGTAGGTATACACCTTTATCTGAAGCTCTGACTCAAGGCTGTTTATCATTCATAACACTAACGACAATACCATGTACAGTAAAAACCCTTCAAAGTAACCACCAAACTATGTCTAACTAAGGTCCCAAAGACATGTTTAAAACAACTGCTGACAGATCTGGAGCCATTTTTTGATACAGTCTAGACCTGTGCCAGAGTTGAAAATAGCATAATTACAGTTAAACCTCTTTAAATCACTTACTTAATGAGCATGGATGTTTTAAAAAGCAGGTTGTTGCCCAATGCAGACTGGGAGAAATGCAGAAAGCTCCTTTGGTAGCTTTCTGCATTGATTTCATTCTGCATTAAAGAACCACCTCAGATTATTGGGGGGATCACTAAGATGGCTTTTTATGTACATATAACATAGCTGAGCAAACATTAACACTGAATACAAGTAATTGTTCACCGACAGTAAAACTGCTAAAATCTTTTCAGTTGTCGAATGAATAAATCAGCTAACATGTGTAATAAACAGATCTCGTTTAAAAGATGAATAAAATATGTAATAGTTCCATACTCTACAGTACACATATATCAATACAAAAGTGTTTCTAAAACATGTAAATTCCCACCAGAGAATTATACAGGCTGTGATATCATGATATCACAAAAAGGTGTTCTCGGACATTTCTGCCTGAAAAGGTAAATCAAAATGTCTACGACACAGCTTAACATGGATTGAGCTTTGTATTACAAACATAAAGAAAGAGAAGATTCAGACACATTTTGAGATCTATCAAGCAATCATAAGATATACATACATATTAACTAACATACACACATTTCCTGAGCAAATAAGTTTACAAACAGAACTGCACAAATAATATACCACAGTGACATCTCACTATTAATATTAACAATTGAATAAGTATTATTATCTGTGTTTATGACAGGTAACAGATTAATGCAGGGTGAAAGAACTGACTTTCACCCAGCATTCAGCAGTCATCTGCCGAAAAAGTTTTCAATTCTAGTATTTTAATAAAGAGTTTGGATTAACCCTTTCTCTGTTCTATGTTTATTTCAAATTTCAATACCTACTGAATTCATGTATAAATTTGTTATAATGAAACATTGAGGGTGGAACATCGTAGCCATTTTAGCAAGTATAGAAACAGATCTATCAAATTTCATAAGCAAACAGAGCAGACCCTGATCAGAGGGCTCCTCTAGGAGCCGTCTGATCTGGGTCTACTCTGTTTGCAAATGTGTGAAAACACGTTTGTATGAGGGAAAGGGTTAACAAGGTGTAACACCATTATTTTACATATAACATGTTTATACTATTATTAAGATAAATTGTATTGTTATCTTGCTTCTTGATCTATTATGCATGATATAAATATCTTTTTATGTCAACTCTTTGAATGAAAGTAGTAAATTTGTGATACTCTATGTAAGCAGTATGAAAATCAATGAAATGCTGCATCTTGTTAAGGTCCACACTTGCTTGACGATCTTATTGTATTCTAATCACTAACTACTATACACAGTGATACTTAACCCTTTCCCTGTTCTGTGTTCATTCCAAATTTCAATACCTACTGAATATTCATGAAAAATGATTATAACGAAATATGGAAGACGGAAAATTGTAGCCATTTTAGAAAGTAAAGACACAGATCTTTGAAATTCTATTAGCAAACAGAGTAGACCCTGATCAGACAGCTCCTCTAGGAGCCGTCTGATCTGGGTCTACTCCGTTTGCAAATGCGTTAAAACACGTTTATATGAGGGAAAGGGTTAAGAGCAGAGATAGCTGAGTTTAATATGAATTTAACCCTTTCCGTAAATATATAAATGCCTTTTTATGCCTTTGCAAACAGAGTAGACACGGATGAGATGGATCCTTTAGAAGCCATCTGATAAGGATCTGCTCTGTTTGTTTGTAAAATCCAACAATTCCCTTTTAGTTTTTACCTTCTACAAAGTAAGTTTTACTAAATGAATATTCATGAAGTGTTCAATACATGTAAACATGTTCATGAAGGGAAAGGGTTAAATATATATAAACAAGAGCACCGCTGTGCAGCAAAATACGCCCGTCGGCAAAGTCAGTGATAAGCCAATTTAATAGGAAATTGAATCTGTTACAATGTGAAAATATCATTGGCAACTGCCTAGTAGAGCTATATATATAATATAGACCTGTTGTAACCAAATTAAATACTTAGCTTCATCACCATACAGGGAAGACAGCTATTGATTTTGTGACAAGTCCAATGACTTTTCCTGCAGTAACCCCCCTTTTCATACATAGATTTTTAAAAGAAAATAGAAAATACACTGAACGTTTCCAGGTGTATCGAACTTGACCAAGTCATTTTGACTATATACATGCTGACTAAGTTTGATGAGGATTGGATTTTATTTGTTTGAGTTAGAGAGCGGACAAAAAACGAATTTTGTTTAAAATTTGTTAAAAAGTTAATAAAAAAGGGGAGATAATTCAGAAGTGTGCAGGGCGATGATGCTGATTATCGAACTTAGCCGAGTCATTTTGGCCATATACATGCTGACCAAGTTTGAAAAGGATCCGATTCAATTTGTTCGAGTTAGAGAGCGGACAAGAGAATTTTGTTAAAAATTTATTAAAAAAGGGGAGATAATTCAGAAGTGTGCAGGGCGATGTTGCTGATTATCGAACTTAGCCGAGTCATTTTGGCCATATACATGCTGACCAAGTTTGAAAAGGATCCGATTCAATTTGTTCGAGTTAGAGAGCGGACAAACAAAAGTTCACGGACGGACGGACGGACGGACAGACAGACAGACAGACAGACGGACGGACGGACGGACGGACAACGCCACGACATAATACGTCCCGTCTAAAGACGGGCGTATAAAAAATTAACCCACAAAATGAACAATTTGGTTTCCATAAATATATCCTTCGAAAGCAAATGTAGCAATGCGAAAAGAGAAAATTGCAGACTTGGTTTTATCGTCAGAGTCTGTTCATGAGTAGTAATAAAAAGATAGCTTGTGACAAACATAAGAAACATTATAACTTGTACAGGTGATATTTTTTAAATTACATGAACTGTGAATGATTTGTATAGTACAGTTATCTACCTCAGCAAGACAATTTATTACATCCTATCTTTAATGAAATAGAAATGTATCATAAACATTACCCGGAATTAACAAAACCAATTTCTCATGCTGATTTCGTTGTAGATTTAATCACTGCATTTCTGTATATTTAGAGCATCCAATGCACATGCAGGATTCAGTATATACCTAGTCAACTAACTGATGGGAGAATAAAACATGTACCACTTGGATATTAGAGAAAAAAAATCATTTCACCCTTTCCCTCATATATAAATGCCATTTCATGCAATTTGCAACAGAGTAGACTCAGATCAGACAGCTCCTGTAGGAGCTGTCTGATCAGGGTCTGCTCTGTTTACTAGTGGAATATAATAGATCTGTTATTTCATGACGGTAATTTCAACAAAACCATTATGTCGATAATAAAATATTTATTTTGTGCTCCGCAGCCACTATATCAATATAAAACGCAAATGCAAAAGATATGTAAAACATGAACATATGTATAACAGAACATAACCGTAAATTGAATACTGACTAGTGATGTATTATGGCTATAAAAATAACAATGTTTTTTGTGGATACAAATGGCCACAACCATGTTCCCTACCGGGATAAATGACCCAGTAGAGATTACACAACCTTTTTGCTGACAAATCCCGCCTTGAAGGAAAGACCCGGGGCCGGGGTTTAAATGCTACCTAATTGTTCTTATTAGCCGCCAAATTCGCTTCAACTCGCCAGAGATCGCCATCGCCAGATATTCATGTAAATGCCCGCCAAATATCGCCAATGTTCGCTATAAATCGCCAATGTTCGCTATAAATCGCCAATGTTCTCTATAAATCGCCAGGGTTCGCAGAAACTAGCTACACTGCTTGATTCGCCAATACCTATAATGTAATTTCTATGCCAAAAGTGAGCCGCATAAGAAAATGCCTAGCAAAACGCACTTTGACAGATTCGTATGCGTGTCGCTCAAAAAACATGAATTTTGTCAGGTCGCCAGCCGAACACTTCAAGATTGATTGACCTTAATAGCGACGGAGTGGCAGAACCTGTAGATAAAAGTACCTATTATAAAATACAGAACTGAGCGTAAGGGAATGAATCATTACCGTGCCCCAGGTCAATCCTAAAAAAGCGAGAATTTTTCCGCCAGCCTACTACTAAATATGGTTGTGACTAAGGAAATATGGAAGTAACATAATGATATGATACATTGTAGATATGAGGTTGGCACAATGCTAAATCCTTTGGCACAATGATGAAGGTGGCACAATGATAAATCCTTTGGCACAATGATCACTACTTTGGTGATGCCATAGTCGTAGCAGGCTCTCAAAACACAATGTTCAGAGTCAGTTAAGTGGAACACAATGTGGTTTACTTTAGGCCTGCAGACTGTTCATCACTGCCCTGAGTTGCGGCATTGCACATAACATGGTTTGAACACATATGACATGGTCCCAACAGAAAACTGCAATAGACAAAAAAGCTGGGCAGTATCATTGTTACAAAAATATACACAACAAAAGGATACACAGGGAAAAAATATTAACAACAGAAGCAAAAACTAGGGTGCGGTGGGTGGGTTTTTAACGATACTGCTGAGGAAAAAATGCTTCTTTGCCAGTTATCGAGCGTGAAAGGAAGTAGATCAACCTGCGCGAGATTCACGTCTCTTGCGAGAATTTGAATGATACAGCACCGGAAGTAAACAAACTGCGAACTTACTGCAGAAATAAAACTGATTAATTGCTATGAATTAATCGTCATTATTTTAGTTTCTAAAATGGCTACAATGTTCCACCTTCCATATTTCAATATCACTATTTTGACGATGAATATTCAGTAGGTATTAGAATTTGAAATAAATATAGAACAGGGAAAGGGTTAAGACCATAAAATTACCTATGCGGATTAATGCAGACTCGGATTTGGAACAAGAGTTTTACATGGCACTATACATGTATATCATGCTGTTATATCATCTTCCTTATTCACATGCACAAACACAGGTCCAGATAAGATGCGTAAATCAAAACAGTTTCTAGAATAACTTCTTTATTTCTTCACCAAACCCTATGTTGTGGACACTTTTTAAAATTCTCACGAAGAGACAATTCTAAAGAGTGGTTACAACATTGGGTTTGGTGGAGAAATCATTTGTACTTGAGTATGCATGTTTATATGTTACTCTGCATTAACACATCATTTACTCTCTACATGTCAAATGTGCTACATCCTATGCAATTAGTATGGATCAAATTGTTATGACTGGTTACCAGAATCCAAATTGTTTAACATCCAACTGTATTTTTGAGAATTCTTTTTTTTTTTTTTTTTAAAAACCCATCTTATAGCAATCATCAAATATTTCCATACATAGTAAACAAGGATTCCATATCTGAACACTTTAAAGCTGACTAAGAGATTATGACCTAGAAAAGATTATGTATGTTTGCTTTCATTCAATATAACTTCATTATATGATGGTGGAGGAACAGAGGGCTGCTGGGACAAACCTTCACCGGAAGGAGGCAGCATATTGGTAAGTTCCCTTGAATGATATTGTGGCCTTGACCAACAACCTACAGGGAGAGAGAAAATGTAACAATCACGAGATGCTTATCAATTTGCCACTGAAGTAAACTACAGTAACATTTGTCTACAGCAACCATGTAAAACAAGTTTAATTTTGAGGTTTTAAGATGGGCAGTAGCTTAATGCAGGACAGACACTTCTGCATTACTTTTATCAAGCATTAAACAACCACCTGCTCTTACAGACCCCCTTGTTCATTCATTATATGGTCACTAAAGGCAGTTTCTACTGTATTTTAGATAACAAACAGCAAAAAGGATTTCAAAATGTGTTTGTACCACAATAAAGGGTACCTGTGGGTATTTGCCAAATAGTGTAGATTGTAATTACTTGCTGTATCTAAACCCATGTCTAATAATCTATAATAATTGTTAACCCTTTACTTCATGAATATTCATGTAAGAAATACCAGCATTATGATTACCAATTATCTGATTTTTAACAATGCCATATAAATGCAAGAAGTTTTTGCCATGGTAAAATCAGGTCAATACAATCCTATAAGCAATCACAGCAGACCCTGATCTTTCAAGCCTTTGCAAACTGAGAAGACCTGCAAGATCAGGGTCCATGCTTATAAAACTTTTAGTTGAGTCTGAGTTTGTTCTCAAGTTTTTGATTGGTCAGATTTAAGCCTTTGGCTCAAATCTGACCAATCAAAAGCTTGATAACTCAAATCTGACCAATCAAAAGCTTGATGTGATTCTACAGTTTCAGTCATAGCCCAAACTTTCTGCATTCATATGCCATTATTAAAGATAAATTAATAATTAATATCAATGATGTCATTATTTCTTACATGACCATTCATCAGGTAAATGGCTAACCCTTTCCCTGTTCTATATTTATTCAAAATTTCAATACTACTGAATAATCATGGGAAAAATAGTTACAAAGAAATATGGAAGGTAGACCATTATAGCCATTTTAGAAAGTACAGAAATATATCTTTCAAATTCCATTAGCAAACAGAGCAGACCCTGATCAGATGGCTCCAATAGGAGCTGTCTGATCTGGGTCTACTCTATTTGTAAATGCATGAAAACATGTTTATATGAAAGAAAGGGTTAAATCTGATAATAACATACGACCAATACAGAGGATCATCACAGCAGATTGTGATATAATATAAACTACTAAGATATAACTGCTCTGAGCCAAACATCTTGGCATAACAAATAATCTCTCAAACAAGCAAATGAAATGCAAGTGGATGTGACAGAATTTTTTATATGATTTGATGGTATGACTTAGATCTTGTCTACAACACAATCACACAAACTGCATATATAAATGATTTTTTCTTTAAACCCTTTCTTTCATATAAACATGTTTTCACGCATTTGCAAACAGAGTAGAAACAGATCAGATGGCTCCTGTAGGAGCCATCTGATCAGGGTCTTCTCTGTTTGAAAGTGGAATTTGTAAGATATGTTTCTTTACTTTCTAAAATAGCTACAATGTTCCACCTTCGATATTTCATTATAACTATTTTGTCCATAAAAATTCAGTATGTATTGAAATTCGGAACAAATATAGAACAGGGAAAGGGTTAATCTTTAAATACATATCGAACAAATATTCAGCTATAGTAACTGACACTATCAGAAGCTTGTACATATAACAGTTTTCCCTGTGACAGTCGTTACTGAACAACACATTATAGTATCCTGCTTTTATACCCTAAGTACAGTAAAAACCTGATAATATGAACACTCAAATATGTACCATTATTGATATTTAACACAGGTGGCAGCTTACTGCAGGGTGAAAGTCATGCAGAAAGCTCCTTCTGCATTACCTTCACCCTGCATTAAGCAGCCGCCTGCCTACAAAGACATAATTCTTCATTACTAAAACTTTGTAATATGACACCATTGTGACAACTTTATGCTAGACAGACCTAGTGGCAAATAGTGTATACCTTGATTATACAGATCATTTAGTATTCATTTGATCTGGGCCTGTACTACTTGCCTATGTTTGTCTGTCCAAATACTTACATGGCATTTACTAATGGGTGTTTACTGTTTAGGGTAAATATACCTTTACTCCAAGAATATTCTTGTAAGAAATAATGTATGTACGAATATTAATTAGCTTAATATTTGTGATGAAATAAACCAAGAAAAGCTTTGGCCCATAAACAACCAGACCAGACCCTGATCAGGCTGCTCTGGGTCTACTCTGTTGTAAAGTCATTAAAATGCATATCTATTGAGTAATGGATTATGCATTATGATTATCTGAAACCTCGAACACTTGTGTTTGTGTGTTGTTGTTGTCTTGTGAAATGTTTGCACACTAGCATAGAATTCTTGATAGCCTATGCACAGAGATCCAGATAAGATACTTGAATTAAAACACTTTCAAGAATATCTCCCTTATTTCTCCACCAAACCCTATAGTGTGACCACTCTTTAGAACCCTCTCGAAGGGACGATTCTAAAGAGTGATCACACATCATCACAGTACAGGGTTTGTCGGAGAAATTATGATTTTAGTGTCAGAGTATGCACCTTTATCTGTAGCTCTGTATATGCAAAATGTTTGGATTCATATGAAACACAAGTCTCATCAGGATACAAACTGTCTGACACTTTGGTATTTCAAGGAAAACAAGAGCACCGCAAGCAGGTGCGAACGCTCGTCTGTCGGCATGGTCAAGATGAACATGCATACCAAAAATGAAGGTTGTAAATGAAAAATTGAATAAGGTATGGTCAATGTTAAGATTTCGGACGAAGACGACGACAACAACGACGACAACAACGACGCAGACGCCGGGGTTACGACAATAGCTCGTGATTTCTTCGAAACAGACAAGCTAAAAAATTTTTTTCAAATTGTAGCAGATTAAATTCATGAGCAACTTACAGAGAGAATTAGTGTAACATTTACACCAGAAAAAAGGAAAATCAACTCTGAAAGTCTAACAACAAAATAAAGTTTAACACACAACATAAAATCACAACAGACAGTAAGTTTTATCATTCTGAAGATTAAGAACCTAGGTGAAATTACAGTCAATACAATACCATACTGAGTAACTCCTTAGCCTGAAAAGTTGCAGAAATGGAAATTACAGTAAACCCCCCAATAATGCGATCACTTTATGAATGAAAATAGATGTTTTTAAAAGCAGGTGTTTGCTTAATGCAGGACAAATGTTATGCAGAAAGCTCCTGCAGGAGCTTTCTGCATAACATTTGTCCTCCATTAAGCTACCACCTGCATTCAAAACCCAGAAATATACCTCTATCTGGTGGTCGCATTAGAGGGGTTTTACTGTACATGTAAATGACCTCTAAGCACACTCATTTTTTAACCCTTTACTTCATACAAGTGCGCTATCACACCTTTGCGAAACCGAGAAAAACCCAGATCAGACGGCTCATACAGGGTCTACTCTGTTTGCTTATAAAAATCAGCTAATAACTACTCATGATGTCATTATTTCTTACATAAATATTCATGAAGTAAAGGGTTAATTACACAACCACTAAGGGAAAAACCATATTACTCTAGCAAACCAATATTTATATACATGTAAATCTTACATAGCCTCTAATATGGTCTGCTGTGTTTGCTTATAAAATGATATAGATCTGATTCTACAAAGTGAATTTATCACCAGAGTCTATTAAGTATGCAAGGATTAACCCTCCTGCGGGAGCCATCTGATCAGGGTCTGCTCTGTTTGCTTATGAAGTTAAAATAGATCGAACCCTAGTTTCTACAAATACAAAATATCCTGTGCACATAGGTGATCAATATTCATTACGTCAGTATTTCTTACATGAACATTCAACAGGGAGCGAGTTAAAAAACACATTCTATAATTGTTGAGATTGCTTTCAGAACATTATTCTTGTAAGTAGTAGCTCATGTAATATATGCAGTTTAGTGTAGTTCAAGATTTGCTCACTCTACACATGGTAATTTAACCCTCTACTCCATAAATATGCCTTTCAATTGCTTTGCAAACAGAGAAGACCCAGATCAGATGGCTCCTGTAGGAGCCATCTGATCAGGGTCTGCTCTATTTGCTTGTGAAATAATATAGATAATGACTCTACAGTTTCTGCCATTGAAAAAAATTCATATGTTCATATACCATTATAAAATTTGATCTAATTAACATTCATGATGTCATTATTTCTTAAATGAATAATAATGGTTAAAATGCTAAAGTTTATTTTATAGTGGTTTTACTGATAAAAGTTAAATATTTGACTAATCCAAAACTACGAAATGCAAATGAATTATAAAGAAAGACTCCTCAGAAGAATCTGTATGGATCATTAAATCCTTTACCTCACAAATATTCATGAAAGTAATGGCATCATGAATATTCATAAGCTGATGTATTATCATAGCATGTGAACACATGAGCTGTTGGCCATGGTGAAAACTGGAGAATTGTATCTTTATTATTCAATAAGCAGACATAGCAGATCGTTATCAAGACAGCTTTCACAGAATCCATGCGATCTGGGTCTAGCATTTTTGCAAAGGTGTTAAATGTGAATCTATGGAGTAAAGGTTAAATACCAATTGCTACAAGGGAAGAAACTCTTATATGAATGGTCTAATTAGAGCTAGCAGTCTAATACTGTAACAAATACTGTTTCCATGTGTTTACCCGTTCTCTCATATAAACATGTTTTCATAAATTTGCAAACAGAGTAGACCCAGATCAGACGGCTCCTAGAGGAGCCGTCTGATCAGGGTCTGCTCTGTTTGCAGGTAGAATTTGATAGATCGTTTCTTTACTTTCTAAAATGGCTACAATATTCAACATTTCATTATAACTCCCTTTCCATGAATATTCAGTAGGTATTGAGATTTGGACTAGATATAGAACATGGACAGGGTTAAAGAAACTTGCAGTAGGTAAGATAAGGCACACATAAAACAAGTGTAACTAGAGAACTGACATTGTCAGAAATAGCTCATACACAACATGTATACAGATAGGTGCATATTTCACATTGCAAACAATCTGAGCAAATATGTAAAAAATCTTGAGAAACAAGCAAATCTGCTGTCAGAAGAGATATTCCCCGCCAAACAAGTGCTGGCCTCAGTATTAAACTGAGTTACTGAAATACAAGTATGATAATGACTGTTTGTTTAAATTTTAATTTTCAAAAACTGAATGATTGATACATATCCTAATGGAAAATCGTGTCTGTAAGACACAGCATTGCCCCCATGGTGGTGCTTGCCTAGCTGCACGTAGTGTCATTTGACCTTGCAAAACATAATGCCCCCTGACTATCATCAAAAGGGGCAATTAATAAAAGATGGTGAAAAGAAAACTCCAGACTGCCTCTGATATATGACACCGGACGTATACCAACCTATTGTAAACATCGACAAATATTTTTATCAAAAAACTCTAAACCATTTCTGAAATATGATTGCAAATGGACAAAAAGGTTTACCAAAGGCCCATAACTCAGGCGTTCTGTGGTCAATCTGAGTAACATTGTTAAGGCCAAGTTTGCCTTAGGTAGTAAACATTAACATAATATCTAATTGCAAAACTCCAAACCATCTCTGAAATTAGACTCAAAATGGACAAAAAGGTTACGCTTTTGGCAAAGGCCATAACTCTGATGGTCACATGTCCATGGAGGGATACGCGCAAGGCCACTTAAGATTTACACAGTTTCATAGAGAAACTCCAAACAGTTTCTGAGAGATGACTCCAGATGGAAAGATGGCAGACGGACAATGCCAAAACAATATCGCTCTGACTATGGCAAGCCAAGGGATAACAGTAGTGTTCAAAGGGACATATGTGCCACCTGTTGTAAGATGGTTCAGACGATAAAAGGGGAATAACTCAAATTGCAGTATTGCATGTCATGGTCCATAATTGTCTTGTGCACTAGTTGCAATCTATGTATGTTCCAAGTCTAAAGTTAATCTCACTTAGAACCACAGAATAAATGAAAAGTGTCCTAAAACTATAAGCTAAGGGCTGATGAATTCACTCCCAAGTTCCTTATTTTTGCAGTGTTAAATAGAATAAACCAAATTATTTGAAGGTGCACATATTCCGAAAATAGTAAAAATAACTATAATAGTAAAAATAAGTACAAACTTTTTCCAAGTTTGGCAAAAAAAACTGCAGAAGAACAAGCTTGGATAAAATTGTGTCTACAGACAGACAGATGACAAGATAGATGGCCTAATTCCAATACATTTACCACCCTTACTTCATTGTGGATGTATACACAAAGCATGCTTAGATGGAAAGGCAGATGTTGGAGATGATCCCTATGTCTCATCCTACCAATGCAGGTGACACAAAAAAGACTCAAGCAACCTATGTGACACATCCTAATTAGTCAATATTGATCTTGGTCTTTGGTTGGTCTAACCAGCATACCTTGGTCTGATCAAATCATGATTAAATCTTATACAGTACTGACAAAAAGTTGAATGATTATGAGATTAAAACAAGAGCACCACCACTAGTGGCTGCCAACGCTCATCTGTCCATTAAAATCAATGTTTAAAGGGAATTAACGCCTAACCAGAGTGTAGCCCACTTGATGAACAACTGTATGTTTAACCCATTCCCGCATATTGACGCCTTTTGACGCCTCTGTAAAAGTCACTTTTTGAAACCATTCTGATAAATAGAGCATTTGCTCCATAGGAGCAAATGCTCTATTTATCAGAATGGTTTCAATACTACCCAAATCTAAATATTTTCTTTTCTCTAGTAAATGCTCCTTTTGGGTAGACTTTTTCAAAGAGGTTAGGTCTAAAAATAGCCTAAGTGGGAATGGGTTAAAATATAAAAGTGTATAGATGCTTTACTATCAATGACAAAAAAATATGCACAACAACAGCTACGGCAATAAAGATGACACAAGGCTATGACAATATCTCGACTTGTATCTTAAAAAACCCTGATAAGCTAATTGTTCTCATCAGTATAGATATTTTCCCTTATGTCTGTAAGTTTCATCTTTGAAACATACACTATCTGAAGCTAGTGTATGATGGGATGAGTCCTTGACTCTTCATATGATGGAGGTGCCACCATCTGTGAGTCAGGAGAGTGAATCTCTACTGCTGGTGGAGCAGAGGGTTCTGCTGGTTCTGATCTGTTTGTTAATTCCACACTTGTGGAACCCCCTGTGTGTTTATCATGCTTGTTGTTCTTACATTTATTGTTCCTGCGACAGTAGCATACGTAGACGAGCAGAAATACTCCCAGCGCCGCAATCACAGCTACCACAATTATCACCACCAGATAAACCTTGGAGCCACCTGGACCTAAAACAGAAATACCAATAAATGTGAAATCCTGGTAAGTTTAAACTCATGAATATTTATACAAGAATTCATGATTTCATGAATATCCATTAAATATTTTTTATAGGATATTAATGCAGGAATTTGGGCCATAGCAGAAACTATACAATCATATCTATATTGTTTCAATAGCAAATATACCCTTAGAATCAGATGGCTCCTATAGGAGCCCTCTAATCTGGGTATTCTCTGTTTGCAAAGGGGAAACAAGGAGTTTCCATTAAGTAAAGGGTTTAGATGAGGTACATCAAGAGAAACCTACTTGCCAAGTATTCCAAAACATTATAATGCCAGGCCCACTAAATCTCCAGTATATGATGAAAGTCTACACTGTGTGTCTGTATTCGAAAGAAAAACAGAAGCAATCTTCTGGCAGAACTGTGACAAATAATGTGTGGCAGGAACACATGACAAAGAGAAATATTGACAGACAGAAAAATGGAAAGATTGCCAGATAGACAATGGAGAAGTGACCTTTAGGTGGCATCCTGCTAAAGCAAGTGACACACAAGTATAATAGTGGTCCCTATGAAGATGTTCCGTCATATGTAATTACAGAGGGTGTAAACCCAGATCAGTTAGAGCAATAACATGTGGCATCTGATCTGAGTCAGCTATGTATGCAACACATCACAACTTATTCTGGTTAGCAGATATACCTGACAAACAGCATTAATCCCGATCAGATGTTACATATTCAATCCAGCAGCTGATCTGAGTCTAAGCTGTTCTCAATGTCCTATGATTGGTTGTCAATATATTACAGTTCCTATCTTGTGTGAAATATTACATATTTATTGAACTGGACATGCAGCAGATAGCCTGGAGCTAAACTGTTAGAATTTTCTTGAAAATATTTTTCCTTAGGAAGGAAGATGATACAGTAAACTCTGTTTTAACACTTTCCCTCATATAAACCTGTTTTCACGCATTTGCAAACAGAGTAGACCCAGATCAGACGGCTCCTAGAGGAGCCGTCTGATCAGGGTCTGATCTGTTTGCTAATAAAATTTGATAGATCCGTTTCTTTGGTTTCTAAAATGGATGTAATATCCAACCTTCAATATTTCATTATAACTTTTTTGCCCATGAATATTCAGTAGGTATTGAAATTTGAAATAAACGTAGAACAGGGGAAGGGTTAAAGCAACAGTTGAGTGTTGATAAGGAGTTAAATTTCTATGTATACAACTGGTGGTAGCCTAATGCAGGACAGGAGTCATGCAAAAAGTCTGAATAGATATTTGCAAGGCATTTGCCTTGCATCAGCAACCACCTGTTTTAAAGACTCCTAAGTTTCATCAGCCCTATGTCACTTAACACAGGTTAAAATTTGTTCATTAAGTCAAATTTTATGTATGACTTTACAGCTATGGTGTCGCCTATGATATGGGTTATAACTCAAGTCTAATGAGTGCATATCATAACCATACCCACATGTCTACAAGTTCATATTCTACCAAAATTCCATGATTCTAGATCACAACACTTCTGGATTATGCATAACGTAAAGCCATGTGATGGATTGATGGATTAAAAGAATGATGGATGGATAGAAAAGAGTAAACTTACATGCCCACTCCTCCACTTTGAAAAGTTGGGACATAAAATACTCAAGAACCATACTTGTTTCAGATGTTTAAGGTTTTCCCTCATACAGTAAAGATCATTTGTACCGTTTTGCAAGGGATTGTGGTAAAGAAAACGTTATAACCAAAAAAGGTTATTATAAGTATTTTACCTCTCATTCTCAGCAACTAGTCAATAGTGATTGCCATGAACGGTAACTCTTGCAAAATAATGATTCGGTGATACATGAGAATAACATAACATGGTAATCACGTTTTAACTTTGCATAAGGACACACAGAATTTGTTCATTCCATAGGCATACTAACCTTCATCAGGTGGTGGAGATACAGGAACAGCTGGATACAGTACAGTGCTGCCATCTACATGGAAAAACAGGCAGAAAAAACACAAACAGTAAACTTCTCTAAACCACATGCTCAATTTAGTATAAATATTGGTCTTGGAGACAGGTGGCAGCTTAATGCAGGATGATAGTCATTCAGAAAGCTCGTAGAGGAGCTTCCTGCACATGACTTTAATCCTGCATTAAGCAGCCACCTGCCTCCAAGTATCTAAATTTGTCTCTACTAGAATTCCAATTTAGAGAGGGTTTACTGTATGCATGACCTATATCATCATTTATAAAATTAAAGAGGGGAGACATAATTAAGGTCATAGTTGACTAGAAAAATCTTTGGACGAAATATTTATAATGAAATAAGGACGGTGCAACATTGTTGCCATTTTGGAAAGTAAAGAAACAGATCTTTCAAATTCCATTAGAAAATTGAGCTGATTCTGATCAGACGGCTCCTACAGGAGCCGTATGATCTGGACGTACTCTATTGCAAATGCATGAAAACACATTTATATGAAGGAAAGGGTTAATAATTGAAAATAAAGGTTTTGAGTCAAAAGAGTTATGAATCAGGCCTGTTTTTTATGCTTAATATCACTGTGCTAGACCTAACAGAGTGAACTTCTTCGTACATATTCATTACAAGCAGAAATCTATGATAAAAGCACTAACCTTTGTTGGCTTTACAAATGTAATTGAGCTTATTGTCACAGTTCAGGGCCTTCCAGTGACCTGTACTGAAGTCTTGAGCAATACAGTGTGTTCTATAGCCATAATTGGTGATGGTTCTGTAAACATAGAAAAATGATGTAACATGAAACACACTGAAAAAATGCACTGAATGAGGGTCTACATTGAGTGTCACTTGTCACAATCTGCAGAATTAGTTAGCTACTGTTGCAAGTAGAACTATCTCTGAAGTGATTTATACACCCAACCACAACACTATCTTGTTTTTTTTGTTGTTGTTTTTTACAAACAGAGTAGACCCAGATCAGACAGCTCCTACAGGAGCTGTCTGATCAGGGTCCGCTCTGTTTGCTAATTGAATTTTAAAAATCTGCTTCTTTACTTTCTAAGATGGTTACAATTTTCCGCTTTCCATATTTCATTATAACAATTTTGTCAAAGAATATTCTGTAGGTGGTGAAATTTGGAAATATATAGATTAGGGAAAGGGTTAAGCATCTTGAAAACATTAGAAGTAATATTGGCTGCACAAGCTTACAGAAAGCTATATAAATATACTGCAAAATATGACAAAGATATATTTAACACAAGAGTGTTCGGAGGAACACATGTGTCACCTGCTCGCATCTGACGCAAAAACTGTTAATATGTTGGAGTGCGAAAATCAGAACGAAGGGGAATAACTCAAAAAGTATTGCATGCAGAGTGATGGACCTTAGTTCAATGAGAGGAAGACACATGTGAAATTTTAAAGCTCTATAATGATTAGTTTAGAAATGACAGCCAAAAAAGAAAGTGTGACAGAATTTCATTGGTGTATTTTGAGAAGTTTAGAAGTAGTTCACTGCACAAACTTAGTTATATGCAAATACATGTACTGCAAAATCTGACAAAGTTAAGGGGCACATAACTCTAACCAGCACTGTTTGACACAAATAAGATATGTAGGATACATATATATCCTATTGTGATAATAGTTATATCTCTTCATTCATGCATCTTGAAAACTGTAGTAGTTTGTCACACAAACTTCGGCTATTTGCAAATAATGCACATTTTGACAAAGATTAAGGGTCATTAACTCCTATCAGTACTGTTTGATAAACACAAAAATAATGTCACATATATCTAACATACATGGTCTCACTTAACCCATTCCCTCATAGGCTATTTTTAGATCCATATTCCTTGAATAAATGTACAGAAAAGAAGCATTTACTAGAGAAAATGACAATTTTAGCATTTTATGTAGTTCTGAAACCATTGTGATAAATAGAGTATTTGCTCCTATAGAAGCAAATCCTCTTTTTATCTAAATGGTTTCAATAGGTGATTTTTACAGAGGCGTAGAAAGGCGAATTCATGGAGGAAAGGGTTAAGTAACTAGAAAACTGAAGAAGTAGTTTGATGCACAAAACTATAGGCTTATTATGAAAAAGTTGTCTTATTTGACAAAATATAAGGATCAGGCGATCACAATAGCTCACACTGAGCACTTTGTGCTCTGGTGAGCTAAAAAGTTGAGACTCCTTGTTCTGATGCAATACCTGATTTGTACCTACAACTGTAACACATTTCTGAGTGCCCATTTTCTTCCTATACTGCTACACAGTAACTTAAGTATAAAATTCAGGTAAATGCTAATTAATGTCTTCTAAAGTTTCATTTTTACTTAAATTCTATATCTTCTAAGTACTTTATTCAGACCCTTTATATACACCCCTCTTCAGATGGGCCGTATTATGTTGTGGCGCTGTCCGTCTGTCTCTCCGCCCTAACAATTCATGTTAATGTGACTAAATAATTATATGAGAACAAAAGATCTTTTGTTCTCATCGGTTTTATGAGGCTTATTTTCAGTTTATGTGGTTATTTCGAACAATAGAATAGCCCATACACTCAATCCACAAGAACATCTGTCTGTCCGTCCGTGAACTTTTGCTTGTCTGCTCTCTAACTCAAACAAATGCAATCCAATCCTATTTTAATTATAGTAGGGGACAAAAAGCCTGATTTGGGCAGATTTTGGTACCAATAACTCCATATTTTACATATATAAACTTAACACCTTACCTAACATTTTTAGAAGGGTGGCAGAACATTCCTAATAACATTCTGGTGGAAATCGTGGTTTCCATAGCAACAAACTTCAAAATGATATACAGAATTTAAAAGGACTGCCAGTTTGCTTATGGATGTAAATATGTCCCCATTGTTTACTCTTTGGAAATGAGAGATGGCTCGAGTTGAATTGAAATTAAATTAAAATAAATGTTTCCTAAATGACTGGTTACTATGGCAATAACGTATGTAATTTTGCCCATATTTTCACTTAAAATTATTCTCTATGATTTTATGGCTGAATGCAAGTAACAAAATGTGACGTGTGTTTTGACATGATAATCTTTGAACAAGAGGGCCAGAATGGCCCTGAAGCGCTCACCAGACAACCAGAGGAGAAGATTTTCAAAGTTTTCACTATATGTTTCTATAGAAAACTAGCCGACCCTGGGGCAGGCCAATTTTGACCCCAGGGGAATAATTTAGAAAAACTTAGGGGACCTGAACCTGATGCTATGTGCCACATATGAAAGCTGAGACTAACCTTCTAGTTTCAGAGAAGAAGATTTTCAAAGTTTTCTCAATATGTTTCTATTGAAAACTGCCCACCCCTGTGGCAGAGCCAATTTTGACCCTAGGGCCATAATTTATATAACTTTTAAAGAGGACCTGAACATGATGCTCTGTGCCAAATATGAAAGCTGAGAGCCTTCCAGTTTCAGAGAAGAAGATTTTCAAAGATTTTACTATTTGTTTCTATTGAAAACTGTCCAACCCTGTGGCGGGGACAATGTTGACCCGAGACCATAATTAATATAACTTTAGTAGACAACCTGAACATGATGCTATGTGCCAAATATGAAAGCTGAGAGCCTTCCAGTTTCAGAGAAGAAGATTTTCAAAGATTTCACTATTTGTTTCTATTGAAAACTGCCCACCCCTGTGGCGGGGCAAATTTTGACCCCTGGGCCATAAATAATATAACTTATGTAGAGGACCTGAACATGATGCTATGTGCCAAATATGAAAGCTGAGAACCTTCCAGTTTCAGAGAAGAAGATTTTCAAAGTTTGCACTATATGATTCTATTGAAAACTGCCCACCCCTGGGGCGGGGCCAATTTCGACCCCAGGGCCATAATTCATATAGCTTTTGTAGAGCACCTGAACATGTACTATGTGCCAATTATGAAAGCTGAGAACCTTCTGGTTTCAGAGTAGAAGATTTTCAAAGTTTTACTATATGTTTCTATTGAAAACAAGGCACCCCTGGGGTGGGGTCAATTTTGACCCCAGGGGCATAATTTATATAACTTTTGTAGAGGACCTGAATATGATGCTATGTGCCAAAGATGAAAGTTGAGATCCCTGTAGATTCAGAGGAGAAGATTTTTAAAGGTTCAAATTGTTGACGACGGACGACGAACGACGCACGCCGACGGACAACGGGCGATCACAAAAGCTCACCCTGAGCACTTTGTGCTCTGGTGAGCTAAAAAGGCCCTTAGTGGTCGAAATATTAGATCAGAGCAATTCAAGTATTTATGAATAAATTGAAGTCAATGAAAATCTCTTTGCTGAAAATATACAAAATCAGCTAGTTTCGTGCCGGATGTTCCCGACCTTGAATTATTGGCCAAGACAAAAATTAAAGAGTCATATATTTATATGGAGATAATCATGAAGTCTTACATTTTATATTAACCAAATTTAAAGTCGTAATAGCAATATCTTAGCATACTTATACATTTCGTGAATATATTGTGAATTGTGTAAGTTTGCAACATCAAACATTAAACTTACCTTTCATAGTTCAAAGGTTCATTGTCCACCCACTTGAATGTCCTTTCCTGAATCAGATCACTGAGCCCTATCCATGCCATATCAGTAGACTGATTCCTGCCATGATCTATGGTAAAGATACTTGGTATTCAGTGTTAACAAGTCTACAGTAAACTGTGGGCAAGTTTATGTTTACCAACACATAAGTTTGTATTCACTTAAAATACTAAATGATTATGTATGTAATCAGGTTTGCACATTTTAAAAGTATGAGAAAACATGCAATCTTGAATTTTAAGGAAGCTTTCTGTGGATAAAAAAAGTAATCAACAGTAAAACCTGTCTTAAGGGGCCATTTATTCGTTGAACATGGGAGTTTTTAAATTCATGTGGTTGCTTAATGCAGGGGCACAAGTAATGCAGAAAGCTCCTATAGGGAAAGTATCAATAGCATTAACAGTATACATGTATAACTGGAACATACCCCTCTGTACAGTTTCTATACATAAACAACTGGAGCATTCTGAGTAAAAATAAGAATAACTTTTCCTAAATTTCTAGTCAGAAATATGTGTTATGCATATGACCTATACAATGTCTTTTTGAAACTAAACCCCTGACTTGGTTTTATTTCGTTAACCCTTTTTCTCATAGAAACACGTTTTCACACATTTGCAAACAGAGTAAACCCAGATCAAACATCTCCTATATGAGCCATCTGATGAGGGTCTGCTCTGTTTGCATTTGACAAAATATAGATCTGATCCTACCAGTCAAAGTTAAAACAAAATCCTTGAAAAGATTGAGCTAATGAATATTCATGTTGCCATTACTTCTTGCATGAATACTGACCAGGAAAAGAGTGACAAATGATGTCAATTCTACATAATAACACCAGAGGAACACCAGAGGAACACTGATGGTCTGAACTTTGTAAAGCGTTATATCTTATTATAACACATGTTCCATAGAAATACATAATTATAGCTGTTAAATATGACTGTATACGGAGAACATTAAATACAATCTATATAGAGAGACACAGTCAATACAATTCATTTGATAAAACAAGAGATGTTTGTAAAACATGTATACCCCCAAGACCCCCTGACCTTTGATCTAGTGACCTCAACTATATAGGTCATCTAGCGGTCATGACTAATCACCACAGCAACTTTGAAGATCCTAAGCCAAACCACTGATCATTTATTGATCTGAAAACATTTCACATATTAAGGTCATGGTGACCTTGACCTTTGATCTAGTGACCTCAACAACTATAGGGGTCATCTAGTGGTCACGACTAACAACCACAGCAAGTTTGAAGATCCCGACCCAAACCATTGAGCAGTTATTAATTGGAAACCATTTCATCAGTTAAGGTCATGATGACCTTGATCTTTGATCTAGTGACCTCAAAATCAATAAGGGTCATCTAGTTGTCATGACCAACCACCACAGCAAGTTTGAAGATTCTAAGCCAAACCATTGAGCAGTTATTGATTGCAAACCATTTCACCAGTTAAAGTCATGGTGACCTTGATCTTTGACCTAGTGACCTAAAAAATAATAGGGGTTATCTATTGGTCATGACCATCCACCACAGCAAGTTTGAAGATCCTAAGCCAAACCCTTAAGCAGTTATTGATCGCAAACCATTTCACCAGTTACGGTCATGGTGACCTTGATCTTTGACCTAGTGACCTAAAAAACAATAGGGGTCATCCAGTTTTCATGACCAACCACCTAAGCAAATTTGAAGGTCCTAAGCCAAACCCTTGAGCAGTTATTGATCAGAAACCATTTTACCAGTTATGGTCATGGTGACCTTGACCTTTGACCTAGTGACCTCAAAATCAAGATGGGGTCATCAAGTGTTCATGACCAACTACCACAGCAAATTTGAAGATCCTAAGCCAAACCCTTGAGCAGTTATTGATCAGAAACCATTTTACAGTTAAGGTCATGGTGACCTTGAACTTTGACCTAGTGACCTCAAATACAATAGAGGTCATCCAGTTGTCATGACCAACTACCGCAGCAATATTGAAGATTCTAAGCCAAACCCTTGAGCAGTTATTGATCGCAAACCATTTCACCAGTTAAGAGCATGGTGACCTTGACCTTTGACCTAGTGACCTAAAAAACAATAAGGGTCATCTAGTGGTCATTACCAACCACCAAAGCAAATTTGAAGATCCTAGGCCAAACCCTTGAGCAGTTATTGATCGCAAACCATTTCACCCTTTAAGGTCACGGTGACCTTGACCTTTGACCTAGTGACCTAAAAAACAATAGGACTCATCTAGTTGTCATGACCAACCACCTAAGCAAATTTGATGGTCCTAAGCCAAACCCTTGAGCAGTTATTGTTCAGAAACCATTTTACCAGTTAAGGTCATAGTGACCTTGACATTTGACCTAGTGACCTAAAAAACAATAGGACTCATCTAGTTGTCATGACCAACCACCTAAGCAAATTTGATGGTCCTAAGCCAAACCCTTGAGCAGTTATTGTTCAGAAACCATTTTACCAGTTAAGGGCATAGTGACCTTGACCTTTGACCTAGTGACCTAAAAATCAATAAGGGTCATCCAGTGGTCATGACCAACTACCAGAGCAAGTTTGAAGATTCTAAGCTAAATCCTTGAGCAGTTATTGATCGGAAACCATTTAACCATTTAAGGTCATGGTGACCTTGACCTTTGACCTAGTGACCTCAAAATCAATAGGGGTCATCTAGCGGTCATGACCAACCACCACAGCTAGTTTGAAGATCCCAAGCCAAACCCTTGAGCAGTTATTGATCGGAAACTAATTTACCATTTAAGGTCATGGTGACCTTGACCTTTGACCTAGTGACCTCAAAAACAATAGGGGTCATCTAGTAGTCATGACCAACCACCACAGCAAGTTTGAAGATTCTAGGCCAAGTCGTTTATCAGTTATCATTCGGAAACCATCGATCTACCGACCGACCGACCGACAGACCGACCGACCGACCGACCGACCGACATGTGCAAAGCAATATACCCCCATTTTTTCAAAAGGGGGGTATAATAAGGCATCTAGGCTCCTTGTTACAAGCTTATCAAACTGTTTATGGTTGGTGGACTGCTGAGGACTTACTAGATTGTATAACCATTACCCTTTCCCTGTTGAATATTCATGTAAGAAATAATGACATGAATAATTACTTTCTATAATGGCATATGTACACAAGATATTTTGATAATCATAGAAACTGTAAAGTCAATTTATTACAATTTCATAAACAAACAGCAGACCCTGATTCGAAAAGTCCTCTACGCTACTCTGTTTGAAATGTATAAAAAGACGGGATTATCAAGTATTAACCCTTTCCCTTATATAAACGTGTTTTCACGCATTTGCAAACAGAGTAGACCCAGATCAGACGGCTCCTAGAGGAGCCGTCTGATCAGGGTCTGCTCTGTTTGCTAATGAAATTTGACAGAGATGTTTCTTTAGTTTCTAAAATGTCTACAATGATCCACCTTTCATATTGTATTGTAACTATTTTGTTCATGAATATTCAGTAGGTATTAAAATTTGAAATAAACATAGAACAGGGAAAGGGTTAAAGAGATAACCATGCTTAACCCTTTCCTTCATATAAACACTTTTTTACAAATTTGCAAATAGAGTAGACCCAGATCAGACGATGTGTATGATCAGGGTCTGCTATGTTTGCTTTTGACACAATATAGATCCGATTCTACATTTTTTGTCAAAGTAAATAATTCCCTTGAAAAGTTTACAGTATAACAATTGAGCTAATAAATATTCATGTTGTCAGTATTTCTTACATGAATACTGAACAGGGGGTTTAAGACAAAATTTTAGCCATACATTGCACTTATCAGAATATGCATTTAGCCAACTATTATTTTATATCGATAAGGATAAAGTACAGAGCTGTTCTTGTTTTCTCTTTTTCACTGTTAACTCGTTTAATTCTCCACAAATATGTCTTTTAAAACCTTTGCAAACAGAGTTGACCCAGATAAGACAGCTCCAGTAGGATCCGCCTGATCAGGGTCTACTCTGTCTGGTTATGTAATTACAAACATCTGATTCTATCATTTCTGTCATGGCTTAAAGTTCAGGTATTATACCATCATAAAAATTCAGCTAATTAATTTTCATGATGTCATTATATATTACAGGACAATTGATCAGGTATAGGGCTAAATTTTGAATTGCTGCATAAAAAATACAACTATTCTACTAACCTAGTATAGCCTGATACTCTGCAGCAGACAAAACACTGGCAAGGTTAGCTAGACTGAGAGCACAAACATGATGGCTGTTTTTCCACTCCAATTTGTCAAGGGAACCAATCATTAAGCATGTAGCTGCCATGTCTGAGGACTGGAACCAGCCTGGAGGACAGCTGGAATTACCTGGAAATCATTTTTTAATAAAACAGCTATAGTAAAACCTCATGAATCAGATCGGTTAGTAGAGAAGAACTGAAAACTTTTAAGGCAGCTTTTTAGCTGCTTAACCCTTTCCCTGTTATATATTGTTTACAAATTTCAATACATACTGAATATTCATGAACAAAAAGAGGGCCAAGATGGCCCTTAATCGCTCACCTGATTACCTGATTTAGAAATCTGCATATAATTATATGTCATGACCATTATATGGCAGTTGTGAAGATCTATATATTCAATGTTTACAATACCACAACAGCTGAATTTTTTAAATGGCTTAGGTAAAAAGGATGTTTAGTATCTGTAGAAACACGCAAGTCAGATAAATAAGAACTCACCCCGATTAGACAGCTCCTACAGGAGCCGTCTGTTCTGGGTTTAATCTGTTTGTAAAGGTGTGGAAATTATGAAAAAGTATATGTCTGTATGAACAAAATTATCTTTATGCAACTTACTGAAGATTTGAAACGTCATTTCTATCCCTTTGTGTGCACTAAAATCCTGTGGTGTGGTTGACATTTGTAGAAACAGAGCTGATCCTTTGGAGACAACATTGTAAGGATTTCGTGCATGACAGACTGACGTTATCTGAGGCCCAGTCCTGTCTTTCCCTGAAACAGAACAGTACCTTATAGTGGCACAAATATATGTTAAAAATACAGTAAAACCCCTTTAAACTTGAATTCTAGTAGGAATAATTTAGATTCTTTAGGCAGGTGTCTGCTTAATGCAGGGTGAAATTCATGCAGAAAGCTCCTAGAGGATATTTCTGCATAACCTTCGCCCTGCACATACAGCTGCCAGCTGTCTTACAGACTGACATTAAATGATTTATACTAATTGAATGTCTGGTTTAGAGGGGTTTTAATGTAAAGTAAGACCTCCCTAATACAACCACTAAATACTGTTGTGATTTTTTCTCAAGACAAGCTGTAGTTTAACCCTTTACCTTACAAAGATGTGTTCTGGCACATTTGCGCACAGAGTAGACCTCTTTTTAGCGCTCTGTTTGCTTATGAAATGATATAGATCTCGATCACTACAGTTTCTGCTATGGCAAAAACTTCTTGAGTTCATATACTATATTAAAATATTCATTGTTTCATTATTTCTTACAAATACATTCATCAGGTAAAGGGTTAATACAGGACAAAAGTTCTGTAGAAAACTCAGTAATGACCACTGTAAAAACAGTAAAACCCCGCTAATGCGACCACCAAAAAACGGGCATAATTCTGGGTGGCAGAGGCAGGTGGTAGCTTAATGCAGGACGAAAGTTATGCAGAAAGCTCCTATAGGAGCTTTCTGCATAACTTTCGTCCTGCATTAAGCAACCACCTGCTTTAGACAACATCATTGGCTGTTTATTAAGTGGTTGTATTAGCGGGGTTTCACTGTAGTTTTAATCTAGATGAGACATCAAACAATTTGAATCCAGATGGGAAATAAAAAAAACTCGACAGCCCATCAGGATCGAAATTCTATCAATATTTTAAATCTTAGTCGCATTTTAAATTTTTAATAGAGAACTTGAATATTCTTTATACTCTCAAAATGAAGTGCACAAATAACACAAAACCAAACTTTGCTGAACTTGTAAAGCAGTCAGAGAAAGGTTTATCGGACCGTTTAACCCCTTACCCCATGAATAATCATGTGAGAAATTATGACATCATATATATATATTAATTAGATTATTTTTTTATAATGACATACGAACACAGGACATTTTGGTCCAGAGAGAAATGGCAGAATAAGATCTATATAATTTCATAAGCAAACAGAGCAGATCTTGATCAGACAGTCACAGATCTATAGGAGCCATCTGATCTGGGTCTACTCGATTTGCAAAGGAATAGAAAGCCGTATTTATGGAATAAAGGGTTAAACGAGTTGCTAACCATTACCTTCCACAATCTGTAGATTGTCATATCCAGTACATGTTGTATACTGTGGGCTCCACTGCAGGTCTAACACATCAACAGTTAGTTGAACCCTGTTCCCCACCCCTGCCTCTATGATCCATGAACACAATAAGTTGTTTCCAGAGAAGTCATCTTCTGTCTGACGAGTTTTGATCACACCCTCTGTATGTCCAGTAACCACCTGAGTCACTCCATCTTGACAGTAATAAACATTTGACGTAGCACCTGAAATGAAAATATCATTTTCAAGATTAGGTATTAAGTATGTATACACATTCTGTCTATTTTTTACGCTGTCACAAAATTCAAAACAATGTTTATAGCTTTCACTTTTTTAACCTTTTACTCCAGAAATACACCTTTCTATGCTTTTGCAAATAGAGTAAATGAAGACAGGTGGCTCCCGTCGGAGTCATCTGATCAGGGTCTGCTCCGTTTGCTTATGATACAACAAAGATATGGTTCAATAGTTTCTGCCATTACCAACAATTCCCGTGTCTATGTCAGTATGTTCCATTATAACAATTTAATCTAATTTATATTCATGATATCATTATTTCTTACATGAATATTCATGGAGTAAATAGTTAAATTGGTTATTTTCAATCATGTGTGCAAAATTCAACTTTCAACCTGACAGAGAGTAAGTCCAGATCAGATGACTCTTGTAGGAGCAGTCTGATCAGGGACTCCAGGGGTGGCGAAATCTAATTTTGGATGACTTGTCCATTTTTGTTAAAAGCTATTTCCTACTTGCATGTATGATGAATTAATAACAAAAACCTACAAAATTTCACTTGTCCGTTATGGCTTTGGGACAACACTGACAATACGGACGTTTGATTTCGTCACCCCTGGACTCTGTTTGCATGTGGATTTTTATTTAATCAGATTCAAGAGTTTCTGCTATGACCAACAAACTATTTGTTCATATACCATTTAAAATGGGTTATTGATATAAAGAAACATACTAACCGACTGACAGACCACTTGGCAGACTTTCATACACTCTGACAATAAGAATAAACAATTACAAATTCTGACACTGTATCAGCCTATCAGGTATATTGATAAATTCTAAGTAAGGTCCCACATCTCCCTACAATCCCTGTGTAGCATTCAGGACTACTAGCCTTTTGGACAAGGCAAAGTATTTTGACCATTAAGTTCTGTTTTGTCTGAAAATTCACTCACCAAAAAAAAAAAAAATTGCTTGTAAGGTTGAGCAGTCAAGTCAAGTCGAATTTTTTTTTCAACCCTGACCCAACTATGACTTTACAAAGATGAGATTACCTGATGCAGTGACTACATGCAGAGGGGAAGTTTAATTGCATTTAGAGGATTCATGTTGGAGTAAAACAGAGTTGTTGTTTTTTCTTTGAAAAACTAGTTACAATGTACCATCGTAAATCACAAGAGACTTTATGAACAATTCTTACCTGGTATTGTGAGCAATGAAAGGAAGCAAATGTTTGCCAATGAAGACACACAGTATGCAATCATCATACAGCAGTCATCCACCTGCAATTAATATATATAGATATACATGTACATCTTATCGTCTTTAAACCTCAGTTTTTGAAAATTCGATCTGCACATGCCAATCAGAGTTGGTTATTCAGTTTTTCCTTTTTCTTGAAGACCAGATTATTGTCGCTAATATGAAACCGTCATAAAGAAAATTTGATTGGCTGACTATCGTTTCTGACAGCTTAAAAGTCCTACTTAAAACCATTGACTCAGCACGTGCACAGCAACCAGCAGTTTTACGTCATATAAGCGACGTAGTGATTACAGTGACGTAGCTTTGTAAACAATATCCCTTATTTGGATTTAGTGGGCAGAATAAATTGGTCAGACTGCCAATTCATACTGACATTTCGCGCAGTCAAATTCATGAAGACTTGTCATAATACAGTCTAACTTATATATAGTAATTATTTCCTTCGATCATGCAAACACCTTTTTATGCCTTTGCAAACAGAGTAGGCCTTAATCTGATGGTTCGTATAAGAGCTGTCTGATCAGGGTTTGCTCTGCTTGCTTATGAAATTAAGATAGATCTGACTCTACATTTTCTATTTTCTACCTACACAAAAATCGCAATTTTTGTACATGCGTAAAAACACCAAAAAATAAAAAGTTCGATAAACAGATGAGGTTCGATAGAAGGTGAGTCTACGAGAATTACGGTCGTTTCGTCAAAATGCCAGTTCGTCAAAAAGGCGATATATAGTTTTGACGAAAGACGTTTCGTCAAAAAGGATATATTACCTGATATATATGAATAGTATTTCAATAAATCTGTTAAATGTATATGTTATTTTGGTGATTTTTGAAACCAGAAAAAATAACTGATATATACAAACAGATTTTTTGCGTATGCGGAAATATCGAGTTTGGAAATGATAGGACAGCACTTAAAATTTCTAATATACAAATTATGAAGATGAATCTTGATACCGATTTGTTGATTAAAATGTTTAAAAGTTTATCAAGTAAGATATGTAAAGCAAAAAACAAATATTAATTACTCTGTAAGTGTGCAAAAATTACACGTGTTAGTCGAAGTGCTTTTTTCACACCTACAAACCGATTAGCGACACGGGTTGGGCGGCACAAACTTTTATCAACACTTCATTGTGTAATTAACGTTAATCCCCCTTCCTAATCAATCAGCACCGCTAGTAAAACTGGTGCGTGATCACTTTAATGCGCCCTTTCTGGATTATGCAGAAAACTTCTTCTGCATGTATAATTACACTTCAAAAATGTATTAGCCTTCAGTTTGCTATGTAATTGTCCTCGGCAAAATTCGTCAAAAATGTCATTATAAAATAGCACCGAATGTCGAACAGTTTATGCAGATCTTATCTGGATCCAAGCTATTTTTGCTAATTCAGTGTTGCCGTCTTCACTATTTCTCTGAGCTAATTATCGTGGATGTGCAATTAAATAGCCTCCGAGTGTCATCTGGATCTCTAAACTATTTGAAAGAGTAATCACGAATTCGCCCGTAGCGTGCATAAAGTATACGGTACTGTCGCATTCTTAATTAATTCTGAGTTAATTATTCTTAATCACTAAAAAACATACAGTTCTGATCCAGATCTCATCTAGATGCAAACTAAGGTTAATAGATCTAATCATCTAGGTCATTTCGTCAAACTGCCAGTTCGTCAAAAAGGGGGTATATAAATCAATTCTCTATATAATCCTTCTTGACGAAACGACAACCCCTTTTGTACTGTATTACCTTTTTGACGAACTGGCAGTTTGACGAAACGACCGTCACCCGTCTACGACACATGTGTACATAATTACTATATAATTACCTTTTGACCGAAAGGTCGATTCAGTTTACTATATAAATTCAATTTACCGAACTGGTCATTTACCCGTCATTTACTTAAACGTTGGTAAGTATTCTTAACATCAGGTAATACAACAGAAAAATAAGGATTCAGGAAGGATTAAAATGTAGTATCCATCGGTTACATCACAGCCCAAAAATTATTGATCAACGATATATTTTATTTAAATTTATCAGCATCCCTTCTTTAGAAAAAGATCTAGATTCTTTAACAGCACACACCTTTGTCAGTATTCGAGGAACCACCAATATTTTCGAAGTGGATCAACTTGTAAAATTTGTCATTTCAACATCTCCAGTTGTTGTTGTTTATTTACTATAAGAGGCTCGGGCTAAATCTTGAACGAGGATGGGAGAAAAACACGGTGCATGACAATAAATTCCGGTATTATTTCTCAAGGATAATCATGCTTTGTGGAAATTTCAAAAATGCAGAGTCAAGTTAAGCAGAAAGGCAAACCTACGGAAACCTTGGAGGGACATTTTGTATTTATTATAGTACCCTGTTATTCCGACGGTGGTGGTGGTGGTGGTGGTGTGTGTGTGTGTGTGTGGGGGGGGGGGGGGGGTGTTATTCTGTATAATTATAATCACGAAGTAAATACAGACGGATTGGCATCGAGTCGATCTGGTCAAAGATGTTGTCGTTCAAAATTAATCAACCAATCAGAGCGCAGCATATTATTGTTGACGAAGGACGCCATTGAGGAAAAGGCGTGAAATTGCTCGCAAATTTAAGACGATTTCACCTGTATTGAAGTCTCGAATCGATAGATTTTTTTGTGTGAAAGTGTTTGGTAAGTATTACTTTCTTACATGGGTCCTTGTTTATGGTGCAAAATATTTTAGTTGATGGTTTTTTTGGAGGCGGAAATGAACCTGTTATTTTCAGTGCGTCTGAACTGTTGACAAAATGGCGGCAATGGTCGAAAAAATTAGTTTAGCTTTCATATGGTTTGATAATAAAAGTAAGTTTATTGAAATATGTGGTTGCTTATACTTAGGCCAGTGCTTCTGAAGACTATGAACTAATGCATGGTCCATATTTAATCGAAATTTGTGTAGAGATTACGTGTAAACCTAGCTGTGAAAATGACGAATTTAAGCTATATTGCCATTTCACTGAGGATCGCTTTCCTAATACCGTGGAATCGGGAAACACTAAGGCTTACTTCTCGTATATTATTTTCATTCAACGTGAGTTGTGATGAAAAGCAAATATGTTGAATTAATGCATGGTATATTTTTTTAAACGATTAATTGGACGATACTCGTATAATCGTGGATTGAAAAAGAGCGATGTACAGTCAAATTTTAAAAGTGGTTTTGAAAAAAATACCATAGAATTTATACATTTTTTGTGACAAATGAGTAATTATTTTCAGTTAGCAAGTGTGGAAAAGGAACCTAAATAGTCTGTGTTCAGTAAACAGAGCAGATCCCCTGATCAAACAGTCTCTTTTTGAGCATTCTGATATGAATAGCAAAGGTGTAATATTCTGTTAATTTGTGAATGCTGGAATGGTCCATCATTGATTAACTGTAGATTTTATTCATTATAATTATAAGACTTATATTTGCTATATTATTTTTGCTTAATAAACAGTGAAGACTCTGATCAGAGGGTTGTTTATTAGCTATTGTGTCATTTTTACCGCACACCGTCTGGGTCTACAGTGTTTTAAATGTCAGTACTCTTGATTCCTGCGTTCAAAGATTTTAACAATACAAAGTAACAAATTAGATTGCATGAAAATAAATTGTTTAGACATTTAGAAACTATGTTATTACATTACCAACCCAGCCTAAATACTGCTAATTTGCAGAATAGACCTAGGAAACGATCAAATGTGCCAGATGGTCAGTAAATCCCCTACGTTATCAGCAGGGGGCACGGGTCAGTGATCACACAAAACTGCCATCTATCACACACTTCCTTATCAACAAAGCAATTAATTATTACACAACAGGAAAGCTTTCAAATGAGACAAATACCAAACAATGTGCCAATTATCTAAAGTTCTGATTTGTTATTTTTCCAAAAATAGAAAAAACTATTCTAATTAGATCTATAGTTAGGCATAATTAAACCCCAACGATTGAGATCTATTTAAAAAAAATAGATAATGGTGAATTCTAGTTCTAAAGATAGTTTAGATTTATATGATCTAGATCTATCCTAAAACAATTTTACTGGATCTGCTACGGTACTGTACATCCATTTTACAACACATAAATGACTCCAACGGGACGGTATATCTTAATTAATATCTAGATCTTCTTCAAATAGAACGAGAATTAAAATTTTAAATGCTGTTGATCTAAAGTATTCGGCATAACAGGTGTGTCCAACAAATAAAGAAATCTCCCAATTCCGAAAAGTTCAGCTGGAAATTTATACGGGCATTCCTTTAAGCCTCATATAAACCTCTTTTTACGCATTTGCAAATGGAGTAGACCCAGGTCAGACGGCTCCTATAGGAGTTGTCTGATCAGGGTCTGCTCTGTTTGCTTATGGAATTTGAAAGATCTGTTTCTTTATTTTTTTTTAAATGGCTACCATGTCCCACCTTCGGTTATAACTGTTTTGTCCTTGAATATTCAGTAGGTATTGAAATTTGGAATAAAAATAGAATAGGGAAAGGGTTAAAAGGGTATGGTACTCCATATACCCAGATCAGCCTTCTTCTAAGGTGTTAGACCTGATCAGTCTTCAAAATTTTGACTAATTTCCCAGCTTAAAAAACAATGTTGATCTGGATATGCCTTTCGGATACAGTGATCTGGGGGTATACCGTTTGTAGTACTGTAAGACATATTTTCTTAAATAATTTTGTTTCTTGTTTCAGACACCAGAATCGGACACTTTCCTGGCAGAATTGTTGTCACCCACATTCTTTCTGTTAGACGACGAAAGTCTGAATATATAGGTGGTAGTCAGGCATTAGCTCCATATCCAGGAAATACATGTCGGCATATCTTGTTGCCTGATATTGACAATGTTCATATGATAAATGGAAGAAGTCTGTATGTTTCTAATTTTGTGATATAACCTTTGCCATTTCGCTCTTTTGCAAGCAGAAAGGAAAGGGTTAAACAGTGTCATCATTTGCAAAGTGTCTGAAATGTGTTAGTGTCGATGCACTTTTTATGTTCTGTGCATAGTGTAAATATGGATTATCTAGTCTCTTTGTTTCTGCTGGGAATACCTGTATACAAACATATATTAACACATTTGTGAGTACAATTCGGTTTATCTCCCAGCACCTCTCCATTTTTTCATCATAGTTGAAATTTTATTAAATGTTTGTATCAACATTTCTGAAGTTTGATATACAGCTCATCAGACCTTGTCACTTGCACTTTTACATGATTCTTAACTTTGAATAAATGGAGAGAAAATTCACTGCATGATTTAACCTAATTCACATTTGTTCATAATCATTTTTTCTCTTTACAGAGTTCTAGGCAGCAACCATATGGTTGAGAACTAGGGTAAAAAGTTGAATTGTTTTCCCACCCCGTCTCATGAGTTCTCATTAGAATCACCATGACGGGCCAATTCTAATTCTAATGAGTACCCACAAGATAAGGTTTACGCAGTTATCTGGAGCTCTGTCTTTCTTTAAATACTTTATAATATTTATGCAAATGAATAAATAAGAATTTGTTTACTTTGTGAATAACAATACATGTATTGAAACTATTGGGTCTAATGTTTCATTTATCCCTCACTAACCTTTACTAACACTAACCATGAATGATTGCATGTACATTATACCCTGCTCCTTTTGAATAAAAAATCCTTTACTCCATAAATACGCCTTTGCAAACAGAGTAGACCCAGATCAGACGGCTCCTAAAAGAGCCGTCTGATCAGGGTCTGCTCTGTTTGCTTATGATATAATATATATATATGGTTCTACAGTTTCTGCCATGGCCAAAACTTCCAAGTGTTTTAGCAATAAATATAATCATGTTTTGTTAGTTTATAAAATCCCTTCAATGTCCCACATTCCGTTTTTCATTACAACTATTTTTTACATGCATACTCGATAGGTTTTGAATTTTGGCAGTATAGAACAGATGAAGGATTTTAACCTTTTCATTCTCATCAATGCGTAGGGCCTGCTCTGTTTGCTAATGGAATGTGATAGGTCTCACTGTTTGTTCACTTTCTTAAATAGCTACAAGGCTGCGCCTTCCATATTTTATTATAACTATAAACTGGCCATGACTGTTGAACACAAACGCACGTGTAGGTTAACAGGTGACATGAAAAAGCCGTGTTTTCCAGTTGCGCTTATGGTTTACGTAGGGTTTCTAATTTGATCATTTCAAGGTCATCCTGACACTAAATTTTTAAACTATTACATGATGAATATTACTTTTCAGATTCCTGTAAGTTTTCCAGATCTGTATAATGTTATTTTTCTCATGAATGGCGATTCGTTTCTGTCACCTTCATGCAAATTGCTTGGTGCAACAGCTGGCGATTAAAAAACCCAAATAGGACTTTAACTCTTTTTTTATACTATATTTGATATATTCTAACATCAATTCCAAAATATCTAAAGATTATAGGATCTTTTCATGATTAACTAGTGGTTTCTTGTTCGTGTGTGTGTGTTCTGTATTTTGCACTCGTCTATCATCCAGCTTCATTTCGCAACATTTTAACTCCTTACAAAATACACGCATATTGAAAACTGACAATTCCATAAAATGAAGATGAATGTCTAAGCTGTCTAACCAAACCATTTATATAAAAAAAATCTGACGATATATAATGAATGTAGAGAAACTTACGCAGATATTGGTGACATTTTTTAATTAAAAATTCGCGATCGCCTCACTATAAAATCAGTAACCGAGAGCTCGATATCGATTATTTTAACGATAACGATGTACAGGTAAGCGACGACAAGTGTTTCAGTACATTGTATCGGTTTATAGTTCGATGCCACTCCGTCTGTATTTACTTCGTGTTATAATTATTATCTATTATTTATTACTTATTAGGTATTACTTTTTTTAACTCTACCAATTATAATACCATGTCATTCCAATCCTGTGGTATATGGCGGGAGTACAATTAGCACCCTTTGCGACCGAAATTTCCCGCCATATTGATTACCGGATAGTAAGTGATAAATAATAAGTAATACACTATGACTTGTAAACAATAAGTTATAAATTATAAGTAATATATTAAAGATGATACATACAAAATGACATTTTGGTATTTAACAGTTTATGTCATAATGTAGATATTTATTTTTTCAATGTGATAATAGATCTATATAGAGATCAAATCTCTTTCGGCTCCAATGTCGACGCCTGTTGGCACCATTGAAAACAGTGCAGTCCTAGGTCAGATGCCACCCTTTCAAGGTGGTATCTGACCTGGGACTCCACTGTTTTCTGTATATGTTTAGCTCAAGCATACAGGTTTTTAAAAACAAATGTTTTATTAATCTACCTTTATTATTTAATTTAGAATTATATTTAATATGAAATTATTATCGCAGACGACACTTTTAAATTTGGTGCCAAAAGAGTTAGCTACAGGGCCACCTCAGTGTTTCCATGGACTTTCCTGGATCACTAATTTCCGAACAAGACTTCAATATGCATACAAAGGGGAAAAAGATGTTGGAAAATAGCTACCCCCATCCACCATTTCCTAAGTTCTATCTACAACTGGCGAATATGTAGAAATGGGGTCCTATATTTATACTTTTCAATACGCTAGCAAGACGCGGGGGGGGGGGGATAGGTTTTACATAGGTCAATCACTCACCAGGAATACGTTAAAAACGTTAGTCGTTCGTCAGACATACGTTACAATTACGTTACTGGTACGCTATCCATTATGATAGCTTTATTGGTCGCCTTCATGCCTTCATGCCACCGTATCAGAAGCGTATTGACTTATAAGTAACGTACCTTTACCAACACTCTATAGTATTTAAAGTTCAACTTAATTGCTATAAATATCGGCCTTGGTGACAGGTGGCAGCTTAATGCAGGGCGAAAGTCACACAGAAAGCTCCTAAAGGAGCTTTCATTACATTGACCCTACATTAAACAACGACCTGTCTAAAAGTATCTAAATTATTATCTACTAAAATTCTAGTTTAGAGAGGGTTATTTGTATTACTCAACGCATTTTAAAACCATACTCTGGGTGTGAGAGTTCACTTAAGGACAGTTTCACAACTCTAGGTTTCTACACACAAACATTATGACGAATAGACTGACAGACAGATTACGGGACACGAAAAAATGAAAATGTCCCTCTTTTTAAAGCGTGACATAAAAAGTTAAAAACCTATATTTGTGCTGTTTTCATAAAACCTATATCTGCAATTACAAATTACATGCAGTTTATTCTCACAAGATACCTCGGTTAGTTCAACATGCGCTGATCTGGTGAAGACAATTCAATTAATTTTATGATACGCGAAACCTGCAATCCAATATCAGTAACACATTGGGTGCGTACTTTAATTACATAAAAGAAGAAACATTTTGAATGGCTCGGACACACCTTTATAATATATATTGGCCACGCCAACATTTATGGTTGCACCAGGAAACTTTCATGGAGGACAGTTTATTTCCAACGAATCGATATACAAAACAACCAATAATTACCCATAGTTAATCGTGTAAAAATCTTTAAAATCTGAATAGAACAATGCACACTACTTTTATGGCCAGACAAACTAGAGATATCCAAAACGTAGCTTTGCAAATCAATATGCAATTACAAGTAGTTCATGCATACACCGGCTATTATACCGTCTGAAAACGAGCGGGTATACAAAAGCGAATTACAAAGAGTTGTAAGCAATTCAAACAACACCTTTCTGTCTTTTTAGTATATGAAAGTATTTAAGTTCACAACACTGGTTAAACAAAACATTCTATCCAACCGGTATAATTATGCTGAATACACACAATGTATTTCATCAGCGACGAGTATTTCAATTTTAACCCCTACAGTGCGAGACACGAGTAACTAATGCAATTTGCAAACAATGCAGACCCAGATGAGAGGGCCCCTAGAGAAGAAGACCTCTCATAAAGTTCTGTACTGTATGTCATGGTACACTTTTCTTTAAAAACATCCTTAAATAGTCACCATAAGCTTGACTTGTATGAAATTTTGAATAGTCCATTGTAAGTGTTAAACCGTTACAAAATTATCGATTCTCACCACATCTGAATGGAATAATTATTCTCAACATACGGGTACTTTACATACTCTGGCGGTATAATGATTATAAGTTTCATCTGTTGATGAAGGAGCAAAATTCTAACATGACATCTGAATCCATTGCTCGTATTTGTATTTTATGAAAGGAAATGCAAGCCGTGCGACCCGTCATTTCGACTTTTAAAGTGACAAAATATGTCTGCGCCTAGAGCCTTGCTTTGGATTCCATTGTGCACCTTGCGATGAAAGTGCTTACAATTAGAGTGCTTGCAATGAAGAATGTGACCATGCAGAGGCTGGGACACTTTATACGGACTGCAACGAACGTTTGTGTTTGAATTGTGTTGAACACTACATAATATCAGGCTGACAATACTTTGCTTTGCCGATTTGTAAGGCCACAGCAAAATGTATACTGAAACTCCACAAATACCACAGACCATTGTTACAAAACATACCTCTGATATTAACGCGACTACAAATGGTGACTGTGAGACTTGTTCGATAAAAGACGTTTTGAAATTACCAGACAAAAGACTTGTTCTTTCAGATCCAATAAATCAAAAGATAAAAATGATTGATTCAAATGGAAGAAAAGTAGTAAATGAATTGGAGCTTTCGTCCATTCCTTGGGCAGTGACTCGGTATGAAAACGACATTGCTGTGACAATGCCCCTTGCGAAGAGAGTCGCTTTATTGCATGTACACAAGTTTAGGAAGTTTCCACTGATATTTCAGGGAGCTGTCCTACAGATTAGAAGGACTATTGAAGTTTCTGGGGATTGTCGTGGCATAGCAGCTGTAGGGGACATTCTGGTAGTAAGTTTCAAGAATCCGCCGAAAATTGAAATGATAGACAAGCAAGGATCACTTGTTAAGTGCCTTGTCACAGAACGTCTTGGAAGACAGTTGTTCGAATGTCCAGACCACTTGGCAGTCAGCATGGACCAAGCAACACTTTACGTGTCGGATGCAGAGAAAGATACAGTCACTAGTATATCGATGGACGGTGATGTTCATGCGATATTTAGAAATGCAGACTTGGATTATGCATGCAGTATTTGTGTAGGTCATAATGGTTTTGTGTATGTTTGCAATAATTTAAGTAATAATATTCGCGTGCTTACACCTGATTGTAAAGGAAATGAGATACTCCTGAATGAGAACGATGGGTTGGATTGCCCTACGTCTATTTGTTACTGTGGAGAAACAAACAGACTCTACGTTGGCTTGGAAAATGGCATTATCAAAGTGTTCAAGCTTTCGTCAACAGACACTAAGATCGACCGGGTGGATAAGCGTATCCAGAGGTCCAGATAAGATGCACCAATTAAAATATTTTCAAGAAATTGCTCCTTCGTTTCTATATGGCGTGACCACTGTTTACATTCGCCTCTTCGAGGCGATTCTAATGAGTGGTCACAATTTTAATATTTGAATACGTACATTTTTATTACTGTAGTAGCTATGTAGAGGATCTGGAACAAGTGTAACTATTTACTTGGGATTTATATACATCGCATGTCGAATAATGTACAGTAAGACCTCTCTAAACAGGACCTAAAGTGTGGTATACATATCGGCCTTGGAGACAGGTGGCATCTAAATGCAGGGTAAAAGTCATGCAGAAATCTCCTCTTTCACACTGCATTAAGCAGCCACCTGCATACAAGTATGTAAAATCTTCTCAACTAGAATTCCGGTTTAGAGAGGTTTTACTGTATCATATTCTGTCGTATTCACATGTTTTAGTCACTGCTAAATGAAGATTGATTGACATTCGTGCATGACATACCCATTGTGGCAAAACATATCTATATTGTCAATAGAAAACAAGCAAACTGTCTATTCAAAGCGAAACAGTTACATGAAGATTTATGATTTTATTGCATTTTTTAAAAAATGAATCATCATTGTATCTCAAGACAACCATCTTTGGTAAAACATAATAATTGTATATATTTAAATCTTATTATTACAGTATTGTATGACATTCCACGAGACGATTTGAATTCGAAATGCAATACATGTTTCATATAATTACTTGGAAAATGATATGATTGTGTTATTTTACAGTATCAAGCAAAATGTAGAAAGTTTGTACTGAACTTCAATAAATGGGCAACTTTGATGTACATGCAGCTTTACTTTGGTGGGTAATTGTTGAATAGTCATTCATTAGTAGTTAACGTTAACCTGTTGAATATTCATGTAAAGATAATGACATCATGATTACTTATTAGCTGATTTTTATAACGTGTTCAAAGGAATTTTGGTATTAGTAGAAAGTGTAGAGTATGGGTCCTAAAAGCTAAGGAGAACGTTAAGAAAATTTCTTAGTTTCTTGAATATTCCTTAACCTAATACATGTAAGATAAAATACATGTAAAATTATTCCTGAGAAATAAATCTTAATATTAAATATGTATTAACACATTATTCCAAGAACCAATAAAAAACTAGAAAATTGTGTCTGTAAGACAGCGAAGCCCCCGTGGTGGTGCTTACCTAGCTGCACGTAAACTCCTAAGTCATTTGACTTTGACTTTGGGCTTGCGGGTAGCATTAGCTGGGTGGCTAATGGAAGAATGGATGGTGTTTCATATATATATATATATATATATGCAATTCCATGCCAATAGCTATAGTGGTTAGCGAAGTATAAGACTGGACAACTGCACGTAAAATTCCCAAGTCATTTGACGTTGACCTTGTGCTTGCGGGCAGCCTGGGCTTGGTGCGCAATGAAAGTATAGACTGTGTTTAATGTGTACATGCAATTCCATGGCAATGACTACAGTGGTTAGGGAGTTATAAGACAATGAAAAAATGTGACAAACATGTGTCATTTGACCTTGACACTGGGCTTGCAGGCAGCAAGGGTTGGGTATGCAATGAAAGTTTAGGTGGTATTTAATGTATATATGCACCTCCATGTGAATAGCTACAGTGGTTAAGGTGATATGACACGATGACAACTCTGACAACCAACTGCACGTAAATGTGACAACCAACGCCACATAAAATTTCCAAGTAATTCCCAAGTCATTTGACCTTGGCATTGGGCTTGCGGGCAGCATGGGTTGGGTGTGCAATGAAAGTATAGATGGTATTTATTGTGTTTATGCAATTTCATGTGATTAGCTACAGCGGTTAGGGAGATATAAGACGAAGAAAAAACTATGACAACCAACTGCACATAAAATCGTTTAAAATAAAAATTAAAATAAAGTCGTTTGTCCTTGCCCTTGGGCTTGCGGGCAGCATGGGTGGGTACCAAATGATAGCACAGGTGATAATTAATCTGTATGAGAAGTTTCATGTGTATAAGTGTTGAAATTACTGACATATAGTTCACATATAGCAAAGCATAGTGCACGGACGGACGTGCCAACAAATAAGAACAAGGGGCCAATCATTTTGTTATTTTCTTTTGCAGAACAATGGGACATGGTCTCTTATTCTATTGTTATGGAATAAACTCTATCGTTTTCTTTTGTTCTGCTGATCTTGACCTGGCCCCTGGTCCGTAGTTGGTAGAACGGACAGACAGATGGACAGAAACGTGCAAAACATAATGACCCCGACTGTCGCCACGGGGCATAAAAATTACTCAATAGTTTTCCTAGAAATTTAGATACACATGGTCCTTAAATTGTCCTACGGTTAAAATATTCCCAAGGAGCTTTTTAAATATGGGTCCAAGTACATCTTAATTTCATGAGCGAAAAGAGCAAACCATGGTCAGACAATTACAGGATCTTGCTCATCAGGGTCTACTGTTTGCAAAGGTGCGGGCAGTATTTTCAATCAAAGGGTGCAAATAAGGTATTCTTTCTTGTCCTTTCAAAAACCATTCCTGAAGTCAAACAGTTTGGATCCTGATGTAAATTTAAACATTTTCACGAATAACTAATTTATTTCTCCACCAAACCCTATACTGTGAGTTAGTCTGTGACCCATTTTTAGAATCGTCTCTTTGGGACGATTCTAAAGAGTGGTCATAGAATAGGGTTTGGTGGAGAAATGACCATTATAGTATTTTGGTACGCATCTTTATCTATAGCCCTGCTGATGGGGTGCTGGTTTACTCTATAGCCTATACCGTTTGCAACTGCAAGTAAAACATTCCTGCGTACAAATAGTTACCGTGACACCATCAAATCAGAGTAGAGACAAGACAAAGAAATTTCAATTTATGTATTTTTAATCATTTCATGTATCACAAACTCTACATAAATATAATCGAGACAATTACTCATATATCTACAGTAGAACCGCTCTTAAGCAGTCATTAAATAATTACATCTAGTTACCTTAAAATCAGGTGGCTGCTTAATTCAGAATAAATGTAATGCAGAAAGCTCCTGCATTAAGCAAAGCCTGCCTTAACCCTTTCCCTAATGCACAATTTTGCATTGACTGATTACTTCATGAATAATCATTAACTGGTGTTTTATTCATTAACTTTATCTTTATAAGGTAAACATTTAAACGGGAATTGTTGGCTAAGACAAAACCTGTAGGATCAGCTCTATATAATTTCATAAACAGAACAGACTCTGATCAGACAGCTGCTACAGGAACCACCTTGTCTGGGTCTAATCTGTTTGCAAAGGCATGGAAATGCATACGTATTTACTCCATAAATATGTTTTTCTATGCCTTTACAAACAGAGCTGAACCATATCAGATGGCTTCTGTACCATTGTAGAGAGGTTTTAATGTATTTAACCATTTCCCTGTTCGGTATTCATGTTAGAAATTATGACATCATGAATATTTATTAGCCTTTGTTTTAAAATGTAAACCTTTTAAGGAAATAGTTTGCTTTGTCAAATACTGCAGAATCAGTTCTACATCATGTTAAAAGCAAACAGAGCAGACCCTGATCAGACAGCACCTATAGGTCTAGTACTATGTTTGCAAATGCATGAACCCTTTGCTTGCTGTTCACGTCAATATACCTATCTGTAAATAGTGAAGACCCAGATGAGACAGCTCCTGTAGGAGCTGTCTCATCAGGGTCTGCACTATTTACAAATTGATTGTGCACTAGTGCACTCCACAGCAGTGATTGCACAGAGAAATAATTGTACACAGTGAAGATATATGTAATTATACCACAGGGCATGGGTGAAGAAGAAGAAATGTATTTTAAAATTCAGCAAGAGAAGGGTTAAATGACGGAAACAATAAAGGCCTACAATGTACACCATTCCACGCTACATACTACTTACTAGAAGATTGCACTTCAAGGAGAAAATTATCTGAGTTGCATAATTTACCTTTCACTCCAGGAATATTTATATAAGAAATGATAACTTAAACATTAATTAGCCAAAGTTTTATAATGGTATCATGAACAAGGCAATTTTCCCTATGGCAGAAACTATTGAGATATGTCTATGTTATTTCATAAGCAAACAGAGCAGACCCTAATCAGACAGCTCCTCTGCAAAGATGTTAAAAGTCGTCTCTATGGAGTAAAGCGTTAAATACAGACTGCCATGATTCTGTAAACATGTTTGTAAAAATGATAAACAATAGATAAGCAACACATTTTAAACATATTTCAGATCTGTTATGAGAAGACAAAAAACTAGAACTGTATGATAGACGCTAATAAATACAATGTACCTCTATTCCTGTCTTTGCACCCTGAGAAAATAATAAGAAACAAGAGGGCTATCATATCGCTCACCAGACAATCAGGAGAAGATTTTCAAAGTTTTCACTATTTTCTATAGAAAACTGGCCACCCTTTTGGCAGGCCTCACTTGAACCCAGGGGATTAATTCATATAACTTTTGTAGAGGATTTCAAGATGATGCTTTGTGCTAACTATTAAAGCTGAGAATCTTCCAGTTTCAGAGAAGATTTTCAGAGTTTTGACGATATGTTTCTATATAAAACAAGGCAAAGACCCCAAAACCTACTTCATCTTGGCCGAGTCCTAATCAGCAATATGACACAATCTAGCAATACATGTATGCTAAAATAGCCGCCACTGGTAAAGCAACCAAACTGATTTGAACACACCACTATACTCCATCAAAAACCAACAAGAAAGTTTTATGCAAGCGTAAAATAGCTGTGGCTACGTAAAACATGTTTAAGCAGGATAGAAGATTAAAACAGAGCAATATTATTATTTAGGAATTTTAATTATGCAAGGACATACAAAGTTCTGACTAAAGACGATCAACTGAATTCTCAAATAAGCAACTGTTCCTCTGAACAGGTATGAGCTTTGTTTTAGCTACTTGCTTTGGTTTTTAGCATTTATAATAACCTTTGCAAACAGTCCGGGTCCAGTCTGGATCCAGATGAGATGCAAAGTAACTTAGCACCTCATCAGGGTCCAAACTGTTTTTCACTTTGACATTTGTTTTTTGAAAAGATATGGAAGAAAACAATTTTTGCAGCAGACATTAATTGCTCAGAGTGCAGAGGGTATTTGGAGCATATTATGCTGAACAGCAAATGACCTGCATAATGTTAACAACACATCAAACAGTTCTTGGGCAGTGAGCACAGTGAAAAATTTTGCAGCTGCATTTTTCTGGAGTGTAAATCTGGAGTGCAGTCTCCCAGTAATTCATGGTCAGTTTGAATTGGCTGCGCAATGAAACAGCAGGCTGCTATAGAAAACTGGCCGACCCTGGGGCAGGGCCAAATTTGACCACAGGGCCATAATTTAAACAACTTTTGTTTAGTACCTGAACATGATGCTATGTGCCAAATATGAAAGCTGAGAACCTTCCAGTTTCAGAGAAGTTTTCGCTATATGTTTCTATAGAAAACAATGCACCCCTGGGGCGGGGCCAATATTGACCACAGGGGCATAATTTATATAACTTTTTAGAGGACCTACAGATGATGCTATGTGCCAAAGATGAAAGCTGAGAACCCAGTAGATTAAGAGGAGAAGACTTTTAAAGGTTCAAATTGTTGACGACTGACGATGCACGCCGACGGACAACAGACATCAGGCGATCACAAAAGCTCACCCTGAGCACTTTGTGCACTGGTGAGCTAAAAAGAGAACAATGCCAGTGATTGCAATCATATCATAAAAAATATTTCAGGTGTACAGAATTCCATGGTACTGATGATTACAAAGATATTTCATCCAGGTACACCATTCCAGTATAACCCCTAAACATTGTATTTAAATATCAGAACTAGGGAGATTCCTCTTAGTATTAAAGGATTTACCTCCGAAATAATGATACACTTAGAAGATTCCTCCAAGTATTAATAGTTTTACCTCCGAAATAATATGACACACTCAGAAGATTCCTCCAAGTATTAAAGTTTTTACTTCCGAAATAATATGATACAAAATATCGCAAGTCTCTGAATACAGCATATCAGACAACCACTAAACATTATAATGTTGAGTCAAGATGTTTAAAAAAAAAAAAAAAGGAGATTCATTTTAAGTAAAACAAATGATGTTGCTAATAACGAACTCAAATTTGACAAAAATCCTTTGATCACTTACAAAACAATTGAGACACACAACTAATTTAAAACAAAATACTCTGCATTTAAAAGCATGTAATGAAACCAACCTTATCTGACTCAAAGCAATAAGTCTTAACAACAAAAGTGTATTCCTTGACAAGAACAGAACTGTATATTTACCCCTTTATCTGACAAATATTCATGGAAGACTCGACCCATAATCCATCCCACACAAACTAACTTTTTTATATTGTTCTATATAACAAGTGAATATATACATGACAATGATAAATAGTATAGAATCAGGTGTAAGATATTCTATAAGCAAACAGAGCAGATCCTGGTTAGTGGGTCCCCTACAGGAGCCATCACATCTGGGTCTACCCTGTTTGCAAAGGCTTCACAAGGTTTTTCTGTCAAGTAAAGGATTAAAATCTTATCTTCAGAGTTCTGATATGAAGTCACTGAACTGAAGGCTGGATCTTACTCTAAGAATGCTATACAATATGCATTACTTTGGAGCTCCATAATTAAATCTTGATTTGAAATGGATTTTTTTTTTCAAATTGACGGCCATATCCACATCAAAGCATGAAAGTGTTCACGAAAAAAACACAAAAAACCAACAGAAAAACTAAATTCATACTACTGATTGCTAAAGACTCCTACCTTGTGCTTTAAATCAAATAGTCCAACATTAAAGAAAGTTGCAGAAAATGAAAGCCCTTAACCATTTCCCTCATATAAACATGTTTTCACGCACTTGCAAACAGAGTAGACCCAGTTCAGACGGCTCCCATAGAATTTGATAGATCTGTTTCTTTGCTTTCTAAAATGTCTACAATGTGCCACCTACCATATTTCATTATAATTAATGTGTCCGTGAGTATTCAGTAGGTAATGAAATTTGTAATAAACATAGAACAGGGAAAGCCCTTAAGCTTTTGAATGCAGGACACGCATGCACTGGCATTTGCAAACAGTGTAGACTCATATCCGAGGGCTCATAGGAGCCTTCTGGTCAGGATCTGCACTGTTTGTCATTTAAAATCGTCTAACAAGTTGGAGCATTTCACACTGAATATGTCATACTGGTGGGTTATTCCACTCCGAAATTCAGCATTGACAGGGGTCACAGTTAGTCAGTAGAATACCCTATGACTAACATAAGTTGAAGCATTTCACACTGAATATGTCATACTGATGGGTTATTCCACTTTGAAATTCAGCACTGACAGGGATCACAATTAGGCAATAGATGGTCCTATGCTCGTACGTTCAGTGTGATGCTATAGGTATGACCCCTTGTACTCCTCATATCCAGAATGCTTCAGCCCCTGCCAAGATTGGATCACCACAAATAATATCTCTTGGAGGTTTGTATGGTCCACTACTGTACTCTGGTGCACACACACAAATATTCTCGTTCTGAAAACAAGTCTCACATGATCTGTGAACGGATCACTTCTGTGCACATAACATCAAAAAGGGCAAATTTTCTTCCAAGATAAGAAGAAAGAACATTTTTCATCTCCAACAAATTAAATTTGGAAAAGATGATTTAACTAAATTACAAACTTTGAAGGCTTACATGACTTAATGTAAAGACAGTTTTTGGCAAGTTTGATGAACACTAGAGACACAGTGTGGCTTTTTCTATGACATGCATCTATCACAGGTGGACCAAGTCGCTAACTCTGGTGGTCTGTGAACTCTTCACCACAACATTATTGTAATGTTAGTCTCAGCAGCCTCCTCACTTGTCTCCTCCCTCAGCCTGTAGAATATGGTTGATGTGCATATTGGGTAAAAGTGCATATATCCAAAAATGCAGCATGAAAGTATTCTAACAACTTCATTAACCATTTCCCTGTCCTATACATGTATTTATACAAAATTTCAATAACTACTGAATATTCATGGACAAAATAGTTATAATGAAATATGGAAGGTGGAACAGTGTAGCCATTTAGAAACTCAAGGAACAAATCTAATCTAAATCTAATTCCATTAGCAAACAGAGCAGACTCTGATCAGACGGCTCCTATACTCTGATATGGGTCTACTCTGTTTGCAGATGCACAAAAATGAGGTATATGAAGGAAAGGGTTAAAGTCTGCTTCAATTAAAATAAAAATTATTTTATTTCTTTGCAAAACTATGGACAAAGTGTAAAATGTGGCATCTCATCTGGATCCAAAACTGTTTGCATAGGTAACAATGGTCTGGCCACTAGAGTGCAAGGAGTTCAATCTTTCAACCCTTAGATGTTTACTTGATAAATACTATTTGATGAAGACTCTGCCGATTAAAAGTGTTACTTACTCCTTGCATTATAAAACATTAAAAGACAATTTATGGCTATAGAAAACAACCAGTTCAGTACTATATAGGCAAACAGAGGTTAGAGCACTGATACTCTGATCGGACAACTTCTACAATAATTGTCTAATCTGGATCTACTTTGTTTGTAATGGCAAAGAAGAGCGTTTGAAGAAACGTGTCACTGTCAAAAGAAATGAGACAAAAATAGTACGGGGTCGGAAGTGGGGTGGGGGTGGGATGTGATGGACAGACGACATAGAAGTACATCATTCCTATATGACAGAAAAGGGGCAGAATTATCAAGTAAAGGATTAAAGTAACTTTCAAAGATAGTTGTCTGCTTCAATTATCAACATAGTCACCCCCCCCCCCCCTTTGTTTCTTTTCAAACGAAAAAATCTATTATCAAACTGTTTTTTGTAAAGGTCATTACAAAATGGTTTGTGTTGAAATATTTAACTTGATAAGCAAATATGATGTTGTTGTCTTACAAATGTTCTACTCTTCTTACAGTAGAACGTGTCTTAAAAACCCTTTCATTTATTGAACATAGGAGTGTTAAAAAGCAGGTGGTTGCTTCATGCAGGACAAAGGTAATGCAGTAAGCTCTTATAGATGCTTTCTGCATTACTTTTGACATACATAAAGCTACCTATTGCCTTACATACCCATAATTAAGGCCTCTTTTTTATGGCCGCTTAAGACAGGTTCTTCTGTTTAACATGTCAGTGTGTCAAACAGTAAGAGTTAGATAAGATGTTGAGCCTTTATCTGTAGCTCAGAGCCATAGCTCTGTGACATGCTGGAATGTGACCTGTAATCGAGGTTTGCAAGTTGTTTGTGGCAGAAACGGTCAAACGACTGTTAACTCTGATGTTTGATAGAAGTGTCACTGTGTGGATCCAGATCACACTGTTTCAAATATGCTGCCACTGATCTAGGGCTATAACGTTGTGGTGTATCAGATGATCATGATCTTGATTGTTCACCCAGATGATGTACAAGAATGTAATTCAGTCTGGAACCATTGTTTTGTCAAGGAGTATTTCCATTTCATAACTCCAACAACAATTAATGATATCATGAATATTAATTAGATTCATTTTTATAATGGCATAATGGATACAGAAATTTTTGGCCATGGCAGAAACTGTAGTTATATCTATATTATATATGAACAAACAGGGAAGACCACTCCTATGAAGCCGTCTGATCTAGGTCTACTGTTTGCAATGGCGTATATATGGAGTAAAGTGTTAATGAGGGATGAGACTGTATATGTCTCAGCCTTAGTCTAGTTTTGTATATATAAACATACCAACAACAGATAATATAGAGTGGGTCTATTCTTGTTTGTTTTTCCTTTTACAGAAACTCACATTTCAGAGCAATAGATAAAGGTGTGTATTCAAATGCTAAAATAGCTAATTTAATTTTTTTATATTTAATATTTAATAATTAATTTCTTCACCAAACCCTAAGTTGTGACCACTATTTAGAATCGTCTTGAAGAGACAATTCTAAAATGCCATCACAACATAGGTTGTTATTAATAAAGGAGCTACCCTTGAAAATGTTTTAATTTACACATCTTATCTGGGTCTCTGCATTCATGTTAATTGTCATTTTGATCAAACTTGCTGACCAGGAATAACACCATACTTGCACAATTTCTATTACTAGTGTAGATCTTAAATGCAAATGATAACAAGAGATGTTTGTAAAACATGTATACCCCCAGACCCCCTGACCTTTGATCTAGTGACCTCAACTATAGAGGTCATCTAGTTGTCATGACCAACCACCACAGCAAGTTTGAAGATCCTAAGTCAAACCCTTGAGCAGTTAATGATCGCAAACCATTTCACCAGTTAAGGTCATGGTGACCTTGACCTTTGACCTAGTGACCTCAAAAATAATAGGGGTCATCTATTGGTCATGACCAACCACCACAGCAAGTTTGTAGATCCTAAGCCAAACCCTTGAGCAGTTATTGATCGCAAACCATTTCACCAGTCAAGGTCATGGTGACCTTGACCTTTGACCTAGTGACCTAATAACAATAGGGCTCATCTAGTTGTCATGACCAACCACCTAAGCAAATTTGAAGATCCTAAGCCAAACCCTTGAGCAGTTATTGATCAGAAACCATTTTACAAGTTAAGGTCATGGTGACCTTGACCTTTGACCTAGTGACCTCAAATACAATAGGGGTCATCCAGTTGTCATGATCAACTACCGCAGCAAGTTTGAAGATTCTAAGCCAAACCCTTGAGCATTTATTGATCGGAAACCATTTGACCAGTTAAGAGCATGGTGACCTTGACCTTTGACCTAGTGACCTAAAAAACAATAGGGGTCATCTAGTGGTCATTACCAACCACCACAGCAAATTCGAAGATCCTAGGCCAAACCCTTAAGCAGTTATTGATCGCAAACCATTTCACCCTTTAAGGTCATGGTGACGTTGACCTTTGACCTAGTGACCTAAAAAACAATAGGACTCATCTAGTTGTCATGACCAACCACCTAAGCAAATTTGAAGATCCTAAGCCAACCCCTTGAGCAGTTATTGATCAGAAACCATTTTACCAGTTAAGGTCATGGTGACCTTGACCTTTGACCTAGTGACCTCAAAATCAATAGGGGTCATCCAGTGGTCATGACCAACTACCACAGCAAGTTTGAAGATTCTAAGCTAAACCCTTGAGCAGTTATTGATCGGAAACCATTTAACCATTTAAGGTCATGGTGACCTTGACCTTTGACCTAGTGACCTCAAAATCAATAGGGGTCATCTAGTGGTCATGATCAACCACCACAGCAAGTTTGAAGATCCCAAGCCAAACCCTTGAGCAGTTATTGATCGGAAACTATTTCACCATTTTAGGTCATGGTGACCTTGACCTTTGACCTAGTGACCTCAAAAACAATAGGGGTCATCTACTTGTCATGACCAACCACCACAGCAAGTTTGAAGATTCTAGGCCAAGTCGTTTATTAGTTATCATTCGGAAACCATCGATCTACCGACCGACCGACCGACCGACCGACCGACAGACCGACCGACCGACCGACCGACATGTGCAAAGCAATATACCCCCATTTTTTCAAAAGGGGGGTATAATAATATACATCAAATGCTGTACTACATACAGTAGAACTTGTCTTAAGCGACCATATATTAATTGGACACAGGAATCATAAAAAGCAGGTGGTTGCTTAATACAGGGCAAAAGTTATAGAAAAAGCTCATAGGAGCTTTTGACCTGTATTAAGCTACCACCTGATTTACAGACCTTTAAATCTTTTTGATGGTCGCTTAAGACAGGTTCTACTGTAGTTTCTTTAAACAAATACAAACAAGCTAACCACTGTTTACCTTATGTGCTCCCCAGGAAAGGTAATCTGGCTTCGTTGCTGCCACATACTCGTCCACCAACTGCTGCAGACATTCCCGAGAGTTGTCAAACTCTTCCAGGCTGTCCTTGAACATCGCCTCCTTCTTGAACTGGTCCATGAAAGCCTCACGCTTTCTAAGCTTGTCAAACTGCTCGAGCGTCCGACTGAACAACTGCAAACATAGATAAAATGTCCCTTTTCTTCATTTACCCACTCATACAATGAAAATTGTTTCACTTTAACCCTCTACTTCATGAATGTTTATGTATTAAGAAATAATGACACCATGAATTTTAATTAGATTACTATTCATAATGGCACATGCATAGATCCAGATAAGATGCATTAGTTTAAACGTTTTCAAGAATAGCTCCTTTATTTCTCCACCAACCCCTATACTGTGACCACTCTTTAGAATCGTCTGGCTTATAGATTCTTTTAAAGACATCTTTGGTAATTATACTTCATGATGTGACAAATTTACTAAAATGTTTTACTTCAGCAACATAAGAAAACATATTTCAGAGGCCAAGATAAGATACACAGAGTGAGTGAGTGAGTTGGGTTTTACGTCCGACCAACAGTATTTCAGTTATTTGCAGACGGCACCCGCTTGAGACAGGTTATAGTGCTGCCTCAGTGGAATGCCCCTGCTGCAGGCACATGGCAAGGGCACCCCACCTAGTCACATTATCCTGACACCTGGCCAACCAGTCCTAGAACTACCCTTTTAATGTCAAGCATAGACAAGAGAGCTACTAGTACCAACTTTTAACGACTTTTGGTCTATCACAGTCGGGGATCGACTGCAGGCGGTGAAGATACACAGAATATTGATTTTGAAGAATAGCTCCTTTATTGTTCCACCAAACCCTTTGTTGTGACCAAACTCCATTGTGACCACTCTTTAGAATCGTCTCTTCATTAAACATCAAGCCAAACACATTAAAGATCTGTGGAAAATATGAAAAATCTGCTGAGAACTTATTTGTGTCTTGTTTTTCTGAATACTTACAGCTGAGATGCTGGTATGGTTGGCTAACATCAGACCACTAACTCTGTGGGCAGACTGGATATAAGGAGACTTCCTTGACAGCGCTACCTGGATACTGGCCGGGCCCCATGGTATAAACTGGGCCAGCTTCCTCTCACGAATTCTCTGTAGACTCTTATGTACCTATAAAGACAGAGAGATTACTGATCTTTCTGATGACTGATACAAATACTGCACTCTTTATAAACCGCCAAAATATTTATTCTGCTGCTAAACTCAAGCCACCAATTGAGCAAAATGCATGCTTTCAACCAAACAAATTATTATCAAACGTTTCAACACTATGAAACTATTTGTGATGATATTTGTATACAATATGGATCCAGATGAGATGAATAGACAGCAACTTTTACAGAACAAAGTTTATACTTAACGTTGAAAGTATTAAAAATACAATGAATATAGAAACAAACAGCAGAGTTAGTCAACAGTGTACAGAGATAACCAAAGCTTCTCCCTTAGGTAGTTTTCTGCATTAACCCTATTACTCCATGAATATGTAAGAAATAATGACATTATGAATATTAATTAGATTATTTTTTTAATGGCATATGGACATTGGAATTTTTGTCCATAATAAAAACCGAGAATCATATCTATATTATACCATAACCAAACGGAGCAGGCCCTGATCTGGGTCCATGCTTATAAAGCTTTTAGTTGAGTCTGAGTTCGTTCTCAAGTTTTTGATTGGTCAGATTTGAGCCTTTGGCTCAAATCTGACCAACCAGAAGCTTGAGAACTCAAATCTGACCAATCAAAAGCTTGAAAACGATCTCAGCCTCAACTAAAAAGCTTTATAAGCACAGACCCAAAAGTCTCCTGTCATTTGATCTCGGTCTACTCTATTTGCAAAGGCGTGACAAGGTGTTTATGTACGAGAAAGAGATATGTTCATGTTGCATTTCAATTGAGTTATTTAACCTGCATTTCCTTTTTGTTGTCCTTTCCCTACAATAGTAAACATGTGCTAGTTTGTTATATGTTTTACTTCCAGTTGTATTCAATAAACTTTTCTTGCAAATAATCAATGACTGGCGTCCTTAATTGCTTCTTAACTACTTTTATATTCACCTGGACAAACAATACCTCTTTTTTAAATTAAAGAACTTTAGTGAGCAAGCTCACACACCACCACATTGTCAGAGAAAAAATTGGTTCCCCACGACAGATTCCTCTGAAAATCACTCATCCAAGCTTTTATTCATGACAATTCTTAAAGCAAATTTGAGATAAATCGGTCTGACAATAAATGAAAGTGCTAGATGAGAAACAATGTATTATGATACACAGACGGAAGTGTAAAAAACTATATACCCCATGCAACTTTGTTGTGTGGGGTACAAACGTATTTCTTGTTTAAACAACAAAATGAATCAGAGCTACTATTTGGTAATTGCTGCACATGTTAACTGTTTATCCAGATCAGTAAAATGGGTATAATTTGCAATTAACCCTTTCCCTCATACAAACGTGTTTTCACGCATTTGCAAACAGAGTAGACCCAGATCAGACGGCTCCTGTAGGAGCCGTCTGATCAGGGTCTACTCTGTTTGCTAGTGGATTTTGAAAGATTTGTTTCTTTACTTTCTAAAATTGCTACAATGTTCCACCTTCCATATTTCATTATAACTATTTTGCCCATGAATATTCAGTAGGTATTGAAATTTGGATAAGACGTAGAACAGGGAAAGGGTTAAGTTTTTTATAACAGTTATTTCCCATAGATCAATAACATCTTTGCAACTCCTTTGGATCCAAACCATTAGTGTAAATTATCCGAAATGAAATGCCAGTATGCAAAAATCAAAGGCCTGAACAGCCATAATTGCTTTCGAGTTTGATAAGGATGTTAAGTGTAAGGGAAGAAGTTGCTGTACATGTTAATCACCATTTTTGACATCTTGGAATTGTTTAATGTAATACTAAAAATATGACAGACTGTAGCAACAGTCAAACCATAAGCAAAGTGGTTATTAGTAACACTCAGACAGTCCTTGACCTCAACAAGTCAGAAATGCAATGCTGAGTGACAGTGTCCATCTTTCAATTCATATCAAAGCAATATCAAATGCTGTTGTGTATTTCAAAGCACTACCCTCCTTATTAATTACGAACCCTAGAATTTTAACTACTGTTTAGACAATGTAGTATGAAATTTTAGTTAAATTTTGTTCGGGTTTATATACATGTATGCAAACACACACACATTAATCCAAAATCTTGGTTGATTCATAATGATATCAAATGTACAGTTAATTCCTAATAATCCATATGATGTTTTATCCTATCAAAACTCCACCATGAATTCCACTGATCATAAACTTATATGAATCCCAACTTTTATATTCCAATTTATTCTTGAAATTTGGACTGACAGCATTTTGTTATTAACACTCAAGATTACAGATAAATCATTTTCAAATGAATTCTATAATTGTTCTATCATTACTGGGTCTATTCAAAATAGCCAAACGGAGACTAACCCCTGTAAATATACATGATCAGAGTAGACACTGTTTTACACCTTTTTAAAATATAACTTCATTTCCATCAGATCAGGATATTGATGCCCAAGAATGATATCATCTCTGGCTATTTCATATCAAATTTGTTGTCAAATGTTCTTTGCTATGACATCTCCCAGGGTTTTTTCTTTGATTTTAGGGAAAGGGCATGGCCTTACCGGAGGGGAAAAATAAGCGTGAAATGAATGCTTATGGGGGAAAGGTCAGAAAATATCAACATAACATTTAACATGTTCATATTTTCTCTATCAAGTGACAGTACAATTCAATTAAAAGCATTTCATGCAGTTCTGATAATTTAATGGTGTTTTTCTTGTGTGTTTTGTCTGCAACTGCATAACTCTTGGCTATTACTAAAATTGTAAACACGTCATCAATGAGTTTTCATAAAAACCCATTATAAATCAGAAATCACAGTAAATCTCAACTATTCCATTAACCAAGACAAATATGATCGGACTTTTGGTAGATAAAGATATCATCGGCATTTTTTGTAAATGAAGAAGCCTACATGTATGTCTCGCATTTTTGCGATGACAATGGCATGAATGGAAAGTTCCATCTCGGTTTGTGGAGCAACTAATTAAATCCATTGTAGAGAGTAATACGCATACTAGCCTGTTAACACTGCAAGAGAAGTTGGCATTTCTATCGTGTTTCATCAGTAAAATTACGCTAATAGAAAGAAATTGTTGTGGTACTGCTGGTATGAAAGCGAAAGTACAGACACTACGATTCATAAACGCTATACGGATTACTCGGATCTCTAGGTTAGACGGATGTATAGAAATGCGGTTAGCGTTTTATCACGTACACGGTGTCGATATAAAAAAATCCCTCTCCCTCCCTATCGGCGGAGAGGTAATTGATCAATGAAAAACACAACAGGTTTTCTAGTTGGGAAGTCTTTGCTATCGGCGGAGAAGAAATTTATAATTTACAGACAAGCTATTGCTGCTGTAGAAATGCCAATGTGTTGCGAAAACAATGTTTAACTAAACACCAGGAATGAGGTTCATATACGCGTATATGATAAATGCTGATTTTCAAGCTTGCGCAACTCATATCCGCGGATATGAACTTCATATCTGGTCGGATCCGGTGTTTAGTCATACCGATATTCTTTCGCGTTTTTTGGGAGTATATTCAATAATTCAAGCTTTTAAAATGTTGATCTTGTGTAGACTAGAAGTTATCTGACAAAGCGAAGTGTTATTAAATGCATGAAAAGTAAATTAATTAATGAACAATTTACAACAAAACTAGTTTAGAATTGAAGAGAACTATTTTCTCTTGCGCATGTTCACAAGAAATAGTGAACTCTTTGCCGTAAAAACGACCGATCGCTATATTGCATTCTTCGAAAGCAATAAAAATCAGTCTTTGCTCTTCAATCCTGTATTACCTGTGTGGGGTCGACTTCTCCCTGTATTATGTTAAGTATGGAGATGTAGCAGTGCTGGTACCGGGTGACTGGAGTGGACACCATCATGTTCTTAGGCTGAAGCAGTCTTCTCATCACATCTAACACAGTCGTCTTCCTCACACTAGCCACCTGAAATCAGGATGTTGTTGTCACAATTGCAGCATACTATATTGCTGATATTTATCTTATAGGAGCGTTCTGTTTTACTTTCACCTTGCTTTAAGCAGTCACCTGCATTTAACACAAAATACTTAATGTAATTTAGTGGCCGTTATAGAGAGGTTTTACTGTACAATAAAACTCCTATAAACTGGACTTTTAATACAGAAGAATTTCTATCTTTTCAGGCAGGTGGCTGCTTAATACAGGGTGAAAGCAATGCAAAAAGACCCTTTGGGAGCTTTCTGCATGACTTTCAACATGCATTTACGCTGCCACCTGTCTCAAAGACCAGTACTAATATGTCCAGTTAAGAGGAATTTTACTGTGTATTAAATCTGTTACCAAAAAGATACCAAACTCTTTCAACAGTATTCATCATATAATTTAAGCACTTTTCAGCTCAATGTATTTTATGAACATTTCAGGTTTGATGGATACTTTGCTATAGGAATAATTCTAAAGATAGCAAAATATGGTCCAGTTACAAAGGAACATATTGGTAACTCTGACAGTCAATATCCATGTTTAATTGCCATTCTTGGTATATTGGTGTACAAAGAGTATGAAGTTTGATGGGAATTACTCAATGGACATTTAACCCTTTGCTTGCTGAATTTTAAAATACATTTCTCCTTCTTTACCCATGTCCTGTTGTATAATTACATATATCTTCACTGTGTACAAGAATTTCGCTGTGCAATCACTGCTGTGGAGTGCACTGGTTGCACAATCAACTTGTAAATAGTGCAGACCCTGATGAGACAGCTCCTGTAGGAGCTGTCTCATCTGGGTCTTCACTATTTACAGGTAGGTATATTGACGTGAATAGCAAGCGAAGGGTTAATACTTTACCAGATGAATAAACATGCAACATATACTGCCTGTATGAATATTAATTAGCTGACTGTTATACTGGCATTATAAACAAGAGACTTGTTGGGCATGAAAGAAACAGCAGAAGCATATTTATATAATTTGTTTCATATCCAAACAGAACAGTCCCTAATCAGACAGTTTATTTTATTTTACAAGATTACTTTTGTTAAATAACTATCAAAATGATGCCTTGGCATCTTAATTTCACTATTAGAACAATACCTTAAACTAACATGAATGAAAAAAATATTATAATATGAAGTTTTACAACTGTTGCACATTTTTGGCATGTGATACAATTTTTGTAAACCAAGCAGAAGCCACATTAACATATCAAGTCTCAAAAAGTCACTTACCTGGGAGTCTGTTGTGAGGGGTGTATAGCCAGTCATCAGGAAATGAAGTCTGGGAGTTGGGATCAAGGATGCAATCAGACCAATCAAGTCATTGTTCATGTAACCAGGGTAACGCAGAGTGGTTGTAGATGTTGACATCACTGTGGAAACCTTTGAAGAATATTCAAAATGTGCAGAGCTAAAATATTCTTCCAACTTACAGAAACGTGACAAACAATATCATATGCAAATTTTCCATTTAACCCATTTCCCTTATTATATATTGACACCTCTGTAATATTCACTTTTTGTTCAAAACCATTGTGATAAATAGAGTATTTGCTCCATAGGAGCAAATGCTCTATTTATCACAATGGTTTCAAAACTAGACAATTCTGTTTCCTTTTCTCTAGAAAATGCTCCTTCCGGTAAATTTATTCTTTAAGGTTTGGTCTAAAAATAGCCTATGAGGGAATAGGTTAACTATTCTGCGGCCATGTTGGCCTGCAACCTATGTTTTTACTATTTTAATTTAAATTCTTTTCTATTTGTTTCAAAAGCATAATCCAGTATCAGAGTGGACCCTAAAGAGATGCAGAGTTACTCAATATATCATCTGAATCCAAACTGTTTGTAAAGGTGGGTCATTGATTCACTCATGCCAGCAAAAGAGTCAAAGCATAAAAATGGACATCCTCTAAAACCCTTTCCATGTTCTATATTTAGTCCAAATATCAATACCTACTGAATATTCATGGACAAAATAATTATAATGAAATATGAAGGTAGAACTTTGTAGCCATTTAAGAAAGTAAAGAAACAGATCTACTATTATATAAATACCACATCTTATGGAGGGCAACAAAAATTATACTCGGTGCCTAAAAATCAGCTTCAAACTTCTATTCATTACACGTTTGGTACTGATGGGTCCTTTTGACTGTCCAATCTTGAAAGATTCTCCTCGGAAATAGTCGCAGAACACAACATTTCTCCAATTATAAAATAAAAACTCAGTCAAAATGATGTTTGGCGATCAAATTACAAGTGTCAGATGACGTCACGCACACAATTTAATAAGCGATCACTGATCTTGACGTAATGTTGCCTGCACAAGATAATGTTGCATGGAACAGTACAAATTGATTCATGGCAGGTATATGGAAAATTGGTACAGGAAAGTCACGCGAGTTATAATATATTATAAATTCCATTAGCAAACAGAACCAACCCTATCAGACGGCTCCTACAGAGCTAGACGTCTGATCTGAGCCTGCTATTTGCTAAGGCATGAAAAATATTTCATATGTGAGAAAGGATTAACCCACTCCCTCATACAGACGCCTTCTGAAACCATTGTGATAAATAGAGCATTTGCTCCATAGGAGCAAACGCTCTATGTATCATAATGGTTCTACACTATGCAGTTCTAAAAATAATTCTTTCCTCTATTAAATGCTCCTTTTCAGTAGCTTTATTCAAAGAGGTAAGATCTAACAAGAGGGCCAGAATGGCCCTGAAGCGCTCACCAGACAATCAGAGGAGAAGATTTTCAAAGTTTTCACTATATGCTTTTATAGAAAACTAGCCGGCCCTGGGGCGAGCCAATTTTGACCCCAGGGACATAATTTATATAACTTTTGTAGAGGACTTGAACATGATGCTATGAGCCAAATATGATATCTGAGAACCTTTCAGTTTCAGAGGAGAAGATTTTCAAAGTTTTCTCTATATGTTTCTACTGAAAACTACCCACCCCTGGGGCGGGGCCAATTTTGACCCCAGGGCCATAATTTATATAACTTTTGTAAAGGACCTGAACATGATGCTCTGTGCCAAATATGAAAGCTGAGCGCCTTCCAGTTTCAGAGGAGAAGATTTTCAAAGATTTCACTATCTGTTTCTATTGAAAACTTCCCACCCCTGGGGCGGGGCCAATTTGAACCCCAGGGCCATAATTTATATAACTTTTGTAGAGGACCTAAACATGATGCTATGTGCCAAATATGCAAGCTGAGAGCCTTCCAGTTTCAGAGGAGAAGATTTTCAAAGATTTCACTATTTGTTTCCATTGAAAACAGCCCACCCCTGGGGCGGGGCCAATTTTGACCCCAGGGCTATAATTTATATAACTCTTGTAGAGGACCTGAACATGATGCTCTGTGCCAAATATGAAAGATGAGAGCCTATCAGTTTCAGAGGAGAAGATTTTAAAGATTTCACTATTTGTTTCTATTCCGAAAACTACCCACCCCTGGGGCGGGGCCAATTTTGACCCCAGGGTCAAAATTAATATAACTTTTGTAGAGGACCTGATCATGATGCTATGTGCCAAATATGAAAGCTGAGCGCCTTCTTGTTTCAGAGGAGAAGATTTTCAAAGATTTCACTATATATTTCTATTGAAAAATGCCCACCCCTGGGGCGGGGCCAATTTTGACCCCAGGGCCATAATTTATATAACTTTTGTAGAGGACCTGAACATGATGATCTGTGCCAAATATGCAAGCTGAGAGCCTTCCAGTTTCAGAGGAGAAGATTTTCAAAGATTTCACTATTTGTTTCCATTGAAAACTGCCCACCCCTGGGGCGGGGCCAATTTTGACCCCAGGGCCATAATTTATATAACTTTTGTAGAGGACCTGAACATGATGCTCTGTGCCAAATATGAAAGATGAGAGCCTTCCAGTTTCAGAGGAGAAGATTTTCAAAGATTTCACTATTTGTTTCTATTGAAAACTTCCCACCCCTGGGGCGGGGCCAATTTTGACCCCAGGGTCATAATTTATATAACTTTTGTAGAGGACCTGAACATGATGCTATGTGCCAAATATGAAAGCTGAGAACCTTCTGGTTTCAGAGGAGAAGATTTTCAAAGGTTTACTATATGTTTCTATTGAAAACTTTCAACCCCTGGGGCGGGGCCAATTTTGACCCCAGGGGCATTATTTATATAACTTTTGTAGAGGACCTATAGGTGATGCTATGTACCAAAGATGAAAGCTGAGAACCCTGTAGATTCAGAGGAGAAGATTTTTAAAGGTTCAAATTGTTGACGCGGGACGACGGACGACGACGGACATCAGGCGATCACAAAAGCTCACCCTGAGCACTTTGTGCTCTGGTGAGCTAAAAATAGCTTATGAGGGAATGGGTTAAGGTATAACATATATTTTTTGATGTTTTTCATTCAACGTTTTATACTACATGTATTGTGTTCAACCTTGGGTTTTTGGCAACTTTTTACACTAAATAATGATCAGGAATGATCTTCATTCCTTCAAGAATGCCAACATCTATGGATATAGTCAACTTATTGAACTAATGAACTTCTTGTTTCAATATATCATATATATATATCATCTTATACATCTAGTTCAAGAAATTATTTTCTCATGTAATATTGGTTATACTCAACCTTGTACTCTGATGATTTGGTAGGCAAAAATACAGACAAAATATATTATTTAAAGGACTTACAAGTTGGTTGATTTGTTCAAAGGAAGGAGCCTCAATGTGAAGTCTCTCTGCAGCAATTCTGTTCAGAGCTGTGTTGTCCAATACAACCTGGTAACATGAAATATGCAACACTACAAGCAACATAGTGACATAGTGACAATACAGTAAAACTTCTGTAGGTTCTAAGAATGGCACATAAGAAAACATGATTGTCACATAAGAAGATTGGTTTTCTTGCAGAAATGTTTAAATTCAACAAAAATCTAAAGCACTTAACTCTTACCTTCATATAAACACCTTTTCATGCATTTGCAAACAGAGTAGACCCAGATCAGACACCTCCTACAGGATCTGGGTCTACTCTGTTAGCTTATGGTAAAGTATAGATCTGATTCCACAGTTTCTGCCTGTCAGAGCAAAAATGTCATGTATTTGTATACAATTACAAGAATTAATGTTATTTTAAAGATGTCATTATTAGAGGTGTAACAATAGGTCGAACTATCAAGCTATCACAATAGTTGAGCTTGCAATAGTAATAGTTCGATAGTAATTCTGACAATCGAGAACTACCGCCAATCGAGAACTACCGCCAATAGTTTATTCAACAATCAATAGTTTCAATAGTTTTCTTAAATACAGTGGACACACTTATCAATCATATGAAAAGAAAATATCCGTCTCTAATTTGAGTCTACCCTGTTTGCAAAGATATGAAAACATGTTTGTTTATATCAGTCAAATGGTTTAATGACATGCATATGTATTTGTGTTGCTTTGTATGCCGTTTCTATAAATACAGAGATAAGAAGGCTGATCTTAAGTGTTGATCTAGTCATTTTGATTTGCTACCATTCTCTTTTAAGTTTGAGAAGAAAACTATAGTGATAGTATTGCAATAGTTTCTAAACTATTGCAATAGTATCGTGATAGTATTTTGACTATCGCACTACTATCGTGATAGTCATTTTGGCCTCAATAGTCACCCCTAGTCATTATTTCTTACACTTATGGTAAACAGGTAAAACATTAACCCTTCGCTTGCTATTCACGTCAATATACCTACCTGTAAATAGTAAAGACCCAGATGAGACAACTCCTGCAGGAGCTGTCTCATCAGGCTCTGCACTATTTACAAGTTGATTGTGCAACCAGTGCACTCCACAGCAGTGATTGCACAGCGAAATACTTGTAGACAGTGAAGATATATGTAATTATACAATAGGGCATGGGTAAAGAAGGAGAAATGTATTTTAAAATTCAGCCAGCCAAAGGTTAATGATAATGAGAATACACTGCAACCCTGCAGGTCTTAAAAACCATCACAAAGCAGACACGTCTTCCAGATCTCCAAGATTCTTACTTTATAAACAAAGAGAACATAGGTAAACTCTACCATATAGATACATAATTTAATGCCTTTACAAACAGAGTAGACCGATACCAGACAGCTCCTGTAGGAGCCATCTGACCATGGTCTGCCCTGTTTGCTCATAATTTCATATCTCAATCTGCAGTTTGTACCGAGGTCAAACATTCTCTTGTTCACAATGCAATCATAAAATTCAGCCAATAAATATTCATGATGTAATTATATTTTACATGAATATTTGTAAGGGAATGGGTTAATTTGGTAGGACAGTTTACAGGCTTTCCTTCATATAAAGCCTTCTCACGCCTTTGCAAACAGAGTGGACCCAGATCAGACAGCTCCTGCAGGAGCTGTCTAATCAGGGTCTGCTCTATTTGCTTATAGAATTATACAGATCTGATTCCACACTTTCTGCCACGGTCAAAAATTCCTTTGTTAATAATTGTTTAAAATAGTATGGCTCATTAATATTCATGTCATTATTTCTTACATGAATATTTAACAGGGAAAGGGTTATCTAACATATGCTAAAGATATCTAACATATTCGTACCACACAGTCAGCATTCTGTGTAAGCCTTTTTAACGTCAGTATAGAGTTGTATGGTTGGACAACTACGTCAGACATCTCATCCAAATTTGGAAATACTGAGTAGGTCTGTATCAGCTTCTTGGGAAATCTGGAAATACAAACAATGTTTTTCTTAATCATGATTTTGTGGAAAATTAAATCTTGTAGAGCTCTCAGTTGTTCAGAAAATGTGGTGTTCATCATTGTGTTTTGTAAACAACACTTTGAAACAAGATGTGTTTGGGAAACACTATGCCCCGATATGACCTTTGAACCTGAAGGATGACCTTAACCTTGACATGTCACCCCCTCTAACTGCAGCTTCATGAGATACACATGCATACCAAATATCAAGCCTGTATCTCTACTGGTTCAAAAGTTATAGCCAATGTTAAAGTCGGTGACCTTTGACCCTGAAGGATGACCTTGAAATGTCACCCCTCCAACTGTGCAGCCTCATGAGATACACATGTATACCAAGTATCAAGTCTGTATCTCTACTGGTTCAAAAGTTATGGCCAATGCTAAAGTCGGTGACCTTTGATCCTGAAGGATGACCTTCACCTTGACATGTCACCCCCAAACTGTGCAGCTTCATGAGATACACAGGCATAATAAATATTAAGTCTGTATATCTACTGGTTCAAAAGTTATGGCCAATGTTAAAGTCGGTGACCTTTGACCCTGAAAGGATGACCTTGACCTTGAAATGTCACCTCTCAAACTGTGCAACTTCATGAGATACACATGAATGCCAAATATCAAGTCTCTATCTCTTTTGATTAAAAAGTTATGGCCAATGTTAAAGTCGGTGATTTGACCTATATATTTGACCTCTGACCTTGAAGGATGAAAAATGTGTAGCTTAATGAAGTACATTTGCATGCCAAATATCAAGTCTCTATCTGTACTGGCTCAAATGTTATGAACAATGTTAAAGTTACTGATAAACAGACAATTTGACCTCTGACCCTAAAGGATGACCTTGACCTTGACATGTCACCCTCAAAATGTGCGGCTTAATGAGATACATATGCATGCCAAATATCAAGTCTCTATCTGTACTGGCTCAAAAGTTATGACCAATGTTTAAGTTGGTGACAAACAAACAGACAGGGCAAAAACAATATCCCCCCCCCCCCACAGATCTGATCTAGGGGGCATAAAAAGTACCAGATATGGTTCACTTTTTTAAAAGTTGATCTTGACCTTTCACCTACTGGCATCAAAATACATTGGGTATGATCTAATAATCATTACCAACTTCCTAACCAAATATGAGGACTTTAGATAAAGAAGTCGATAAGTTATTGTTTGGAAACAACTGGGTCTACTGATCGATGGATGGATTGACAGACACTGTTAAAGTCGGTGACACAGTGCAATTTAACACACATTGCTTTTTCTAAAGGGGCATAACTCTGATATGTCTGGACAGACACTGCCTCAAATAACCTGCACAAAAAGTAGGTTATTTACACTCAAGTGTAACATTTACATTTTTACAGGCAATCTGCAATTTACACAAAAAATACTGTCAGACCTAGATAAGGTGACTAATACACTAGTGTTGAATAGAAACAAACTTGATGTAAGGAATACCTTTTCGTTTAATATACAAAAGTGAAACTTGCTTATTTTGGCTGCCTTACCTGTCATTCAGTCTTTCCAGTATGTATGAGCCCATACCAGAACCTGTTCCACCAGCTATAGAATGACATAGCACAAAACCCTGCAAATACAAAACATAGTCATCCTTTATCTTACATGATTACTTTATGCATAAATGTTCACTAAGGATTTAACCCAAGCATTTCACAATCTGCAAACAGAGTAGAACCAGACCCAGAGTAGATCCATAGGAACCATCTGATCAGTCTACTTTTTGCTTTTGATATGATATTATCCCATATAGATTTGATTCTACAGTTGTGTCAAAGCAAAACATTTCCTTGAAAGGGTTACATTATAAAACTTCAGCTTATAAATATTCATGATGTCATCAATTTCTCACATAAATATCAAAACAGGGAAAGGGTTAAGTGATCACTATGGCTAAATATTTACAGATTTACTGGCCATAAGATGACCTTACCTCTAGGCTGTCGCTTCCATCTGCCTCTCTGTCAATGATGTCAAAGATCTCTTCATATATACCTTCTGCCTGAAATAATTACATGTACATTAAAAAAAATATTACTACAATATTCTTATATGCATAAAAGTACAGTAAAACCGTTTTAAATAATCATAAAAAGTTAGGTGATTGCCTAGCCCTTTACTTCACGAATAGTCATTGAAGAAATAATGACATCATGAACATTAATTAAATTAATTTGTATAAGGGCAGATCAATACAGGATTTTTTGGTGAAGACAGAAACTGTAGAATCAGATCTATATCATTCAATAATCAAACAGAGCAGACACAAATCATATGGCTCCTGTATGAATGATGTGTCTGATCTGGGTCTGTTCCTTTTGCAAAGGTGTGAAAAAGTGTATAAATGGAGTAAACGGTTATAACAGGACAACAGTATTGCAGAAAGTACATTTGCATTACTTTGTTCTACATTAACCCCTTTCCTTCATATACCGGTAAATGCCTTTTCACACATTTGCAGCCAGAGAAGACCCAGATGATGATCAGATGACTCCTACAGAAGCCATTTGATCAGGGGTTGCTCCATTAAGATTTGCTTATGGTATAAGATAGATTTGATTCTACAGTTTTTGATTGAGCCAAAATGTCTGCATTCATATGCCATTATAAAATAATCTAATTAATATTCATGATCAGTGTCATTATTTCTTGCATGAAAACTGAACCCTTCCCTGTTCAATATTCATGTAAGAAATAATTACACCATGAATACTGATAGGATTAATTATTATAATGACATTATGTACACAAGAACTTTTGGTATTAGTAGAACTGTAATCAGATCTATCTTTAAATATACCATAAGCAAACAGAGCAGACCCTGATCAGATGAGATAGCAAACATAAAACGAGCTGACCAGAGCCAGAGTCTATTCTGGGACGCGCCTTTGCGGGATTCACGCATACAAATCACAAATGGCGCAGAGAGAATTCCATCCTTGGGCCATGTCGACGCACAAAATCCCAAATCCCCCTTAATATATAATTTAATCTGAATTCACATAGGAATATTTTGTTCTCGTTTCAGGGTCGCGAAAGAGGTCGTGAAAGAGTTGCTACTTGTTGCTTGGAGACTGCAAATTAATTTCCGGTAGTGACGTCGCCCAGACACAGCAACTGGTGTGAAGGCTTTGGTGCGATTTGATTGGTTAATTTATACATCAAAACCACATAGTCTCTCGCACGAGTGGAAAACGAAAGTGAAAAACATTTTGTTAACAAATGTGATTATCTAGACTTTTCTTTACGATAACAAAGCAGTTATGTCCGAAAGAAAGGCTGAAAGTAAGGGCAGTGGAAACAAATTCTCTTTGTGGGCCAGCCCCTGAGAGCCAGAATGCAGGTACTAGTGATGCAGATCTATATTATTGCAGTTGATTCTATTTTTAAGCAAATAAATTGTGAAGATGCCAGAGAAACAAAGCAATTGGACATTGATCCAGTTAGGTGTGGTGGGAAATGCCCCTGCTTTGAATGTGCTGTACCATAACAAATTAAAGATAAAATCTGGAGAAGTGAATACACAAATCTGCTCCTCCTTTTAAAAGGCAGTATAGAATTGAATATCTGTTCATGTGGTCCTACTCATATATGAATGACTCTGCATGGGGCTCTAGAAACTAAGCCTAAAACTTGCAAACAGTTGATTATATCATTAGATGAATTGACTATATTCTAATGCATTTATTGGCTGAAATATCTGGAAGCTGCACAAGGTATGCTGAAATGCATGTCTGTTATAAGGGAATCTGCAAAAAGGTTCTGTACATAAGCTTGGCGGACAGATGACCAACAATTTAGACGTGGGCAGAGAATTACAAGGCAGTCTATGGGCTTCTTTAAATAGTGAGCTGTGGATCAGACTTATGTTACAGTCAGTGCAAAATACATGTTATCAATCAGCTTCTAAGCCTTATGCAGTAAGAGATTTTACTTGCAATGTCTTCAACTTCAGTTTTTTGTACCAGAGTACAATGTAGATTAAAGCATGTTTGTGCCATCTGCAATTCTTTCAAGCATGGAAAGGCCCGATGTCCCAATTTTAAACAAGGATTCAGTCACAGCCAGCAATACTGGAAAAGTAGTAATTAGGGCCCAACACCTTGGTGTGGGTGCCCTATAGTAATCTCCCTGTCCGTCGGTCCGTCCATCCTGCTTTGTCCGCTCTCTAACTCAAGCAGTTTTTCATCAGATCTTCACCAAACTTCCAGAGAATGTTCATAAGTGTAAAATTTTGTCCAAGTTTGATTACCACCTAAATCGCATTAGATACTTGGTTATGGCTTTTGATTCAGTCAAAATTGGCCGTTTTAGCCTTGTCTGTTCTCTAACTCAAACAGTTTGCATCTGATCTTCACCAAACTTCCAGAGAATGTTTATAGGTGCAAAATCTTTACCAACTTCGATAACCAGTCAGATCGCCTCAGACACTTGACTCAGTCAAAATTTGCCGTTTAGTCTTATCCGTTCTCGTATTCAAATAGTTTTCATCTGATCTTCACCAAATGTGCAGAGACTGTTTATAGGTGCAAAATCTTGACCAAATTTAACTACATGTAAATCCGCATGAAACACCTGAGTTATAGCCCTTGATTCAGTCAAAAAATTATTGTTTTAGCCTTGTCTGCTCTCTAATTCAAACAGTTTTTCATCAGATCTTCACCAAATCTTAGAGAATGTTCATACATGTAAACTCTTGGATAAGTTCGATTAACAGATGAATTGTATGACACCTCTGAGTTATAGCCCTTGAATTAGTAAAAATCTGCTGTTTTAGCCTTGTCGGCTCTTTGACTCGAAACATTTCTCAACTACATCCAAATATATACACCAGAATGTTTATAGGTAAACAGTCTCGGCCAGGTTTTATACCATGTGGGGGCTCTTTCTGACTTGGTCAGCATTCACTTCTAGTTCCTTTCTAGTTTGGCTGCCTCCTCTACAGTGACATGTTTGTTCCAGTCAGGACAAGTCAATTGTACCAAGACTGGTTTGACAGAACAATGAAATTTTGAATATCAAAATGGATTAAAATATGAATTGTGCCAAAAGGGATGGGCGATATCTTGTACATCAGGACCAACCAATAGCCCCAATATTCCGCGGTTTATACCAGAGTGGTTCTATGTTGACCACATCAATTTGTCTGAATTTGGTAATATAGTACAATGTATTACATACAAACTTTCCTCAACCCACAGCCACTAGAATTTGGGGGAAAAATATTTCATATTTTCTGTGGCGGAAATTCTAGTGAAGCTTTGGCCTGCTGAAGGGAGGTAACCCATTATAATAAAGTTCCATAACAATTTCATGCTAATAATAATTTGCCTTTCCTTGATAGAGGGAATAACAAACCATCTCAAGGAGCTGCACGGCAAATTGGTGATAGCAAAATTTCATGGCTGCATAGTCTGCCTTCCTAGATGGAGGGAATTGCATAACGGTTGCTACGTATAATGGTTGCATACAATATATACGTTTGGTTGCATGGTTGCAGGTTGCAATTAGGAGGCAGGGTGTTCTTGTCCTTACTTTTAGTGTGCATGCACCCGCGTACCCTCCTAATGTTGGTTGCTGAATATGATGCTTGCATACAGTAGATACGTTTGTTTGCAAAATGAAAATCAAGGTAACGGTTGCTAAGTCTGATGGTTGCATACAGTATTTACGTTTGGTTGCATGGTTGCAATTAGGAGGCAGGGTGTTCTTGTCCTTACTTTTAGTGTGCAGGCACCTGCGTACCCTCCTAATGTTGGTTGCTGAATATGATGGTTGCAAGCAGTTTAAACGTTTGCAAAATGAAAATCAAGGTAACCGTTGCCTAGTCTGATGGTTGCATACAGTATATATACGTTGGTTGCATGGTTGCAATTAGGAGGCAGGGTGTTTGTGTGCAGGCACCTGCGTACCCTCCTAATGTGTGTAAAGTTCACGCATGACTGGTGGTGAAAGACAAACGTGCTTGCAGCAGTTAATAGTATACCAGTAATACTGTACTGAATAATTGTCTCTTCAGGTAACCTCCTTTCCGTGGCCAAAGCTTTGCTAAATATAGTCTGACTTGGACTTAACCAGGCAGACTCTTTCCGTCACGGCCAAAACTTCCCATCCAATATGTTGATATAATAAGAAGCGTAAAATAAAGAAATAATCAATACCTAGTATATAGATGTTTGTGTTTGTATAATGGTCATCTTAAAATAAAGCAGAATACTGTTTATCAGTATTCCATGTTATTTTAGTGACCATAAATCAGTACAAGGGAAGTAAGTCTTGTCAATCAGTACAAGGGAAGTAAGTCTTGTCAATAGTAGAAGTCTAAAAATAGATTTAATCTGCATCAGCAGTTGTGACGTCATGGAGTCATGTGACCATAAGTACATGTTTTGAATTATATACAGAGTGATAGAAACAACTATGGGAAAGAACTAATCTAGACTCCTGATTGGTCCATAGAATAATCTCAAAATGTCATTGGTCAGTTGGTAAGTATATATAGAAGCACATGCTAGCACATGTTCAGTTTGCCCTTGAAGCTTCTGAAGAGACTTAGAGATTTTTAAGCATCCCACCCACCACACCCTCCTTTATCACATTCATAGTCATAATTGGTTCTTTCAGAGTGAATGTAGATATCAATTAATAACACTCTTGTTCACACACGAGATAAACAAGAGCACTGTGTGCTGGTGCTGGTACTCGTCTGTCAAGATATCTTAAAATTTTATTTATTACGTCCATTAAGGGGCATAATTTTGATAACAAATTCTGAGCTTAGGAGATATAGTAAGTTTACAGAGTTACTTAGAAAGTTTATAAGAGTTGAGGCCCTTTGTCAGTTTGTAGCCTTTGTGATGGTAAGCAGGTGTGAGATTTCATAAGATTTGCTTAAATGGTTTTAAAAACAATAGCAAATGTAAGTATTTTTGTTCATCTTTTTTAAAATTCGGTTAAAAGTTCAGAGGTCAAGTTCAAACGCTCAAAATCTAACATTGATGAAAAGGCCTGGCAACAAAGGATTCAAAGTTGAAATATGAGAGCCTAGTTGGTTAGTTTCAAAATGACAAACATCAAAAATATAAAAAAAGAAAAAAGTTTCCCCAAGTCCGTAAAGGGGCATAATTAAAAAAAGAGCTGACACGGGACAGCGCATCCAACTATTCTTAGTATTGTTAGAGTAAAAATGTGTGATGGTTGACTGGAATGGTGTCCAAAAATACTAGAAAGAAGTAATCAAAGCCTTAGCAAAAAAATGTCTTTGATGTTATTCAAGATGTAGGACCTCTTTACAATCTTTAGAGAAAAGAAAAACCCAAGCTAAAAGGCCAATAATTCTGTTAAAAATTTTGTTATGGGTTATTTTCCCAGTTTCAGGGCTTTATGTCCAGGGGTTGTATAAATAAGTGGACCTTGTAAGGGGGCTTTAACCAACAATTCTAAGTTAAAAGGGGCCAGAAAACCTTAACCAAAAATTTTAATTTAAGAAGGGCCATACTTCTGTCAAAATGCTTGACAGAACTATGTACTCTTGCATACAGAGTACAGATGAAGCCTGTGATGCTGAATAGGTGTTCCAAGGCTCTAAGCTTTATCTCAAAGGGTTAAATGAATAAGTGGACTTTAACAAAAACTTTAACCAGGGATTCTGAGTTGAATCGGGCTATGGTTCTGTCGGAGTGCTTGACAGAGCTATGTGCTATTGCCTACAGATGAAGCTTGTGATGCTGAACAGATGTTCCAAGTTTCAAAGCTTTATCTCAAAAGGTTATGTAAAAAGTTGGACCTTACTCTTTGCTTAGGAAGTCATTACATTTTGTAAACAGATTTAACATTGAGGAACTTAAGATTCTGCCAGGATTTTGTATATAATTTCAGAATGTACACATGGAGGTCTGATGGACAGTATTTCTACCAAGCTCGGGCATCACTTCCTTTCCAAGGCCAGCGCTGACAATGCAATTCCATGGATTAGGACCATACAGAAAACAGAATTATTCTAACATTGGCTGATCTGAGCTTTTTAAGTATTTGTTCGTGGAAAGCAGAGAAATAGTTTAATTAGCTGCCTAAGACATAAAGAACTTATAAACATTCATACTTGGCTGAAGTTTCAAGAACAAGAAGTGACTTTATACTATAGATGCATTACCTACAAGGCTGAACTCGAATAAATAGTCTAATATTTAATTTCTCATATTGTCGTGTCGGAAATTCTAGTGAAGCTTTGGCCTGCTGAAGGGAGGTAACCCATTATAATAAAGTTCCATAGCAATTTCATGCTAATAATAATTTGCCTTTCCTTGATAGAGGGAATAACAAACCATCTCAAGGAGCTGCACGGCAAATTGGTGATAGCAAAATTTCATGGCTGCATAGTCTGCCTTCCTAGATGGAGGGAATTGCATAACGGTTGCTACGTATAATGGTTGCATACAATATATACGTTTGGTTGCATGGTTGCAGGTTGCAATTAGGAGGCAGGGTGTTCTTGTCCTTACTTTTAGTGTGCATGCACCCGCGTACCCTCCTAATGTTGGTTGCTGAATATGATGCTTGCATACAGTAGATACGTTTGTTTGCAAAATGAAAATCAAGGTAACGGTTGCTAAGTCTGATGGTTGTATACAGTATTTACGTTTGGTTGCATGGTTGCAATTAGGAGGCAGGGTGTTCTTGTCCTTACTTTTAGTGTGCAGGCACCTGCGTACCCTCCTAATGTTGGTTGCTGAATATGATGGTTGCAAGCAGTTTAAACGTTTGCAAAATGAAAATCAAGGTAACCGTTGCCTAGTCTGATGGTTGCATACAGTATATATACGTTGGTTGCATGGTTGCAATTAGGAGGCAGGGTGTTTGTGTGCAGGCACCTGCGTACCCTCCTAATGTGTGTAAAGTTCACGCATGACTGGTGGTGAAAGACAAACGTGCTTGCAGCAGTTAATAGTATACCAGTAATACTGTACTGAATAATTGTCTCTTCAGGTAACCTCCTTTCCGTGGCCAAAGCTTTGCTAAATATAGTCTGACTTGGACTTAACCAGGCAGACTCTTTCCGTCACGGCCAAAACTTCCCATCCAATATGTTGATATAATAAGAAGCGTAAAATAAAGAAATAATCAATACCTAGTATATAGATGTTTGTGTTTGTATAATGGTCATCTTAAAATAAATGTGATTATCTAGACTTTTCTTTACGATAACAAAGCAGTTATGTCCGAAAGAAAGGCTGAAAGTAAGGGCAAGACTTTATTACATTTCTTCACGAAAGTGCCGAAGCCGAGTCTGAGAATTTAACGGCAAACTGAATGTGCCAGCGACCAGGCTTCTTGTAGTTCGGAAAAGCGTGTCGCTGCAGATTCAGGCAAGTTAGCTGGCTAAATCTAACTTAACTTTAAATTTAACTTAACGATGCTGAGGAAATTTCGATGTTTTGTGTTATCTGCCAAAAACACAATCGTAAAAACACTTTTGTGACAGGATATTCAAACTTTCGAGTATGTTGACGAGACATGCGTCTAGCATAGACAGTATCTAGAGAGAACTGATTGGCACTTGAATGACAACAAAACATGTAGGCAAGTGCATTAATTCTATTTTCAGACTGGTCAAGGTTCAAGCAAGAGGGCGATTCGGTAGAAAAAGTCCCCCTAACCCTGCTGATTTCTCCCTGTTATGAGCTGTGGGAGAAGTTTTAATATATAGAACATATAGGGAGATACAAAATTTGAACCAAACTTCTCCCTCAATACCACTAAACTTCTCCATAATTGAGAGCTCCAGCTGGAGCCTTGCTGGTTAAACAGGTTACATACTGCGTAATACTTCCATGGTAATAAGGTGTAAATCTGGTTGGCCCATCAAAATTTCCAAATGGCCCATTCATTTTGTGGCTGATGGGCCAATGGCCCATCTGTCACTCAGTCCAGAATAGACTCTGCAGAGCTACAGATAAGGGTGCATACTCAAATACTAAAATCTTCATTTCTCAACCAAACCCGAAGATGCGACCTCTCTTTAGAATCGTCTCTTCGAGGCGATTCTAAAGAGAGGTCAACGTATAGGGTTTGGTGGAGAACTAAAGGAGTTATTCTTGAAAATGTTGAAATTTACCTATCTTCTTTGGAGCTCGGGCTGACCCAGATCAGACGACTCCTATAGGAGCCATCTGATCTGGGTCTATTCTGTTTGCACAGCCATGAAAAAGTGTTCATATGAAGGAAAGGGTTGATGACCCAGAATAAGACATATTTTGTGGTCATTTAAGACAGGTTTTAATGTACTTCACAAAACAAAAATGCAAACACATAATTCTAACCCTAATAATTATTCACATATATCATCATCATCCAAATTATAGTCCTTTATTGTAAGAAATATGAAAATTCACATAAACTGATGTAAATTTTTTATGTTAAAATGATTTACCTTTAACCCTTTCCCTGTTCTATATTTTTCCAAATCACGATACCTACTGAATAATCATGGGAAAATTGTTACAATGAAATACGGAAGGTGGAAAATTGTAGCCATTTTAGAAAGTAAAGAAACAGACATTTCAAATTCCATTAATAGCAAACACAGCTGACCCTGATCAAACGAGAAGCCGTCAATAGAAGCCGTCTAATAATGGTCTACTCAGTTTGCAAGTGCATGAAAACATGTTTATATGAAGGAAAGGATTAATTTAAAACCTACCTGCGCATAACCACTGGCCCAGTTATTCCCTGCTCCGCCACCATGTTTGGACAGGTAGATGTTTTCCGGGTTGTACAGATTACTGTATGGAGAGTTCATAATTGTGTTGATAACTCGAGGCTCAAGGTCCAGCAACACCGCCCGTGGTATGTAATGTTCATCATCTGCCTGAAATGATAAGCAGTAAGTTTTGAAAGTATTAACCCTTTCCCTGATATAAGCGTGTTTTCACGCATTTGCAAACAGAGTAGACCCAGATCAGACGGCTCCTAGAGGAGCCGTCTGATCAGGGTCTGCTCTGTTTGCCAATGGAATTTGATAGATCTGTTTCTTTACTTTCTAAAATGGCTACAATGACCCATCTTCCATATTGCATTATAATTATTTGGTCCATGAATATTCAGTAGGTATTGAAATTTCAAATAAACATAGAACAGGGAAAGGGTTAAAACGGCATAGATGCATGCAGAGCAGCTGATAACGGTACATACCCCATTACTAAAATCGGCCTTTCTCCAACAAACCCTATGTTGTGACCACTCTTTAAAATCGTTTCAAAGAGAGGATTCTAAAGAGTAGTCACCACATAGGATTTGGTGGAGAAATAAAGAAATTACCTGGTATAATTATTCATGAAAATATTTTAATTTACACATAGTATCTGGACATCTGGATATGACTCACCTGAGTACCGGTAGATGAATAATTTATAAATAAAAAGGAAAGGAAAAATAACAGCTAAGAAAGGGGTGGTACCTGTAATTCTACTCTCACTGTCTTTTGTTTACATATTGTGCTACGTCAGGACAATTCTTCATTATACATGTACATAAATCCGCATTCATCACTGCTGTGATATTTTGTCACCAAAACAAGAGAGATGTTATTTTGGAGGGTTTAACTTTTTTTGATGGACAAACATACCAGTGAATAACACTCTGGGGATCTCTTTTCTCCATACAAAAATGACAGCATAAATTAATTTAAAACTAGAAATATGTCAACTGGATATACACAAGCGGCCACTTTGCTATTTTCACTAAGTCAATGAGTGCAATTCTGTCTCTTGAAAATAAAGCATCATAATTCTGTCAAAATGATCACAGCTGAAATTCCTTACTCTATCCATATCTAAAAATCAAGGTTATTAATCTATAACATTTCTAAGAAATCCAATCAAAAGTATCCAATAGATTTCACACTACATGTACATGTATATCTAATGAAATAAAAAATAAACTAGAGGTTTTTGTCACAAAAACGGATGTCTCCCCTCTAATAAAAACAATATGTAAAGGGAAATCACTAAAAATGTTATGGTCTTGATAAATGATACTTCCCCTCATTATGCGTTTTCCACACTACATTTTTCAAGAAGAAAATGATAACAGCTAATAACTCCAAAAATACTGATACCAGATTTATGGCCCTTGTGCATGACACTTACTTTCATCATGCTCTTTCCAAAAATAAAATGTCATTCCAATAGCATCAGTCGAACAGGAGTTATTGATCGGCCAAAAAATGTAACAAAGGGCAATAACTCCAAAAGTATTGAAGCCAGAATTATGGCCCTTGTTCATGACATTTTCTCTCATCATGCTCTTTCCATGTATGAAGTTTCAATATGATGGCAAGAGCCATGTAGGAGTTATCGTCCGGACAAGAAAGAATTAAACAAATGTACAAGGGGCAATAACTCTAAATTTATTGAAGCTCGAGTTAAGGATCTTATGCATGACACTTTCTCTTATCATGATCGTTCCATGTATGAAGTTTCACTCCAATGCCATGTGTCACATAGGAGTAATCATCCGGACAAAAAATTGTGATTTTTTTTACAAAGGGCAATAACTCCAATATTAGTGAAGCCAGAGTTATGGACCTTGTGCATGACACTCCCTCTCGTTATGATCTTTCCATATATGAAGTTTCAATTCAATGGCATCAGCCATATAGAAGTTATCGTCCGGACAAAAAAGTGTGATTTTTTTTACAAAGGGCAATAACTCCTATATTAGTGAAGCCAGAGTTATGTACCTTCTGCATGACACTTCCTCTCATTATGCTCTTTCCATATATGAAGTTTCAATCAACTGGCATCAGGCATATTGAAGTTATTGTCCGGACAAAAAATTATGATATTTTTTACAAAGGGCAATAACTCCAATATTAGTGAAGCCAGAGTTATGGACCTTGTGCATGACACTTCCTCTCGTCATGATCTTTCCATATATGAAGATTCAATCCAATGGCATGAGCCATATAGAAGTTATCGTCCGGACAAAAAAGTGTGATTTTTTTTTACAAAGGGCAATAACTCCAATATAAGTGAAGCCAGAGTTATGGACCTTGTGCATGACACTTCCTCTCATTATGCTCTTTCCATATATGAAGTTTCAATCAACTGGCATCAGGCATATTGAAGTTATCGTCCGGACAAAAAGTGTGACGGACAGACAGACAGACGGACAGACGGACAGACAGACAGACAGACAGACAGACAGACAGACAGACAGACAGACAGACAGACAGACAGACAGACAACTCTCACGAAAACAATATGTCTCCCCCATATAAATATGGGGGGAGACATAATAACAAAGGGTAATAATTTTGACAAAAATTATACAACCAATATTGTTCATCAAGTTTCAAACAATTCGATAAACGGTGTAAGAATTCAACACATGTAATTTGTAAGTTTTATATATAATGCATTTAATGAAACATTTTTTTACAACATTTTTGAGACATATACAGACAAACAAATGGATGACAAGACAAGTGCAACTATTGTGGGAGGATAAAAACTTTTAAAAAGCATTTTATGCTATAGAAATAAACATGTCAACAATTAAAGCTTGACTACATTCTCAACATCAGAACAGATGACATCATATGCAAAAATATACCTGGTAAAAAAAGACATCCTTTCTGTCTGTGCCCTCTGCAGCAAATTCTTCCAGCATACCACCTAGAATGAAAAACTCCATCCTACAGTACCTGAGCAGCAGCAAACATTGTACTGAATATATGACCATAGGTAAAAGTCTCTAAAGTAGCTTACATACTGTAAAGTGTTACAACATGAAAACTACAAGGAAACTGGAATAGTATAAACTCTTAAACCATTCCCTCAAAGTGACGCCTTTAACGCCTAAGTAAAAATCACTATTTGAAACCACCATGATAAATAGAGCAATTGCCCAATAGAAGCAAATGCTCTATTCATCACAATCGTCACTGGTTTCAAAACTACACAATTCTAAAATTTTGGTTTTCACGGGTAAATACTCCTTTTCAGTATATTTATTCAAAGAGGTTGGGTCTATGAATAGCCTATGAGGTAATGGGCTAACATATTATAAAACAAATGTTTATCTAATTTGGATCTTCATTCAGAGAGAGACAAGACACATTCACTAATTTTCTCTTGTTTGATATTTTGAGCATATAAAATAGGAACTGCTAATATTCAAATTTACCTGGGCTGATTCCATGTTCTGCACAAAGCTGCTTCCAAAATTCCATACCAACTGCAATATAAATAAGTTAGTATATGCCTGTATTCATTTTCATTTCATAAAATGTTTTAATTACAATATCAAATGAATTTCTGGCTATGATAGAAAGTGAGAAACTCTTGAAATTATTATTTCACAAGCAAACCCTGGTCAAAAAGAAGCCATCTAATCTTGGTCTTATCTCTTTGCAAAGGTTTTATTACTAAATAAGCTTATCTATGGAGTCTAAAAGGGATAACATTCACCTTTGTAAACAGAGTAGACCCAGATCAGATGTCCGATCAGGGTCTGCTCTGTTTACTTATATGAAATTATATAGATATGATCCTAGTTTTTGCCTAAGCCAAAAATTACTTGTTAAAACTCAAAATGAAAATTAAAGCCCCATGACATTTTTTTTAATTAATTCCAGTGCTCTGACATTTAGCTGTCAAATGGCAACACATGAGGTTTTGTATAGAAAATAACATCATTTTACCTCTTGTTTGCTCAAAAACAGAAAAATCTAACTTTAGAATCAAGTGACCATCAACTATAAATAATTTATATAGAAATTCTGTCACATTTATCACTCAACTTGAAACAACAAGATGTGTTTTGTGAAATAGTATGCCCCCAATATGACCTTTGACCTTGATGTATGACCTTGACCTTAATAAGTCACCACTAAAAATGTCTGTCTCTGTAAGTTGCACATGCATGCCAACTTTGAAATATGTATGCAATGGCGACAAAATTATTGCCAACGTTAAAGTTGCCCGGGACAAGCCAACCAACCAGAGCAAAACCAATATTACCTCCTAACAAGAGGGCCAGAATGGCCCTGAAGCGCTCACCAGACAATCAGAGGAGAAGATTTTCAAAGTTTTCACTATATGTTTCTATTGAAAGCTGGCTACTCCTGGGGCAGGGCCAATTTTGACCACAGGGGCATAATTTATATAACATTTGTAGAGGACCTGAACATGAAGCTATGTGCCAAATATGAAAGGTATGAACCTTCCAGTTTCAGAGAAGATTTTCAATGTTTTTACTATATATTTCTATTGAAAACTGACCACCCCTCAGGTGGGGCCAATTTTAACCACAGGGGCATAATTTTAAACAAGGCCATACAAAGTTCTGACTAAAGGCAATCAACTGTTCTTCTGAACGGGTATGTGTACCCTAGCATTCCAAACCATTTGAATATTATTATAAATTATTACATAATAATTTCATATTCATAAGTTTAACTTAATAGTTTCAAGTAATACAATTTCATGCTAAAAAATATTTCATAATTTATTTAAAACCTTTAATTTGGCATTCTGGAGTCTTTAAATGATTTACCCTTCTTCTGAACTGCAGGGCAGGTTATAATAATATCATAATGCCAATCACTATTATCAATTAACCCTTCCCTCATATAAACGTGTTTTCACACATTAGAAAACAGAGTAGACCCAGATCAGATGCCTCCTATAGGAGCCATCTGATCAGGGCCTGCTCTGTTTGTTAATGGAATTTGATACATCTGTTCCTTAAGATTCTAAACTGGCTACAATGTTCCACCTACTATATTTCATTATAATTATTTTGTAGATGAATATTCAGTAGGTTGTGAAATTTGGGAAAAAAATGGCTACAATGTTCCACCTTCCATACTTCATTTTTACTATTTTGTTCATGAATATGCAGTAGGCATTCAAATTAATAATAAACATAGAACAGGCAAAGGGTTAAGACAGAGCTCCAGCAACAGATACAGGTGACCTAAAAATAGCCACTGGTCATCTCTCCCTAATGCTTGACTGGATGACCTATTTATGAGTAATGAGAAGATGCTTAAAAACGCAGTCAGCTATAAGTTTGCTAGAAAACTGTCCACCATTGGGTGTAGCCAATTTTGACCACAGGAGCATAATTTATATAACTTTTGTAGAGGACCTGAACATGATGCTATGTACCAAATATGAAAGCTGAGAACCTTCCTGTTTCAGAGGAGATGATATTCAAAGTTTTCACTATATGTTTCTATAGAAAACAATGCACCCCTGGGGCGGGGCCAATTTTGACCCCAGGGACATAATTTATATAACTTTTGTAGAGGACCTACAGATGATGCTATGTGCCAAAGATGAAAGCTGAGACCCCTGTAGATTCAGAGGAGAAGAATTTTAAAGGTTCAAATTGTTGACGACGGACGACGAACGACGCACGACGCACGACGCACGCCGACGGACGACGGACATCAGGCAATCACAAAAGCTCACCCTGAGCACTTTGTGCTCTGGTGAGCTAAAAATGATACAAGTGATTTAAAGTTACTCTCAATCTGGTACGATATAAAAAAAATTTCTCAAATTGAGTGAAAAGCACAGTTACTAAGCTCAGTATTGTCATTTTTGTATTCTTTGTGTAAGAATATATAGGTGGTATTCTACCATCAATCCCATGCCTAGCCTACATACCTGACAACTGCCCTTCCGCATAGCAGTCTAATGCAACTAGCTGACGTGCAATAGATGGATACGAAGGGCGTTTAACAACATGGCATCCGGATACAATCATGGTATACTATTTCTGATGTATGAATATGCTTCGTAACATTAGCTTTTGTTTAGTATGTGCAACAAAATCCACAAAATATAGTAATGTGTAAGAAGGGCACACAAATATACAATATATCAGTCACGACGAAATCACATGACCATAATATGAATGAAAGTATTCTCCCAGAGGCAGGTACTCAATGAATAGTTGAGAAGTGTGTGTCAGATGTGAGTAATTAGGTAATCATGCCCATAAACTGCAAGTGGTCAGTTTGATAATAAGCATAGCGGGCATTTAGTCAATATCAGAAATATGATTTTCAACACATTGATCTAGGGCTGTCATCGTAACTTGCAATATTGGTTCTTACATTCTTAACAAGAGAGTCGTCACGGGTGACAAATGCCCCCAGTGTTTGACACCGAAATGCATTTTGGAGGAAAAACAATACAATGTAATGCAGGTGTAACATGAAATTTTGATGCTGTTAAAAATGACACAGGAGTCAGTTCTTAACATTAGAAACAGAACCTTTGACGATTATGATAGTTAAGAAAAGAGCCAAGGGTCAAAACTTAGTCAAAAAGGACCCTAAGTCATTCTCAACGTTAAAAAGGATCCTGGGTTGATTGTTAAAGGTATAGGAGATATGCTCTGGACAAGCTTTTTGTATCTGGTAAGGTATAGGAGATATGCTCCGGACTGTAAAATTGAGGTCAAAGGTCAAGGTCAGTGATATAAAATTGGTACACGACTCTCCACCATCCAAAGATGAACTCACAAACCAAATTTGGAATCTGTAGCTGGTAAGGTATAGGAGAAATGCTCCAGACAAGCTTTGTGTAAAATCTAGGTCAAAGGTCAAGGTCACAGTGACCTAAAAATGGTACACGACACACCGCCATCCCAAGATACACTCACACACCGAATTTGGAATCCGTAGCTGGTAAGGTATAGGAGATATTCTCTGGACAACCTTTTTCGTAAAATCGAGATCGAAGGTCAAGGTCACAGTGACCTGAAAATGGTACGCTACATTCCTCCATCCCAAGATGACCTCACACACCAAATTTGGAATCCGTAGCTGGTAAAGTATAGGAGATATACTCCGGACAAGCTTTTTACAGCTGGTAAGGTATAAGCTTTTTGTAAAATTGAGGTCAAAGGTCAAGGTCACAGTGACCTGAAAATGATACGCGACACTCTGTCATCCCAAGATGAACTCACATACCAAATTTTGGATCCGTAGCTGGTAAGATATAGGAGATATGCTCCGGACAAGCTTTTTGTAAAATCAAGGTCAAAGGTCAAGGTCAAGGCCACAGTGACCTGAAAATGGTACGCGACACTCCGCCATCTCAAGGTGATCTCACACACCAAATTGGGAATCCTTATCTGGTATGGTATAGGAGATATGCTCTGGACAAGCTTTTTGTAAAATCGGTCAAAGGTCAAGGTCAAGGTCACAGTGATCTGAAAATGGTACGCGACACTCCTCCATCCCAATATGAACTCACACACCAAATTTGGAATCCTTAGCTGGTAAGGTATAGTTGTTATAATCCGGACAAGCTTTTTGTAGCTGGTAAGGTATAAGCTTTTTTAAAAATCGAGGTCAAAGGTCAAGGTCAAGGTCACAGTGACCTGAAAATGGTACACGACACTCCGCCATCCCAAGATGAACTCACACACCAAATTGGGAATCTGTAGCTGGTAAGGTATAGGAGATATACTCTGGACAAGATTTTTGTAAAATCGGTCAACGGTCATGGTCAAGGTCACAGTGATCTGAAAATGGTATGTGACACTCCTCCATCCCAAGATGAACTCACACACCAAATTTGGAATCCTTAGCTGGTAAGGAATAGGAGATATACTCCGGACAAGCTTTTTGTAGCTGGTAAGGTATAAGCTTTTTTTAAAATCTAGGTCAAAGGTCAAGGTCACAGTGACCCGAAAATGGTATGTGACACTCCGCCATCCCAAGATGAACTCACACACCAAATTTGGAATCTGTAGCTGGTAAGGTAAAGGAGATATGCTCCGGACAAGCTTTTTGTAAAATCGGTCAACGGTCAAGGTCAAGGTCACAGTGATCTGAAAATGGTACGCCACACTCCTCCATCCAAGATGAACTCACACACCAAATTTGGAATCTTTAGCTGGTAAGGTATAGGAGATATACTCCGGACAAGCTTTTTGTAGCTGGTAAGGTATAAGCTTTTTTTAAAATCGAGGTCAAAGGTCAAGGTCACAGTGACCTGGAAACGGTATGCGACACTCCGCCATCCCAAGATGAACTCACACACCAAATTTGGAATCTGTAGCTAGTAAGGTAAAGGAGATATGCTCCGGACAAGCTTTTTGTAAAATCAAGGTCAAAGGTCAAGGTCACAGTGACATGAAAATGGTACGTGACACTCCCCCATCCCAAGATGAACTCATACACCAAATTTGGTATCCGTAGCTGATGTGACAAAGGAACTATACTCCGGACAAAAGGTACACACACCCACCAACACACACACACCCATCCACCCACGCGCACACACACCAACGCACGGTGCGATCACTATATGCTGCCAAAGCCTAGCTTTGGGGGCATAATAAAAAACAAGAGGGCCAGAATGGCCCTGAAGCGCTCACCAGACAATCAGAGGAGAAGATTTTCAAAGTTTTCACTATATGTTTCTATAGAAAACTAGCCGGCCCTGGGGCGGGCCAATTTTGACCCCAGGGGAATAATTTAGAAAAACTTGTAGGGGACCTGAACATGATGCTATGAGCCAAATATGAAAGCTGAGATTAACCTTCCAGTTTCAGAGAAGAAGATTTTTTTTAGGTTTCTTGATATGTTACTATTGAAAACTGACTACCCCGGTGGCAGGGCCAATTTTGACCCCATGATGCTCTGTGCCAAATATGAAAGCTGAGAGCCTTCCAGTTTCAGAGAAGAAGATTTTCAAAGATTTCACTATTTGTTTCTATTGAAAACTGTCCACCCCTGGGGCGGGGCCAATTTTTACCCCGAGACCATTATTTATATAACTTTTGTAGATGACCTGAACATGATGCTATGTGCCAAATCAGAAAGCTGAGAGCCTTCCAGTTTCAGAGAAGAAGATTTTCAAAGATTTCACTATTTGTTTCTATCGAAAACTGCCCACCCCTGGGGCGGGGCCAATTTTGACCCCAGGGCCAAAATTTATATAACTTTTGTAGAAGACCTGAACATGATGCTATTTGCCAAATATGAAAGCTGAGAACCTTCCAGTTTCAGAGGAAAAGATTTTCAAAGATTTCACTATTTGTTTCTATTGAAAACTGCCCACCCCTGGGGCGGGGCCAACTTTGACCCAGGGGCCATAATTTACATAACATTTGTAGAGGACCTGAACATGATGCTCTGTGCCAAATATGAAAGCTGAGAACCTTCCAGTTTCAGAGAAGAAGATTTTCAAAGATTTCACTCTGTTTCTATTGAAAACTGCCCACCCCTGGGGCGGGGCCAATTTTGACCCTGGGGCCTTAATTTGTATAACATTTGTAGAGGACCTGAACATGATCCTCTGTGCCAAATATGAAAGCTAAGAACCTTCCAGTTTCAGAGAAGAAGATTTTCAAAGATTTCACTATTTGTTTCTATTGAAAACTGCCCACCCCTAGGGCGGGGCCAATTTTGACCCCGGGGCCATTATTTATACAATTTTTGTAGAGGACCTGAACATGATGCTATGTGACAAATATGAAAGCTGAGAGCCTTCCAGTTTCAGAGAAGAATATTTTCAAAGATTTCACTATTTGTTTCTATTGAAAACTGCCCACCCCTGGGGCGGGCCAATTTTGACCCCTGGGCCATAAATAATATAACTTATGTAGAGGACCGGAACATGATGCTATGTGCCAAATATGAAAGCTGAGAACCTTCCAGTTTCAGAGGAGAAGATTTTCAAAGATTTCACTATTTGTTTCTATTGAAAACTGCCTACCCCTGGGGCGTGGCCAATTTTGAGAAGAAGATTTTCAAAGATTTCACTATTTGTTTCTATCGAAAACTGCCCACCCCTGGGGCGGGGCCAATTTTGACCCCAGGGCCAAAATTTATATAACTTTTGTAGAAGACCTGAACATGATGCTATTTGCCAAATATGAAAGCTGAGAACCTTCCAGTTTCAGAGGAAAAGATTTTCAAAGATTTCACTATTTGTTTCTATTGAAAACTGCCCACCCCTGGGGCGGGGCCAACTTTGACCCAGGGGCCATAATTTACATAACATTTGTAGAGGACCTGAACATGATGCTCTGTGCCAAATATGAAAGCTGAGAACCTTCCAGTTTCAGAGAAGAAGATTTTCAAAGATTTCACTCTGTTTCTATTGAAAACTGCCCACCTCTGGGGCGGGGCCAATTTTGACCCTGGGGCCTTAATTTGTATAACATTTGTAGAGGACCTGAACATGATCCTCTGTGCCAAATATGAAAGCTAAGAACCTTCCAGTTTCAGAGAAGAAGATTTTCAAAGATTTCACTATTTGTTTCTATTGAAAACTGCCCATCCCTAGGGCGGGGCCAATTTTGACCCCGGGGCCATTATTTATACAATCTTTGTAGAGGACCTGAACATGATGCTATGTGACAAATATGAAAGCTGAGAGCCTTCCAGTTTCAGAGAAGAAGATTTTCAAAGATTTCACAATTTGTTTCTATTGAAAACTGCCCACCCCTGGGGCGGGCCAATTTTGACCCCTGGGCCATAAATAATATAACTTATGTAGAGGACCGGAACATGATGCTATGTGCCAAATATGAAAGCTGAGAACCTTCCAGTTTCAGAGGAGAAGATTTTCAAAGATTTCACTATTTGTTTCTATTGAAAACTGCCTACCCCTGGGGCGTGGCCAATTTTGACCCTGGGGCCATAATTTATATAACTTATGTAGAGGACCTGAACATGATGCTATGTGCCAAATATGAAAGCTGAGAACCTTCCAGTTTCAGAGAAGAAGATTTTCAAAGATTTCACTATTTGTTTCTATTGAAAACTGCCCACCCCTGGGGCGGGGCCAATTTTGACCCCGGGGCCAAAATTTATATAACTTTTGTAGAGGACCTGAATATGATGCTATGTGCTTAATATGAAAGCTGAGAACCTTCCAGTTTCAGAGGAGAAGATTTTCAAAGTTTGCACTATATGATTATATTGAAAACTGCCTACCCCTGGGGCGGGGCCAATTTTGACCCCAGGGCCATAATTTATCTAACTTTTGTAGAGGACCTGAACATGATGCTATGTGCCAATTATGAAAGCTGAGAAGCTTCTGCTTTCAGAGGAGAAGATTTTCAAAGTTTTACTATATGTTTCTATTGAAAACAAGGCACCCCTGGGGCGGGGTCAATTTTGACCCCAGGGGCATAATTTATATAACTTTTGTAGAGGACCTGAATAAGATGCTATGTGCCAAAGATGAAAGTTGAGATCCCTTTAGATTCAGAGGAGAAGATTTTTAAAGGTACAAATTGTTGACGACGGACGACGAACGACAAACGACGGACGACGGACGACGCACGCCGACGCACGACGGACAACGGGCGATCACAAAAGCTCACCCTGAGCACTTTGTGCTCTGGTGAGCTAAAAACTAGAATAAACCCTGAATAAATGTATTTTGTGTCGTACCTATCTGTTTGTTTATCATTGCTCCAGTTCACTTTTCATTTACGGTGTTTGCTTACATTAAAAACTAAGAGTTGGGTTTGCACTAAATCCTGGTCAATTTCATGACATGAATACAGTATGCAGCCCATATAAAAACTCGTGTTAATCGGTGTGGTCTTAAGAAAACCTTGTATTCACTTAAATAAAGTCAAATGGATCAAAACGTGATGAAAGTAACGCTACATGTACATGAACATAAATTATCGCAGAACCTGCAGTCTACACAGCACCGCGAACCTGTGTCAATGAATTTACCCTTCCCCATTCCCAGCAACAACAATGGCGACAAACACTCCGGAGTTTGAGGAGTTTAGCTCAAAAACCTCGAAAAATGGAGTGATGTTTGAACAAACATCAACTTTCTGAAGTTCAATGGTGAGTTTCATAAATCCAAAGTCATATGCAAACTCTGCAGAGTTGTCCTACCATACAGAGGTAATAACACAAATATTCATTCGCATGTCAAAAGAAATCATTGGTCAGTGAGTACAGTAATTGTTGAGTGCTTGGGCCTGCAAAGTAATTGTTTTCAATACCCTTTATTGTTTATGCTCTTTTCATTTAAGGCAACAACCAATAGATAAAACTACTCTAACTCCACTGACCAGAATGTTTGATATAATCCATGCAGAGTAGACTCAATGTTAACTACCTGACCAATCTTGGAATACTCTGTTTGACATAACATTGAAATTAGTCTCTATAAAGGAAAGGGTTAATACTGTGCCTTTATTTCCACATTACCTTGGTATTTTTGTTACAAGAATCAGTTATTTATTACAAACTCAGGAAAAGCTTATTTTCTATTTTATTCTAATGGCCTTTGCTAGGTGAAGCAGTTAATTATAGACCTTTTACTTGAGAATTTGTAGTGGTTTTGAGTTATTTCCCTTAAATAGTAAATCCAACCAATATATCGTCGATATTTGAGTCATCGATGTATCGATACAGCGAGGTCAATCAATGCCAGCCCTACATTGATCCAATTCAAAGCATACTGTGCACAGCATCTGAAATGCTTTGATTAATCATTTCATTCAATCACATCATTTTTAAGAACTCCCGTGCTAAATAATCCTCAAGGGAAACTCAGAGTCCTTAAACACGATGACATAAATTTGAACTCAATGATCCATCAGCAAGATTGTGTGAAAAAGTGAGTGAAAAGCACAGTAGAACCCCTAGCTCTGAAAGCGAGGGCGGTCTATTTCTGCAACAAACTGCGTTCTGTGTTTTTTAAGTAGTAACTGGATAACCAGATTAATATATGAACTATTAACGATCATCCATTATGAATAGAAACAAGAAAGTTGAAGAAACGTTGGCAAGTTAGGTGTAGGAGTGTTACCCCCCCCCCCCCCCTCCCCACTAGTTCTACAATATAAAACTTCTGTATTTCTAAATATGACATAATTATAGTTTATCATCACATTTTTTTTATACTTCTATAACTGTCTTTCTTTTTCATTTTTTTTCTCACTTTTATAATTCCTGCGAAGTACAAAGGTTTATAGAAATTCCGAGTTTCCCATAGCAGATTCCGATGACCCCTTGATCAGAACGATTCATTGAATAAATCCATTATATTTACCTATACTCAATAATTATATACTGTGTGTAGCTGTCACAAAGTATGTATGTTTTCTCATCTGTGGATAAGTTATAAAAAGCTTACCTGATAGACACAAAAATCCAAAGAAAAATTGAATCGACGAAACCGTTAATTTGTTTTTACCGGTATATGAATTTAGCTTTTGAACGAAATTTAAATATGTTCGTCAGACTTTGGCTAGTGACACAACTCTCACTCACCAGTTTAAAATCCTTGCAGAATTGAGTCTAAGCATTTTGGGAGTTTCACATTTTTTAGAATTATTTTAAAAAAGTAAAAAGTAAAACAAAAATTCATTCAAAGGCTTTTTCGGAAATCCGTAAATTTGTTTCAACCGGGTACATGTGCTGTTGCCATATTGAAGGCCTAAAATAAAAGTAAGAGTGTGAACATATTTGTGACTATCAGGATTAAAAGCAAAAGTAAATGTTAGTGATGGGAATTGACTGGATTTTCATAATCGATAATCGGTTCATGCCAACAGACTAAGCTTCGATTGTAATCGAAATCCGTTACTGTGTAACAAGTGTAGAATCTATGTAAAATAGAAAAGTTTTGAATGGAAGTGTTTGATTGAAGATAAAATACTTGTGTTGTTCTAATGTTATTCAAATGTTTCACATGCTATTTTTATGTATACATGTAGTTTTGTTTGTGGAAGTTAAAAATAAAATGAATTTTATAAAACTGTGTTACCGGCTGTTTCTACCTGAATTAATGATTTTTGGTAAAGCCTGCAGATAAAAATGGTAAACGGACATTAGCCCACCCGGACCACAGCCCACCCGGACATCAGCCCACCATTTCTCTAAGGGCGGACATTAGACCACTCGTGTTTTTGAGGGGGCGGACATTAGCCCACTCGGTGTTTTGAGGAGGGCGGACATTAGCCCACTCGTGTTTTTTTGATGGGCGGACATTAGCCCACTCGGACAATAGACCACTCGCGCTGAATATTAACGAGGCGGACATCAGCCCACCCGGACATCAGCCCACCCGGACATTAGACCCCTCGAAATTGTAATGTGTGTTTATTCACACTCCCAATTAGTTGAAAGTCGTTGAAATTACCCATGATTGGCTCTTTATGTTACAGAAAATAGTCTCTTTCGGACCGAGGATGTTTGGCCCCTAATTATCTTAGTTATCGAACCGATAATTACCTTTAATTACTTACAAACATCAGGATAAAGCTCAGCATACCCATCTTATTGGATTATCAACCACGTACATGTAATTAATTGGATTATCACACCTGTAGACGAGTGTTTCAGTCAAACACGCCGAGTCAGATATTAACACCTTCTTTAAAATAAAGGTCAATATTTCTTCTAAGATTGTTTTGATTTATCTGCAGTCGTCTGGGATTTTTTTACCCCTGACCCGTAACATTTCGGACCATTATCTTGTAGTTCAACGTACTTGTTCGAACAATACCGAAAAATAAACTTTGTGTGTTATGTTGCTCCGACCTAAAGTCGAAGATATTATTTTTACAGTCATTTGGCCTTACAGACATACAGAAATAGGTGAGCAAATGATGAGGGGTGTAATGTCCGGGTGGGCTGATGTCCGCCTCGTTAATATTCAGCGCGAGTGGTCTATTGTCCGAGTGGGCTAATGTCCGCCCATCAAAAAAACATGAGTGGGCTAATGTCCGCCCTCCTCAAAACACCGAGTGGGCTAATGTCCGCCCCCCTCAAAACCACGAGTGGTCTAATGTCCGCCCTTAGAGAAATGGTGGGCTGATGTCCGGGTGGGCTGTGGTCCGGGTGGGCTAATGTCCTAGAACCGATAAAAATATTTATTAAATGGTGATCTTTTTTTGTTTCTCCATCATCTGTCATTTTCTTTTAAAGTCTTTAAAGCTTTACAAAATAAATCACTTATTTGTTTTGACACCGTCATGTCTGGTTTATAGTTGTTTGAGTGGTTGCGACTTGTATAAATTGCGACTGTTTGGATTGTGAGCTAGCGGGTTCAGGTCCTGATTAGGCCCTTAATAAGATGTATGTTCTATTCTGTTTATTCTTCTTCTTCGTATTTACATGTAAGCATTTGTATAATATTCTTATTGGCATATAGTTCATCGGTCAAAGTGTGTCACGTGATATACTTTTTCCCGTAAAGGACTTGATTGTTACATATATTAATATACAGTAAAACCCCTCTAAACCGGACAAGGTTGGGGACAGGTAAAAATTCCGGTTTAGAGGGGATTCCGATTTGGAGAGGTTTTTATAAATGACCATATTTATCATCCAGTGTACATGCACATATAGACCTATTTTAATAACCAAACAAATAGTATCAAGATTATCCATAAATCAATAATTAAAACACATTTCACAGTTTGACTACCTTATCTGTTCAGTTTACATAATTCGTTTTAATAGGATACATGTAGTTAAAACAACCATCAGCTATTTTCTCGATGAAACGACGTTCAAAATTATATAAGCAAACTGCCGACGATTTCATGTGGCATTGGTTCCTTTTTTAATAAGAAAGCTTGCAACGGATGTTATGCCAGCAGTTTCTACCGTTTTTCTAACTCTTCTACCCTTAGATTTTGACATTTGTTCGCGGATTTTTCGACCATAACGCTATATGCGGAGAACTCGGATTTTATCGTTCATAGATTGTTGGGTCCGTAACAGTGCGATAATGGTATGAGGTGCAGTTTGTGAGTGCGCAGTAACTTCCCTTTGCTACCGGTGCGATAGTAAACATACGAAAAATAAACATACACAAAATGACGGCATCTCCGAGCGGAATTAATTTTCCGTTTTTGTTTTTCGTTTTTGAACGGTAAGAATTTGAAATCAATTCTTTTTTCCTGTCAATTTATTAGTAAAAACGATAAAAACGAAGCTTATCTGTTGCTCTGCACATTAGTTAATCTCACGGCACCGACATGTCATAATCGAGTCCGAATAGACTATGATTTTCAACACCTTGCGATAAGGTGCTAAGTTTTACTGCCCCAGGCTGTGATTAAGGGACGTGTCAACTGACAAATCTTTAGCCTGCTGTCCGGTATGTAGGGGAAATTTGTAGTTCATACTTTTCAAAAATATTTGAAGATTTGTCCGGTTTCCGGAGTAGAGGGGTTTCCGGTATTGAGAGGAATTTTGTATACAAATAAAGAAGGAATAAAACGGGACCGAGAATTTTGTCCGGTTTAGAGAGGATTCCGGTTTACTGAGTGTCCGGTTTGGAGGGGTTATACTGTACATGTATTATTTTAATATTTTTACAATGTCATAAATTCGCTTAGTTGACTGAAAGTTGAGTGAGCCACCACCTGCTTTGATCTGGATGTAACACAGAAATGTAAAGATTTAAGAAAACACTAGATGAATAATTAGTACAAAAACCATTGTAGATCTAACAATGTCTACTAGTAGATCTAGATCCATGAATTTCCATGTACTGTTTCGATCGACCACCAAAGCATGTCTAATTATTGGCCTAAAAGTCAGCTGGTATTTAATGCAGATATTAATAGCTATTTAACCAGTCGCCCCAAGTAAATATTCAACAGTGGTGCGAAACGTCCCAGTAAATTTTCAATAGTGGGACGAAACGTCCCGGGAGGAACTGGTTTTGGAGCGAAACGTTCCGCAGCCCTTTTGGCAGAAGTTAGAACTACAGCGTTTTTGCATATATGGTTTCGACGTCACGACAGCAGGGAAAACTAAATATGACTATGAATGATGAAAAAATACAATGAGGAATGATAACAGCGTTATTTGAATGAAAAATAAGCTTGCAAGGATTTGGACTACCCCTTCTCTCTTTATTTTTCTGCGACTGCAGCTTAGCCAAACATAATCAAGGCGTGTCTTACTTTGGTTTCCACATTGTCCCAGCTGCAACGTGATGATTTCACGCGGCATTTTGTTAGGAGGTGGTTAACAGGCTCAGATAATCACTTTTCTACCCAAACTTGCCAGAACTCATAACAAACGGAAACAATTCGCGCCGATAAAAGGAGGGAATAAAACACGGAACAAAACATCACGGGTGCTGGTGAATTCGCCTAATGACCAACTCGCCTACAATTAGATATATAGTAACCCAAATGGTGAATTCGCCTAGAAAGCAATTATATAGCGATTGTATTTCGCACCTTATATATACAGGGATATCACCTTTAAATAGGCACGTGTTTGACGAACAACGTAAGAACGGGTCTCTTTAAAGCTAATTGATGCACTTAATTAAAGCATCTTAACAGCCAATTTAATATGATTGAACTGACCAGTGTTCTGCTTTATTCCAATTTTCAATATCTACTGAATATTCATGGATAAAATAGTTGAAATAAAATACAGAAGGAAGATGGAGTATTGTAGCCAGATTAGAGAGTAAAGAACTAGTTCTGTCAAAGTCCATAATCAAACAGAGTAGATCCTTATCAGACGGCTCTCATTTTAGAAGCCGTCTGATCTGGATATACTCTATTTGCAGATGCATGAAAACAAGTTTACAGGAAGGAAATGGTTAATCTTAGGGGTTATTTACTTAATATTTGGTTAAGATTGAATACAGCATACATCGATCTGCGTCTGTCATATCATTTCCAAACGCAATAGTTCCGCATACGAAACAATCTGGGTTATTTTGAGAATTATTCATAGCCCTATATGTATTTAAATATTTGGGGAATATGCAGGAATATTTGGGGGTTAGTCATTTTTTCTGGTTTACCTGTAAACATTTATTTATTACTACAAACTGCTTAGCATAACTAATGTCAAAAATGTGTAGATAGTACACAGATCATCTGACAAAAATCAATAATATTTTCAATAATTCATCCCAATAATTTTAAGATTTGCACAAATAACTATTAATGCCCCTCCCCTTACACGCAAAAACACTTCCATAATGTGCTTTCAAGCGCATATGATCAGGGGCTACGCTCAAGGTTCAATCTTGATAATCACTACCTGGAAACAAGTTTGATACCCTATAATAGGTGCGAAATACAATCGCTATATAATTGCTTTCTAGGCGAATTCACCATTCGAGTTACTATATATCTAATTGTAGGCGAGTTGGTCATTAGGCGAATTCACCATAAACCAACATCACCCATAGATTACGGCCATTAGTGCGGTCATTCTTCTTCCACTTCTTCATTCCGCTTAGAATTTCTTCTTCTTCTCCTTCTTCTTCTTCTTCTTCTTCTTCTTCTTCTTCTTCTTCTTCTTCTTCTTCTTCTTCTTCTTCTTCTTCTCCTCCTCCTTCTTCTTCTTCTTCTTCTTCTTCTTCTTCTTCTTCTTCTTCTTCTACTTTTCCCTCTTCTTCTTCTTCTTAATTATTATTATTTCTGCCGCTATATAAAAGTCTTATAAGAACGCATTTAGAATACGCCACCGTTGTATGGAAAGTTGGAAACCTCATCTGAAGAGAGATATCCTGTCAATTGAAAACGTTCAGAGGAGGGCAACGCGACTTGTCCCAACTTAAACTATGAGGAAAGACTGAGACAACTTGGTCTGCCAACCCTTGTGTACAGGAGAGATAGAACTGATATGTTACAACTCTTTTAAGATATTACACAAATACGAAGAGGTATATATATGAATAACCTTAAACTTGATGAGAGACATATCACCAGAGGCCATAGTATGGAATTGATTAAACACACCACAATCACTAAGTACGGTTCCGAGTGTATTTCTAATAGATCAGTGAACCCATGGAATATTCTTCCAGAGTCTGTAGTATCAGCAGAATCTGTAAATTGTTTTAAAAATAGAATTAACGATGCGTGGAAGCCCAAGGACAATACATTTATTGTGAACTAACTCTAATAAGTGAAGACTGATCACCAGTATAACCACCACCGGAAATAAGTCTCACAAATTAAATTGGGTCAACACGAGCTGAAGCTCAAGATACAAGATACAAGAAGATTTATTTTATGTCGGATACCATATAACAAAAAAAACATTAGCTGTAACAGCTATTTTCCGACAAACATAAGTATAATTTAAACAAGAGTAAAACAGGCCGTAAAAAGAAGGGTTTGCATATAAATAATAGATTAAGATATGTGGGGAAAAATCACAGCAAAATTACAACATAAAGAGCAAGCAAGCTCTTGACAGCGGCAAGAAGCAGCATTCAACATACACAAGCAAAAAGAAACGAAAAGTAAGCAAAAAGGCATTTTTCTCAAGACCACTGTGGCGCCATGTTAATTACTTCTTAAGTCAGAGCAGGTAGATGCGAAAAAACCTGTTAACCTTAGAGAGAAAATCATTTGTAGAGAGAGGTAAGGCAGGCCACAGTGAGATTGGGAAACAAACACAGCACATTTACAGACATAATAAAAACATGCAAACACTTGGCAGTAGCAAATAAAAGAAACATGAAAATAAGACAGACTAACCACGGCATATGGCACAGTCACAGCTAGGTCCAGTCCAGGTGCGGATCAACCTCCCGAACTCTCAAGGTCTAATGTTGTTCTGAGGTGATTCGGGAGGCCGTTCCACACCCGTGCTGACTCGAAGTGGAAGGATCTCTGACCATATGTCGTGGTCCGAACTGTCGGTACCTGAACTGTATTTTCGTACCTGAAAGTACAAGAAGATTGTTTGAGTTAAACTAAATCTCTGATATAGATAGGTGACATATCATTGACACATTTGAATGTTTCTGTAGCAATGGTACGAAGCCTCCCTAAATGCAATGTTGGTAGATCCACTCTATTTAACAGGTCTTGGTATGGGCTAGTATAGTCATTAAAAACAATTTTTCAGGCCCCTATGTTGGAGTTTTTCCAATTTTTCTGTACTGGATTTGCTACAGAAATGCCAGATGATTGGACACTAATTAAAATTTGAACTTAAAAAGGATTTAAAAACCAGAAGTCTATTCTCAGTATTTAAAAGCTTGTTGAGACGCTGTCAACGCACATTTAGCAGTATTGCCACTCTCTGGCAGATGTTGTTGATCTGTTCATTGAAATTTAGTAAAAAGTCAATTTCTATGCCCAAAAGTTTAACTGTTTCTTCACACTGAATAGAGCTGTTTGCTATACTGAAGCTTTTTAGTTTGCCGAAAGAGTTTTTGCCAACGGCTATGGCCTAAATTTGTCTGGGTTTGCTTGCATTTGGTTAAATTTGAACCAGTCTACCAGAGTGTGACAATCCAGCTCCAATGTTGACTTCAGTGCCTCCGCATTTTTACAACAGAAAGATAAGGTGTTGTCGTCAGCATAGTTGTAAAGTGTAGAATTTTGTACAAAATAAAAGATGTCATTAATGAAAATGTTAAAAATAAGAGGCCCCATAATAGATTCCTGGGGTACCCCTTTGATAATATTTTGCCAGGAGCTGAAAGAATCACCTAGCTTTCCTCTCTGCTGACGACCTGAAAAGTAGCTATGTAATAAATTACAGGCCTGGGCTGAAACACCATAAGCCTGGAGCTTGGCCAATAACAAATCATGGGGGATACAGTCAAATGCCTTGGACAAATCCATCAGAACGGCTCCAACATACATGTTTTTGTCCAAGGCATCCTTCCAATCCTCAATGATACGGAGCAGAGCAGTCTGACACCCAAAAGAGGCTCTAAAAGCAGATATATAATTGTGAAATATAGTGTTAAAATGTCCTGTTAGTTGGTCGCTAAAAAGACGTTCATAAATTTTGGAAAAGGTTGGTAAAATGCTGACAGGTCGATAGTTTTTTTCAGTGAAAGGGTCATCTTTTTTGAAAATTGGTGTTACTTGAGCTTTCTTAAGTTGGGTTGGAAACTGCTCTCTGCTTCTCATGTCATTGGTCAACCTTGCAATGTGTCTGGAGATAGCTGGAGCTGCAGCCTTAACTATTTTTGGAGGAATGGCATCTACACCTGTAGCTTTCTTACCGTTTAATTTGTTGACACATTTTATGACTTCAGATTCCCCTATTGGCCTAGATTCAAATGTATGATCTGGAGCAATTTCTACTATCTTACTAATGCTTGGGTGCTCGCTATCTACAGGCAAATTGTTAACAATCCCAACGTTTCTTGCTATATTTACATAAAACTTATTCATAGTTTCACAGACTTTTGTTTGATCTGAAACAAGTGTATTTCCCATTTTAAGTATGATGTTACCGTCACTTTTAACAGTAGTTTTTTTTGTGACAGGAAAGGTTTGATGGTTGGCAAAACATCTTTCGACTTTGGCCCTCCACCACACCTTTCCTGGAAGTAAACAGATATCGATTCCCTTTTTACTTTGGTTTTCAGATTTCGAAATTGTCTATAAACATCCCAGTTTCTCATTGTTTTATTCTTATCGTATGCATTTCGGGCTTGTTTAGTTCTATACATGTATATCAGTTTCCGATAATTGACATTCATATACGGAGGAGGGTTTACTTTCGGGGTTTTAGTTCTCAGCGGTGCATGCCTGTCGATGACCTCCCTCACGAGTGTCTCATGAGCCCAATAAACATCATCCATGTCATCCACGGCAATTTATACAGGCAAGTTATTCTTTTTACTATTATTCTTCTTCCAAATACTGACTGAAGATTCTATATTGCCAGGGTGCGCATGAGAATGAAAAATGAGATATAAAAGTGAGAATATGTACAGTGCATGATAGAATAGAAGAAGGAAGTTACGATAAAGAGTCTGACGAAGGCATCAACTGACCGTGCTGACATGAGGTCTGCAGGAAGGCTGTTCAATTCATTCACTTACATTTATTCATTCATTCATTTATAACATGAGGTTATTTCATTTTATCATTCATTCATTCATAACATGAAGTTATTTCATTCATTCATTCATTCATTCATATCACTATTCATTTCATTTATTCATAAATGAAAATTCATTCATAGATCCAGTCATAACATTTATTCATTTCATTTCGTTGTATCATCCATTCTTTCATTGACAAGTTAATTTATTAAATGCAGGAAGGCTGTTCAATTCATTCATTTTCATTTATTCATTCATTCATTTATAACATGAGGTTATTTCAGTTTATCATTCATTCATTTATAACATGAAGTTATTTCATTCATTCATAACACTATTCATTTCATTCATTCATTCATTCATTCATTCATTCATTCATTCATTCATTCATTCATTCATTCATTCGTTCGTTCGTTCGTTCGTTCACTCGTTTGTTCATTCATTCGTTCGCTCGTTCATAATCCATTCATAACATTTATTCATTTCATTTCATTGTATCATTCATTCTTTCATTGATTAGTTAATTTATTAAATTCAATTAATGTTATTAATTAATTAATTAATTAATTAATTCATTCATTCATTCATTCATTCATTTCATCCATTAATTAATTAATTAATTAATTAATTAATTAATTAATTAATTCATTCATTCATTCATTCATTCATTCATACATTCATTCAGTCAGTCAGTCAGTCATCATTCATTCATTCATTCATTATTCACTCATTCATTCATTCATTCATTCATTCATTCATTCATACCATTTATTAATTTCATTTGATCACACATGCACTCACTCAAATGGAAACAAAATGGATATAATTTCTGGAATATTCTTATATTATGAAGGTGGTGTACGTAGTAGTACCGAGCAAAACAGGCGATGAAAAAGGATGCAGTCCGCGCCTCGAGAGAATAGTCTAGCGCCA